>CM062396.1:26581099-27090318 GCA_031304145.1 Cardiospermum halicacabum | reverse complement strand
CAGGGCGTGTACTATCCCCTTAGAGATCTGACAGAATTTGCAAAGAAAGTTACTCTAGCGTTTATGGTCCGAATTTCGATGCAATTTTTGCGCCAAGTAACTTATATTTGCATTATTAAATGAGGAATTAATCACTTTCTTTATTTAAAAAAACTCAAAAATGTCAAATTATGGCGTGTACTATCCCCTAACAAATTTGGCAGAATTTACAAACTATGCTACTCTAGTGTTTGTGGTCGGAATTTCGATGCGGCTTTTGCTCCAAGTAACTTATATTAGCATTAGTAAATGAGGAATGAATCACTTTCTTTATTTAAAAATAACTAAAAAATGTCAAATTATGGCGTGTACTATCCCCTAACAAATTTGGCAGAATTTACAAACTATGCTACTCTAGTGTTTGTGGTCGGAATTTCGATGCGGTTTTTGCTCCAAGTAACTTATATTAGCATTAGTAAATGAGGAATGAATCACTTTCTTTATTTAAAAATAACTCGAAATTGTCAAACCATGGCGTGTACTATCCCGTTAGAGATCTGGCAGAAATTGCCAAGTAAGCTACTCAAGCGTTTGTAGTCCCAATTTCTATGCGGTTTTGGCGCGAAGTAACTTATATTAGCATTATTAAATGAGGAATGGATCACTTTATTTATTTTAAAATAACTCGAAATTGTCAAACTATGGCGTGTACTATCCCGTTAGAGATCTGGCAGAATTTGCAAAGTAAGCTACTCTAGCGTATGTAGTCCGAATTTCTATGCGGTTTTTGCGCCAAGTAACTTATATTAGCATTACTAAATGAGGAATGGATCACTTTCTTTATTTAAAAATAACTCGAAATTGTCAAACCATGGCGTGTACAATCCCCTAAGAGATCTGGCAGAATTTACAAAGTAAGCTACTCTAGCGTTTGTGGTTCGAATTTCGATACATCTTTTGCGTCAAGTAACTTATATTTGCATTATTAAATGAGGAATGGATCACTTTCTTTATTTAAAAATAAGTCGAAAATGTCAAACCATGGCGTGTACTATCCCCTAACAAATTTGGCAAAATTTTAAAGGTAAGCTACTCTAGCGTTTGCGGTCAAAATTTTGATGCGGTTTTTGCGCCAAGTAACTTATATTAGCATTACTAAATGAGGAATAGATCACTTCTTTATTTAAAAATAACTCGAAAATGTCAAACATGGCGTGTATTATCCCCTTAGAGATCTGGCAGAATTTGCAAAATAAGCTACTTTAGCGTTTATGGTCCAAATTTCGATGTGGTTTTTACGCCAAGTAACTTATATTAGCATTTTTAAATGAGGAATGAATCACTTTCTTTATTTAAAAATAACTCGAAAATGTCAAACTATGGCGTGTACTATCCCCTTATAGATCTGGTAGAATTTGCAAAGTAAGCTACTCTAGCGTTTGTGGTCTAAATTTCGATGCGGTTTTTGCGCCAAGTAACTTATATTAGTATTATTAATTGAGGAAGGGATCACTTTCTTTATTTTAAAATAACTCGAAATTGTCAAACTATGGCGTGTACTATCCCGTTAGAGATCTGGCAGAATTTGCAAAGTAAGCTACTCTAGCGTTTGTAGTCCGAATTTCTATGCGGTTTTTACGCCAAGTAACTTATATTAGCATTATTAAATAAGGAATGGATCACTTTCTTTATTTAAAAATAACTCGAAATTGTTAAACCATGGCGTGTACTATCCCCTAAGAGATCTGGCAGAATTTACAAAGTAAGCTACTATAGCGTTTGTGGTCCGAATTTCGATACAATTTTTGCGTCAAGCAACTTATATTTGCATTATTAAATGAGGAATGGATCACTTTCTTTATTTAAAAATAACTCGAAAATGTCAAACCATGGCGTGTACTATCCCCTAAAAAATTTGGCAAAATTTTAAAAGTAAGTTACTCTAGCGTTTGCGGTCCAAATTTTGATGCGGTTTTTGCGCCAAGTAACTTATATTAGCATTTCTAATTGAGGAATAGATCAGTTCTTTATTTAAAAATAACTCGAAAATGTCAAACATGGCGTGTATTATCCCCTTAGAGATCTGGCAGAATTTGCAAAGTAAGCTACTTCAGCGTTTATGGTCCAAATTTTGATACGGTTTTTACGCCAAGTAACTTATATTAGCATTATTAAATGAGGATTGGATCACTTTCTTTATTTTAAAATAACTCGAAAATGTCAAACCATAGCGTGTACTATCACCTTATAGATCTGATAGAGTTTGCAAAGTAAGCTACTCTAGCGTTTGTGATCAGAATTTCGATGCGGTTTTTGCACCAAGTAACTTATATTAGCATTATTAAATGCGGAATGGATCACTTTCTTTATCTAAAAATAACTCAAAAATGTCAAACCATGGCGTGTACTAGCCCTTAGAGATCTAGCAGAATTTGCAAAGTAAGCTACTCTAGCCTTTTTGGTCTGAAATTCGATGCGGTTTTTGCACCAAGTAACTTATATTAGCAGTATTAAATGAGGAATGGATCACTTTCTTTATTTAAAAATAACTCGAAAATGTCAAACCTTGACGTGCACTATCCCCTTAGAGATCTGGCAGAATTTGCAAAGTAAGCAACTGTAATGTTTGTGGTTCAAATTTCGATGCGGTATTTACGCCAAGTAACTTTTATTTGCATTATTAAATGAGAACTGGATCACTTTCTTTATTTGAAAATAACTCGAAAATGTTAAACCATGGCGTGTACTTACAGATCTAGCAGAATTTGCAAAGTAAACTACTCTAGCGTTTGTGATCCGAATTTCGATGCGGTTTTTGCTCCAAGTAACTTATATTAGCATTATTAAATTAGGAATGTATAACTTTCTCTATTTCAAAATAAGTTGAAAATGTCAAACCATGGCGAGTACTATCCCCTTAGAGATTTGACAGAATTTGCAAAGTAAGCTATTATAGCGTTTGTGGTCCGAATTTCGTTGCGATTTTTGCGCCAAGTAACTTATATTAGCATTATTAAATGAGGAATGGATCACTTTATTTACATAAAAGTAAGTCAAAAATGTCAAACTATAGCGTGTACTATCCACTTACAGATTTGACAGAATTTGCAAAGTAAGCTACTCTAGCGTTTGTGATCAGAATTTCGATGCGGTTTTTGCACTAAGTAACTTATATTAGCATTATTAAATGCGGAATGGATCACTTTCTTTATCTAAAAATAACTCAAAAATGTCAAACCATGGCGTGTACTAGCCCTTAGAGATCTAGCAGAATTTGCAAAGTAAGCTACTCTAGCCTTTTTGGTCTGAAATTCGATGCGGTTTTTGCACCAAGTAACTTATATTAGCAGTATTAAATGAGGAATGGATCACTTTCTTTATTTAAAAATAACTCGAAAATGTCAAACCTTGACGTGCACTATCCCCTTAGAGATCTGGCAGAATTTGCAAAGTAAGCAACTGTAATGTTTGTGGTTCAAATTTCGATGCGGTATTTACGCCAAGTAACTTTTATTTGCATTATTAAATGAGGACTGGATCACTTTCTTTATTTGAAAATAACTCGAAAATGTTAAACCATGGCGTGTACTTACAGATCTAGCAGAATTTGCAAAGTAAACTACTCTAGCGTTTGTGATCCGAATTTCGATGCGGTTTTTGCTCCAAGTAACTTATATTAGCATTATTAAATTAGGAATGTATAACTTTCTCTATTTCAAAATAAGTTGAAAATGTCAAACCATGGCGAGTACTATCCCCTTAGAGATTTGACAGAATTTGCAAAGTAAGCTATTATAGCGTTTGTGGTCCGAATTTCGTTGCGATTTTTGCGCCAAGTAACTTATATTAGCATTATTAAATGAGGAATGGATCACTTTATTTACATAAAAGTAAGTCAAAAATGTCAAACTATAGCGTGTACTATCCACTTACAGATTTGACAGAATTTGCAAAGTAAGCTACTCTAGCGTTTGTGGTCCGAATTTCGATGCGGTTTTTGCGCCATGTAAATTATATTAGCATTACTAAAAGAGGAATGGATCACTTTCTTTATTTAAAAATAACTCGATAATGTCAAACCATGACGTGTACTATCCCCTTAGAGATCTGGCAGAATTTGCAAAGTAAGCTACTCTACCGTTTGTGGTCTGAATTTTAATGCGGTTTTTGCGCCACGTAACTTATATTAGCATTATTAAATGAGGGATGGATCAAATTATTTATTTAAAACTAACTCGAAAATGTCAATCCATGGCGTGTACTATCCCCTTAGAGATCTGGCAGAATTTGAAAAGTAAGCTACTCTAGCTTTTGTGGTCCGAATTTAGATACGGTTTTTGCGCTAAGTAACTTATATTAGCATTATTAAATAAGGAATCGATCACATCCTTTATTTAAAAATAACTCAAAAATGTCAAACCATGGCGTGTACAATCCCCTTAGAGATATTGCAGAATTTGCAAAATCAGCGTTTCTGGTCTGAATTTGGATGCGGTTTTTGCGCCAAGTAACTTATATTAACATTATTAACTGGGAAAATGATCACTTTCTTTATTTAAAAATAACTCGAAAATGTCAAACCATGGCGTGTACTATCCCCTTAGAGATCTGGCAGAATTTTCAAAGTAAGCTACTCTAAAGTTTGTGGTCCGAATTTCGTTGCGGTTTTTGCGCCAAGTAACTTATATTAGCATTGTTAAATGAGGAATGGATCACTTTCTTTATTTAAAAATAACTCGAAAATGTCGAACCATGGTGTGTACTATCCCTTTAGAGATCTAGAAGAATTTGCAAAGTAAGCTACTCTAGCGTTTGTGGTCCGAATTTCGATGCGGTTTTTGCACCAAGTAACTTATATTAGCATTATTAAATGAGGAATTTATAACTTTCTTTATTTAAAAATAACTCAAAATTGTCAAACCATGGCGTGTACAATCCCCTTAGAGATATTGCAGAATTTGCAAAGTAAGCGTTTCTGGTCTGAATTTCGATGCGGTTTTTGCGCCAAGTAACTTATATTAACATTATAACTGGGGAAAGGATCACTTTCTTTATTTAAAAATAACTCGAAAATATCAAATTATGGCGTTTACTATCACCTTAGAGATCCGACAGAATTTGCAAAGTAAGCTACTCTAGCATTTGGGATCCGAATTTCGATGCAGTTTTTGCGCCAAGTAACTTATATTAACATTATTAAATGAGGAAGGGATCACTTTCTTTATTTAAAAATAACTCGAAAATGTCAAACCATGAAGTGTACTATCCGTTTAAAGATCTGACAGAATTTGCAAAGTAAGCTACTTTAGCGTTTATGGTCCAAATTTCGATGCGGTATTTACGCCAAGTAACTTATATTAGCATTTTTAAATGAGGAATGGATCACTTTCTTTATTTAAAAATAACTCGAAAATGTCAAACTATGGCGTGTACTATCCCCTTATAGATATGGTAGAATTTGCAAAGTAAGTTACTCTAGCGTTTGTGGTCCGAATTTCGATGCGGTTTTTGTGTCAAGTAACTTATATTAGCATTATTAACTGAGGAAGGGATCACATTATTAATTTAAAAATAACTCGGAAATGTCAATCAATGGCGTGTACTATCCCCTTAGAGATCTGGCAGAATTTGCAAAGTTAGCTATTATAGCGTTGGTGGTCCGAATTTCGATACGGTTTTTGCGCCAAGTAACTTATATTAGCATTATTAAATGAGGAATAGATCATATACTTTATTTAAAAATAACTCAAAAATGTGAAACAATGGCTTGTATTATCCCCTTAGAGATCTGCAAGAATTTGCAAAGTAAGCTACTCTAGAGTTTAAGGTCCGAATTTCGATGGTATTTTTGCGCCAAGTAACTTATATTCGCATTATTAAATGAGGAATGTATCACTTTTTTTATTTAAAAATAACTCAAAAATGTCAAATCATGGCGTGTACTATCTCCTTTGAGATCTAGCAGAATTTGCAAAGTAAGCTACTCTAGTGTTGGTGGTTTGAATTTCGATACGGTTTTAGCGCCAAGTAACTTATATTAGCATTATTAAATAAGGAATTGAACACATCTTTTATTTAAAAATAACTCGAAAATGTCAAACCATTGCGTTTACCCTTATAGATCTGGCAGAATTTGCAAAGTAAGCTACTCTAGCGTTTGTGGTCCGAATTTTGATACAATTTTTGCATCAAGTAACTTATATTTGCATTATTAAATGAGGAATGGATCACTTTCTTTATTTATAAATAACTCGAAAATGTCAAACCATGGCGTGTACGATCCCTTAGAGATCAGGCAGAATTTGCAAAGTAAGTTACTTGGCGAGAAAACCGCATAGAAATTCGGACTACAAACGCTAGAGTAGCTTACTTTGCAAATTCTGCCAGATCTCTAAGGGGATAGTACACGCCCTGGTTTGACAATATTGAGTTATTTTTAAATAAAGAAAGTTATAAATTCCTCATTTAATAATGCTAATATAAGTTACTTGGCGCGAAAACCGTATCGAAATTCAGACCACAAACTTTATAATAGCTTACTTTGCAAATTCTACCTGATCTCTAAGGGGATAGTACACGCCATGGTTTGACATTTCTGAGTTATTTTTAAATTAATAAAGTGATCCCTTCCTCACTTAATAATTCTAATATAAGTTACTTGGCGCAAAAACCGCATCGAAATTTGGACCACAAACGCTAGAGTAGCTTACTTTGCAGATTCTGACAGATCCATAAGGGGATAGTACACGCCATAGTTTTACATTTTCGAGTTATTTTTAAATAAAGAAAGTGATCCCTTCCTCATTTAAAAATGCTAATATAAGTTACTTGGCGCAAAAACCGCATCGAAATTTGGACCACAAACGCTAAAGTAGCTTACTTTGGAAATTTTGCCAGATCTCTAAGGGGATAATACACGCAATGTTTGACATTTTCGAGTTATTTTTAAATAAAGAAGTGATATATTCCTCATTTAATAATGCTAATATAAGTTACTTGACGCAAAAACCGCATCAAAATTTTGACCACAAACGCTAGAGTAGCTTACTTTGAAAATTTTGCCAAATTTGTTAGGGGATAGTACACGCCATGGTTTGACATTTTCGAGTTATTTTTAAATAAAGAAAGTGATCCATTCCTAATTTAATAATGCAAATATAAGTTACTTGGCGCAAAAACTACATCGAAATTCGGACAAAAAATGCTAGAGTAGCTTCCTTTGCAAATTCTGCCAAATCTGTAAAGGGATAGTACACACCCTGGTTTGACATTTCCAAGTTATTTTTAAATTAAAAAAGTGATACATTCCTCACTTAAAAATGCTAATATAAGTTACTTGGCGAAAAAACCGCATCGAAATTCGGACTATAAACGCTAAAGTAGCTTACTTTTAAAATTCTGTCAAATTTGTTCGGGGATAGTACACGCCATGGTTTGACAATTTCGAGTTATTTTTAAATCAAGAAAGGGATCTATTCCTCATTTAATAATGCTAATATAAGTTACTTGGCGCAAAAACCGCATAGAAATTCGGACTACAAACGCTAGAGTAGCTTACTTTGCGAATTCTGCTAGATCTCTAACGGGATAGTACACGCCATAGTTTGACAATTTCGAGTTATTTTTAAATAAAGAAAGTGATCCATTCCTCATTTACTAATGCTAATATAAGTTACTTGGAGCAAAAATCGCATCGAAATTCCGACCACAAACACTATAGTAGCTTAGTTTGTAAATTCTGCCAAATTTGTTAGGGGATAGTACACGCCATAATTTGACATTTTTGAGTTTTTTTAAATAAAGAAAGTGATTAATTCCTCATTTAATAATGCAAATATAAGTTACTAAGCGCAAAAATCGCATCGAAATTCAGACCATTAACGCTAGAGTAGCTTACTTTGCAAATTCTGTCAGATCTCTAAAGGGATAGTACACACCCTGGTTTGACAATTTTGAGTTATTTTTAAATAAAGAAAGTTATAAATTCCTCATTTAATAATGCTAATATAAGTTACTTGGTGCAAAAACCGCATCGAAATTCGGACCACAAACGCTAGAGTAGCTTACTTTGCAAATTCTGTCAGATCTATAATGGGATAGTACACGCCATGGTTTGACATTTTCGAGTTATTTTTAAATAAAGAAGTGATCCATTCCTCATTTAATAATGCTAATATAAGTTACTTGGCGCAAAAACCGCATCAAAATTTGGACCATAAACGCTAGAGTAGCTTATTTTGAAAATTTTGCCAAATTTGTTAGGGGATAGTACATGCCATGGTTTGACATTTTTGAGTTATTTTTAAATAAAGAAAGTGATCCATTCCTCATTTTATAATGCAAATATAAGTTACTTGGCGCAAAAACGGCATCGAAATTCGAACCAAAAACGCTAGAGTAGCTTACTTTGCAACTTCTGCCAAATCTCTAAGGGGATAAAACACGCCATGGTTTGACATTTCTAAGTTATTTTTAAATTAATAAAGTGATCCATTCCTCACTTAATAATGCTAATATAAGTTACTTGGCGCAAAAACCGCATCGAAATTCGGACTACAAACGCTAAAGTAGCTTACTTTTTAAATTCTGTCAAATTTGTTCGGGGATAGTACACGATATGGTTTGACATTTTCGAATTATTTTTAAATAAAGAAAGTGATCCATTTCTCATTTAATAATGCAAATATAAGTTACTTGACGCAAAAATTGTATCGAAATTCGGACCACAAACGCTAGAGTAGCTTACTTTGCAAATTCTGCCAGATCTCTAAAGGGACAGTACACGCCATGGTTTGACAATTTCGAGTTATTTTTAAATAAAGAAAGTGATCCATTCCTCATTTAAAAATGCTAATATAAGTTACTTGGCGCAAAAACCGCATAGAAATTCGGACTACAAACGCTAGAGTAGCTTACTTTGCAAATTCTGTCAGATCTCTAACGGGATAGTACACGCCATGGTTTGACAATTTCGAGTTATTTTTAAATAAAGAAAGTGATCCATTCCTCATTTACTAATGCTAATATAAGTTACTTGGCGCAAAAACCGCATCGAAATTCGAACCACAAACACTAGAGTAGCTTAGTTTGTAAATTCTGCCAAATTTATTAAGGGATAGTACACGCCATAATTTGACATTTTTAAGTTATTTTTAAATAAAGAAAGTGATTAATTCCTCGTTTAATAATGCAAATATAAGTTACTTAACGCAAAAATCGCATCGAAATTCGGACCATAAACGCTAGAGTGGCTTACTTTGTAAATTCTGTCTGATCTCTAAAGGGATAGTACACGCCCTGGTTTGACAATTTTGAGTTATTTTTAAATAAAGAAAGTTATAAATTCCTCATTTAATAATGCTAATATAAGTTACTTGGCGCAAAAGCCGCATCGAAATTCGGACCACAAACGCTAGAGTAGCTTACTTTGCAAAATCTTCCGGATCTCCAAGGGGATAGTACACGCCATGGTTCGACATTTTCGAGTTATTTTTAAATAAAGAAAGTGATCTATTCCTCATTTAATAATGCTAATATAAGTTACTTTGCGCAAAAACCGCATCGAAATTCGGACCACAAACTCTAGAGTAACTTACTTTGCAAATTCTGCCAAATCTCTAAGGGGATAGTACACGCCATGGTTTGACATTTTCGAGTTATCTTTAAATAAAGAAAGTGATCTATTCCTCATTTAATAATGCTAATATAAGTTACTTGGCGCAAAAATCGCATCGAAATTCGGACCACAAACGTTAGAGTAGCTTACTTTGCAAATTAAGTCAGATCTCTAAAGGGATAGTACACGTTATGGTTTCCCATTTTTGAGTTATTTGAAAATAAAGAAATTGATCAGTTCCTCAATTAATAATACTAATATAGGTTATATAGCACACAAATCAGATTAAAATTCGGACCACAAACGCTAGAATAGCTTACTTTGAAATTTTTGTCAGATCTCTAAGGGGATAGTACACGATATGGTTTCCCATTTTTATTTATTTTAAAATAAATAAATTGATCGATTCCTCATTTAATAATAGTAATATAAGTTACGTGGTCCAAAAACCGGTTCAAAATTCAGACCACAAACACTAGAATAGCTTACTTTGCAATTTTGGACAGATCTCTAAGGGGATAGTACATGTAATGGTTTCCCATTTTTAAGTTATTTTAAAATTAATAAATTGATCGATTCCTCAATTATTAATACTAATATAAGTTACGTGACACAAAATTCGAATCAAAATTCGGACCACAAACGCTAGAATAGCTTACTTTCAAATCTTATCAAATCTCTAAGGGGATAGTACACGTTATGGTTTCCCATTTTTGAGTTATTTGAAAATAAAGAAATTGATCAGTTCCTCAATTAATAATACTAATATAGGTTATATAGCACACAAATCAGATTGAAATTCGAACCGCTAACGCTAGAATAGCTTACTTTGTATTTTTTGTCTGATCTCTAAGGGGATAGTACTCGTTACGGTTTCCCATTTATGAGTTATATTAAAATAAAGAAATTGATCGGTTCCTCTATTAATATTACTTATATAAGTTATATGGCGCAAAAATCGGATCAAAATTCAGACCAACAACGCAAGAATAGCTTACTTTGCAATTTTTGTTAGATCTCAAAGGGGATTGTACACGTTATGGTTTTCCATTTTTAAATTATTTTAAAATTTACAAATTGATCGATTCCTCAATTATTAATACTAATATAAGTTACGTGGCGCAAAAATCAGATTAAAATTCGGACCACAAACACTAGAATAGCTTACTTTCAAATCTTGTCAGATCTCTAAAGGGATAATACACGTTATGGTTTCCCATTTTTGAGTTATTTTAAAATAAAGAAATTGATCAGTTTCTCAACTAATAATATTAATATAGGTTATATGGCGCAAAAATCATATCAAAATTCGGATCACAAACGCTAGAATAGCTTACTTTGCAATTTTGGACAGATCTCTAAGGGTATAGTACACGTTATGGTTTCCCATTTTTGAGTTACTTTAAAATAAATAAATTGATCGATTCCTTATTTAATAATAGTAATATACGTTACGTGGCGCAAAAATCGGATAAAAATTCGGACCACAAACGCTAGAATAACTTTGCAATTTTTGTCAGATTTCTAAGGGGATAGTACATGTTATGGTTTCCCATTTTTGAGTTATTTTAAAATAAAGAAATTGATCGATTCCTTAATTAATAGTAGTAATATAAGTTATATGGCGCAAAAACCGGAACAAAATTCAAACCACAAACGCTAGAAAAACTTACTTTGTAATTTTTGTCAGATCTCTAAGGGGATAGTGCACGTTATGGTTTCCCATTTTTGAGTTATTTTAAAATAAATAAATTGATCGATTCCTCATTTAATAATAGTTATATAAGTTACGTGGCGCAAAAACCGGATCAAAATTAGGACCACAAATGCTAGAATAGCTTACTTTACAATTCTTGTCAGATCTCTAAGGGGATAGTACACGTTATGATTTTCCATTTTTGAGTTATTCTCAAATAAAGAAATTCATCGATTCCTTATTTAATAATAGTAATATAAGTTACGTGGCGCAAAAATCGGATCAAAATTCGGACCACAAACGCTAGAATAGCTTACTTTGCAATTTCTTTCAGATCTCTAAGATACACGTTATGATTTCCCATTTTTGAGTTATTTTAAAATAAAGAAATTGATCGATTCCTCATTTAATAATACTAATATAAGTAACGTGGCGCAAAAACCGAATCAAAATTCAGACCACAAACACTAGAATAGCTTACTTTGCAATTCTTGTCAGTTCTCTAAGAGGATAGTACACGTTATGATTTTCCATTTTTGAGTTATTTTAAAATAAAGAAATTGATCGATTCCTTATTTAATAATAGTAATATAAGTTACGTGGCGCAAAAACCTGATCAAAATTCGGACCACAAACACTAGAATAACATACTTTGCAATTTTTGTCAGATCTCTAAGGGGATAGTACACGTTATGGTTTCACATTTTTTAGTTATTTTAAAATAAAGAAATTTTTCGATTCCTCAATTAAAAATACTAATATAAGTTATATGGCGCAAAAATCAGATCAAAATTCGAACCACAAACGCTAGAATAGCTTACTTTGCAATTTTTGTCAGATCTCTAAGTGGATAATATACGTTATGGTTTCCCATTTTTGAGTTATTTTAAAATAAATAAATTGATTGATTAATCATTTAATAATTGTAATATAAGTTACGTGGCGCAAAAACCAGATCAAAATTCGGACCAAAAATTCTGGAATTGCTTACTTTGCAATTTTTGACAGATCTCTAAGGGGATGGTACACGTAATGGTTTCCCATTTTTGAGTTATTTTAAAATAAATAATCTTATCGATTCCTCATTTAATTAAACTAATATAAGTTACATGGCGCAAAAATCGGATCAAAATTCGGACAAAAAACTCTAAAATAGCTTACTTTGAAATTTTTATCAGATCTATAAGGGGATAGTACACGTTATGGTTTCCCATTTTTGAGTTATTTTGAATAAAATAAATTGATCCATTCCTCATTTAATAATAGTAATATAAGTAACGTGACGCAAAAAAACCGGATCAAAATTCGAACCATAAACGATAAAATAGCTTACTTTGCAATTTTTTGTCAAATCTCTAAGGGTACATGTTATGGTTTCCCATTTTTGAGTTATTTTTAAATAAAGAAATTGATCGATTCCTCATTTAATAATACTAATATAAGTTACGTGGCGCAAAAATCGGATCAAAATTCGGACCACAAACAGTAGAATAGCTTACTTTGAAATTTTTGTCAGATCTCTAAGGAGATAGTACACGTTATGGTTTCCCATTTTTCAGTTATTTTAAAATAAAAAAATTGATCGATTCCTCATTTAATATTAGTAATATAAGTTATGTGGCGCAAAAACCGGATCAAAATTGGGATCACAAACACTAGAATAGCTTACTTTGCAATTTTTGTCAGATCTCTAAGGGGATAGTACACGTTATGGTTTTCCATTTTTGAGTTTTTTTAAAATAAAAAAATTGATTGATTCCTTAATTAATAATACTAATATTAGTTATGTGGCGCAAAAATCGGATCAAAATTCGGACCACAAACGCTAGAATAGGTTTCTTTGCAATTTTTGTAAGATCTCTAAGGGGATAGTACACATTATGGTTTCCCATTTTTGAGTTATTTTAAAATAAAGAAATTGATCTATTTCTCATTTAATAATAGTAATATAAGTTACGTGGCGCAAAAACCGGATCAAAATTCGGACCACAAACGCTAGATTATCTTACTTTGCAATTTGTGTCAGATCTCTAAGGTGCACGTTATGGTTTCACATTTTATAGTTATCTTAAAATAAATAAATAAAGTGATTCGTTCCTCCTTTAATAATGCTAATATAAGTTACCTGGCGCAAAACTTAGATCAAAATTAGGACCATTAATGCTAGAAGAGCTTACTTTGCAATTTGTATCAGCTCTCTAAGGGGATAGTACATGTAATGATTTCACATTTTTGAGTTATTTTAAAATCAGCTCTCTAAGGGGATAGTACATGTAATGGTTTCACATTTTTGAGTTATTTTAAAATAAAGAAAGTGATTCATTCTTCATTTAATAATGCTAATATAAGTTACATAACGCAAAAATCGGATAAAAATTCGAACCACAAACACTATAATAGCTTACTTTGCGATTTGTGGCAGATCTTTTGGTCTCTTCCCACTTTATTAATGTTAATACCAGTTAATAAGCTCTACAGATATTTCTACTCCTAATTTTTAATCAATTTTTAACAATTTTACATTGCTGAGCTTGTGTTAGCAGTGGAAGTCAATAAATTTTGTACTTTAGAAACAATTAAAAAAATTTTTACTCAAAATCATGGACTAACCTATATAAATTCTGAAGAAAATTAAAAAGAAGCTCTACAACTGTTTCTATTTCTTATTTTGAATCGATTTTTATGTCGATCAACTTGTATTAGCATTATTAATGTGAAAATAAACAACTTTAGTAATTCAGAAAAATCTAAAAAATTTACTGAATATCGTGGATTAACTTATATGAATTTTGAAGGAAAATGAAAAATAAGTTCTACAAATGTTTTTCCTCCTAATTTTTAATCGAGTTTTGTGTCGCTGAGCTTGTATTAGCATTATTAATATGGTGATCAATAACTTTTGTACTTTAGAAAAATCTAAAAAAATTACTCAAAATCGTGAACTTGCCTATATGAATTTTGAAGAAAATTGAAAAATAAACTCTTCAACCGTTTCTACTCCTAATTTTGAATAGATTTTTACGTTGCTTAGCTTGTAATAGCATTATTAAAGTAGAAATCAACAACTTAGTAGTTTAGAAAAATCTAAAAAATTGACTCAACACCTTAGACTAACCTATATAAATTCAGAAGGAAAATAAAAAATAAACTCTTTACTCTTTACATATTTCTACTCCTAATCAATTTTTCGTTGTTGAGCTTATATTTGTATAAGAATTATAATGAAAATACAAATTTATCGGATTTTAATAAATTTATGAATTTTAATAAATTTATAATTATAAACGGTTCTTATTGGATTCCAATTTAATAATGCTAATAGAAGTTGAGTGAAAAAAAAAATCAATCCAAATTTATGATTATAAATGGTTTGTGAAATTTATATTTTGACCCGAATTCGTAAGGCTCAATTCGCGCCTTCGAATTAATTTTCGAGATTTTTAAAAATACAAAAATAATAAATTTTCAATTAAATACTTCCTCCGTTTTTTTTAATTGCTACACTCTCCATAAATGGCAATGATTTATTAATTACTACACTTTTTATTTTGGGTAAAAAATTACTAACCAATTACTTATTTACCCTCCACTTCTCACTAATAAATGTACTATATGGAACCCACCTTCTTTACAAATCCACCTTTTCTTTCATCTAATACTAAGGTAAAAAAGAAAAAAATAAATGGCATTGGAATTTGTTGCTACACTAAATGTAGTAACTAACTCTAATACAAACGGCTCAAAATTAAAATTACAAACAGTGGGAGATCTTATTTTTCTTTTCTAAATGATTCTTAAATATTCTTAATATTATCGAATTCCTTCGCTTCTTAGTTGAAAGACCATCATTAATGATCTATAACAAAAAAATCCTTCCTACTTTTTTTAATTGCAAATATCTCAATTTATATTTTATATTTAAACATATTTTAATATCTAATAACAGAAACCGGAATGTATAAATACATGAGTCTCCATATCACTATAAATTAAAAATTTTGGAACTCATAAATGTTAAAATATGAACAAAATTTATCTGAATTGACAGAGCAATGATATAAAAGTTTCCATCTTACAACTATGAGCAGGATACTTGTTTGTTCTTAGCAATGTCCAGATTATGAGAAATGGCTGCAGTTAAATTGGGATCCTCAAATCCCAGCTCCGAACCAAATCTGTAAAAGCAGCAAAATTTTTACCCTTAGAGTTGTGTCATCCAAAACCAAAACCAATATAATTTTATTGACTAGGGAAGTGATAGAAAGCAGAATAGAAGGCTTCTTTTCCTTACTTTGGATCAAGTACTAATTTCTGAACTTCCTTGATCGCCGAACTTGCTGCATATAGTGAAATCTTTCCGACCTGCATTGGTTATCATTTTCACTTAATATAAATGAAGATGTTGTAAATAACACCATTCATGAAACAATCGACGTCACTTCACAAACCTCTAAAACTTGAAGTTTTGCTTCATGATCATTGGGAAGAAGGCGAATTTCATCAGCTAATCTTACAGCCTCTCCCATACTGTCTGGAGACAGGAAATCAAGGCCCAATTGGACAGTAGACTGAAAAATATAGCGTTAGCAAATGACATGTTAATCAACTTTAGTTATCAACTCCAGAATAAACTAACCAAACTTCTTAAACAAAAAATGTTGATTTTCACTACGATTTCGTTGAAGAATCACTGCTGCTATGAAGTTTAACAAAGCTGACAAATTCATAAATTCATCCTTTCAATAAACTCTTATCATTAAGAGTAGGCAAAAAGTTCATCAAGGATATTAAGCTCCCTTATATTATTTGACTAATGTGCTGCCATTCAAATAGAGCAATGTAATAATATAACACAAGACACTGGTATTTAGTATCAAGGATATTAAACTCCGTCATGTCATAATGATGAAAATATAAAAGACAAAAATAATAGAGAATTACTACCTAAGATTTCTCACTTGGAACGGGCATCCAGCAGGGACAAATATTGCTTCTCCCAGATGTTGTTCAAAGGACCATGGCTCCACACCTAATGGTACAATATATACATTTAAATTCTCAATAGTGATTATTATATATCAAAGATCATTCTGACCCTATTTACACCACAATACATCAGATCAATTCTAAATAAAAAAATAAAATCATAGATCACAACAGTGAATAGAAATTAGCAGTTTTAGTACATTCTCAAACCACCTTTCCCTTCAATTTCCAACCAAAACAAAAATAGATACTCACAAATCATTCTGAATCTCAAAGATAACATCCATATTTTTATTGATTACAATTCAGTAAATCAAAGTAGCAGTAATATTTCAAATTGATTTGTATTACTGTTCATAAACTAACGAACCTGCTATAGCTCAGAGTTCATCATATACCTTACCTCACATATGAGAGGAATGTAAATTTGCAGCATACCTCCTACAATAATAAACTAATGCAAGAACAAAATGACTTTGCAACTGACAATATTTTATTAAAGCATAAGGAAAAAGGTTTGCATTACCAAATTCTTCTTTCAACTTTTGTTTACTATCCCCATTCAGATATACTGATTCATCATAAAGAGGACGAGTCACCTGAAACCAAGCAAAAGGAAGATTTTGCAGCAGAAGAAAACGAAGATCTTTACACTAAAATACCATGAAAACTAACAAAAACAAACTTACAATGTCATCCATAATATCTTCGGAATTCCCAAGTTTCATCCGGTGTTTTCTTAAAAATTCAATTAATTTTGGGGTATCCTGCCGCCGGAAGACATCCCAACAGGATCCAGGAGGACAATTTTTGGATGCCTCTCCGCCATGTCTAGTTGACTGTTCTGAATTAACATTTTTCTCTTTCAGAGCAATATTTTCAATCCCGACATCCTCTACATGATTCTCATCAGCAATCGATATTGCTTCACTGTTTCTATCAAGTCCAGGGAGAGGTGCTTCAGGTAACATTTGTTCATCCAAATCCTTTGCTGGATTCCTTGTCACTTCGTTCATTTCACATTCTAAAATAGAACTTACACTACTCTCGGCTTTCTGTAGCTTCATTTCACATGTATGAACCAACAGATATACCTTGAAATGATACATACAGTAACAGTACTAGTCAACCATTCTTCATCAGCATCAAAAACCACAGTATATTTAGACATAATATGAAAAATCATTTACATAGGCACACAAGCAAGCTTATCCTATGTATCATAACTGCATATGGTATGATTTGAAAATGAGACAAAGGAAACATATAAACTACTTATAACAAAATAACATCAGTGAGCAATTCAACTTTTAAGGTCCACATTTTAAAGCAGAAAAACACCCGTTAGAATCAAATCCCAACAGGTTGATGGCCTAAAACTTAACTTTCCATATCGCGCATACTCAAGTGGAGATTGACCACCAAATTACCCCTTCCAAGTTCCTCAAAATTCCCATAAGAGATAAAAATCTTAGGTCCTACATCATTTTGCAAGGAATAATGTGGCAGTTTTGCAGCAACATTAAGAAAACCCAATCTGGAATGGATGTATTCAAGCAAGGGAAGCTTATTGATAAACTCAGGTCGATGATACAACAAAAACTCTTCAGAAGCACTGGGAGAAGGCCAGTCCTTTAACTTCAAAATTTCTGGCCTACCGTCTTTACATATCCTACCATCTGAGTAACCTTTGATGAATTGGTCAAGTTCAATATCAACCTGCTATGATGTGACACGTAAGGAATATTTAGAAAGGACATGTGTCATTATATTAGGATTTAAAGTAAATTAAAAAAAAAAAAAAAAAACAAAAAAAAACAAAAAAAAACAAAAAAAAGCACCTCAAAACAGTCGAAGCAATTTATGGCCTTCACTCGTCTATTCTCAGCTTTCATTTTCTCATCCGCTGTTTCTCGAATCCCTCTCCATATATCCTTTGGATGCCAGACCGACATGGAAGACCGGTCACATACCTGCCTAATGATAACGGGTTCACCCTTAGCCCAATGCTTTCTAAAATTTTCAATAACTTCAGCTCTAGTATCTTTACAGGATGGGTAATACAAGTAATTATCTTCTCCATTCTCTCTGTGGGCACATTGGCAGAGTCTGGTATCATCTACTAGAGTTTTCCACACAACTTCAACATCGTTAACCTTACAACCACTAGCCATTTCCTCAACGTTTTTTACCAGTTTTGCAACCCAATTCATTTTAAAAATTCGACTTAGGTTCATTGATTGATAGCCACAACCATCATATTCCTTGGGAGGGCATGGAATGCTGCCATCACCGATGGTCCAACCAGGAAACTTGACCATTAAGTTGAATCTAGGTGAGGATGTGTTCCTGTTGCACTTTTTCTGTTTTGACATCTTTCTTCCATCAGCTCTCTTTCAGCGTCATTCAAAGATGATTCCCGGAGATCAAGACAGCAACTAAGGCACAGATCATATGAGCAATTTACACAATGTCGATGATAATCAATGATTGGAATCCTGCAGATATTGCTGCAAGAAAAACATATGCCATGTGTTTAGGTCCATGCAAATAACAAACCTTAAACCATTAATAAAAGCAAGTTTTATTTTTGAGAACCTTGTTTAAAAAATATATATGTATATATAGAGAGAGACTCAAGCTCAAAGAGTTTGACTGAGACAATAATCACCGCAGAAAAGGCTGCATTGAAAATAAGTAGCTTTAAGAGTGTCTAGGTAATACCAGCACATCTGCTCATCTGCATTCAATTTTGCTCTGACCAAATCTATTTCATTTCCTGGAAAGGACAGCGGCAAAATTAGTCATATAAATCAGAAGCAGCAAGCATATATATTACATATATACACACACCAATTGTTAGAGGAAGAGAAGTGTGCTGCAGATAGAAAGTTCATTGTTAAGAGTTTCATAATCCAACACCACACTTGTAAGTTGTAACACAAAGCAACACGCTGCAGTCCAGCAATGTGCCTGCCTTTATTGTTAGTTTTTCAACATGTTGTAGAACATTTTCTTTACCTTAATTGTCCTGCAGCAAGTTTGGATAGGAATCTCTACCAAATGGATGTAAGGAATACTTTTTTGAAAGGAAAGATTAAAGTGGAAGCATAGGTGGAATTCTTGGCTGGTCTACTGTGTGTTCAAAAAAATGGTAAACTCTTTAAATTTTGAAGAGCTCTCTACGCACTTAAACAATCTCCACGAGCCTAGTTGGGAAGGCCCACCAAAGCCTATTAGCAGGATGTTACAAACAAACCAATGCTGACCATAAGCTATTTATCAAACACATGAATGGAGGAAAAATGGCAATCCTCATTATATATGTCAATGACATCATAACCACTAAAAACGAAGAAAAAATTAAAGCAGAGGTTATTTCGCTAAAGAGTTTGAAATTAAAGAATTGGGCACCTAAGATATTTTCTAGGCATAGATGGCTAGCCCCAGCAGAGGTATCAAAGGAAATATGTTATGGATTTGTGAAAGAGACAGGCATGGAAAATGTAAAGCAGCTGAAACTTCTATGGAGAAGACAGCAAATTCAGCCCTAACAATGACAGTGCACCTACAGATAAAGGAAGGCATCTACAGCCATTGAAAAGTTAATATAACTTTCACAGAGCAGATCATATATATGTCATTTGATTGGATATTAGGTAATGATCCTGGAGAGATACATTTAAATGGAGTCTACAGGAAATTATGATACTTCAAAATGACACCTTATAGGATTATTTTTCAAGAAAAACAACCAATAAAACCCTCAACATCTACACAGATGTAGACTAGGCAGGTTAGTAGCAGTGTTGTTAAAGACTGAGGCACCTTCGAGGCGAGAGGGGTTCGCCTTGCCTTTAAGGCATGAGGCAAGGGCTTCACGGGACTTTTTAAATACACAAATATATAGATATGTATATATAAACCTAAAACTCATGTAAAATAAAAAATAAATCATAACATCAAGTAAAGTAGAAAAAAGTTAATGTCAAATATAGTTCACTAAGATAAAAAGCATAAAAGATAGCTCATTAAGTTAGAAAACATCAAAGATAAACTAAAAGGCATAAAAAAATCAACTAAAAATCTGAATATTACTAGCAGCTACTAGTATACTACTTGGGATCGGACTGAAATCATCCTCTTTATTATTTCTATTAACTTTCATCTCAAACTCTTCTTCAATCTCTTCACCAACTAGAATGTGTTTTGAAAAGATTTTTTTTCTATACATATATAAAAAAGAACAACGTTGAAACAAAAAAGCAACGCTTCAACGCCTAACTGCTTCAGGCTTTAGCGTTTGAGGCGCTCGTCTCAAACGAATTTTGCAAGGCGCTCTCACTAAAGCGCCTAAGCCTCACATCACTTCACTTTGGCGCTTTAGCGAGCGCCTCAAAACGCTTTAATAACACTGACCAGTAGTCAGAAGATCAATTTCAGGCCACTGCATGTTGGTTCGGTTTTGGCTTGGGATAATTTAGTATGTTGGAATAAAACAATTGGTGGCATCTAGAAGCAGCACAGAGTTAGAACTAAGAACAATAGTTAAAAGCAAAAATACAAGAACAGAGGCAGAAAGTGAAGAACCAATGAAGCTGACAATCAATCAGCCCTTTCAAGGCCCATGCAACATGATAAGGTCAAACACGTTGAAGTAGACGGATATTTAAACAATGAATAGCTGGAAGATTCCAGACAGCTGATATGTTAACAAAGCCTATGACAAAAGCAGAATCATTAAATCCATAATTACCAAGGTAGGGTTAATCAATATTTACAGCCAAGCTTGAGGTGTTGTCTTAGCTATATATCTGATTATTATTCTTGTGCTTTATAATTATGTGTATATTTATTAATTATCCATTTGTATTGTTACAGTTTTATGATTCAGTAGGAGTATAATTAGGTCAGCTTTAGTATTTACCAATGGTAATGAGTTCTATTATTTAACTTCTAACCTGAAAGTAAAGGTTTTGGTTCACATGGTGATGGAAGTAGTTAAAAAATTTGGTTATGATAATGGTGATGGAAGTAGTTAAAAAATTTGGTTATGATAAAAGGGATAAACCGGATATAATTCGGAGAGTGCTGAAGTTAAGATGCTTGGATTAAAAATACCATAATTATGGTATTAATATATAATTTGGGAGTTAGTGACATGGGATGACCCAAAGTATGGGAGTTTGTACTCCAAAGAGTAAGATGAACATCATATATAGAGAATGGATGATACGTAGAGGAACGACAGTTTGAAAAAAAAACAGTTTTAGGAAGTAAAATGTTTCATAGAAAATGGGAAGTAAAATGTTTCTTAGAAAATTGGAAACTCTTACCACGTAGTTTTTTCTCTAACTCTACTTCGGAGCACTGCATCTGATGGATCTTCCTAATAACAGGGAGGACAGCGGATAACAGGCAGCAGAGGTAGCAACTTATCCAAGACAGGTATTTCCCGTACCCTTACCTGCAACATAGTCAAGATTCTATTACTAAAACCATACTAAAAAATGATAATTGTAACCCAGAGAACAAGAAGAACGTGACCCCTCATTCTTAGTGTAATACTTTTATCATGTTGTCTCCACGTAAACATGCTCTGCAGCTACAAGAACCACGACATGCGGGGCATATTTTCTCAATTTCTTCCATTTCAATGTCTGAGTACCTGAAAATATATAAGTACCCAACGCTTGCTAAGAACTATAGGGGAACCAGCTCAAAATTTCACCTCACCATGTTGAAATACAGTCATCACAGTATCCCCTCCTGTCACATTTCAGGCACCAAATAACTCTCTCTCTCTCTCGTTTCTTCTGCAATGATGGCAAAAATGTCCTCCAATGTCCTCAGAAAAATCCATGCTCTCATCAGAGTAATCCTGCATAACAACAAACACACCATCAAACCAATAACAAGAAATGACAGACAGCACTGCAGCAGCAGCAAAATATCTGACTGACCGTCATAGCACTGGCATCAAAGCTCCATTGTGATTTGTTTAACGAGGTGTCAATACCAGAAGACAGTGATGTCTTTAAAGATCTTAAGTTGTCATCAAATTCAGCAATTTCTCTGTGCAAGTCATTATTTGCTTTGGATGCTGAAGAAACTCTGGTAGGTGGCGTCTCAGGAGAGTAGCGGAAATGAGTCTTTGAGACCTTCTACATAAATTTTTTGCCGGAAACATGAGGATGGTCAACCCCTTTAATATTTGTCAATGGAATGTCTAGGTCATCGCTCTTACTGTCCAAGTACATATCTGTTTCACCAAAAGACCCACTATCACCAAAACTGTAGGTGGGAAGCATAATTTACCCTGCAATTCATTCATTATTAAACACGCTCGAAATTGGAAAAAAAAAAAAATGAAAATTGAACAAAGCAAGTAAAACGCGATACGTACCTCTTCCAGAGCCGCATCGAGCTCTACCTGGTGACGAACGACGTAGAGCAGTAGTCGAGTCGAGTCGAGGAAAAAGAAAGGAGCGAATGCAGTAATTCCGTCGAGTTGCAGAGGAAGCGAATTGGAAATCTCTGGCGTGATGGAGAGTTGGCCAAACGAATTGGATTGACAGGTGACGATCTGTATCCCAGGTTAGGGTTTGAAGAGGTAGTGTATATACAGTTGCAAGGGAGGGATGCACCAGTAGCCAAATGCAACGGAATCCAACCTCTTCGTTCAAACTTTTTTTTTTTTTCCCGTAATCTTAGTTCCATGGGAATCGAAACTGTAATCCTCATCGAATAGGATTGATCTACACGGTTGGATTTCGATTGATCATGGTTAGTTGGGAAAAAAGAAGACGATACATGATTCGATTGGATGGATGGATATACATTATCATATTGTCGAAATATTTACATGACTTTCTTTTCTTGGTTGGTTATGTTTGAACACGTGAAATGAGAATCGGAACCGGAGGTAGAAGAAGAAGTTGCGATCGACGGAGAAGTTCGATTTTGAAAAAAAAAATGGAAACCCGGCTTCATAGACCGGACCGGTTCAGGTCCGGTTGATCGGTTTTGTACATATGTTAGTCAACACGTAGTTGACTTTTTTTTCCGGCAGTCCACGCGTTTTCGTCAAAGTCTCATGTTGGTCAAGGTAAATTTCCACGCGTTAACGCGTGAAAGTCAACGCAGTCAACGGAAATTTGCATTTGTCGTTTGTTGACTAACGGCTTAACAACGTGTTGACTAACGGTAAAATCCAACGCGTTTTTGCTTTTTATCAACCTATTTTATAGGAAATTTAAATTAATAAATGCAAATGTCCGGTTCTTTTATTACTTTTTGGTTAACATTTATATTTTTTAAACTAATTAATATTTAAATTGGATTTTTAATTAATTGGATTCGATAATATCTATATTGAATTTTATGGTCTAGTATTAAATTTTTATTCTATATTTATATTTAATTTGAGACAGTTGATTTTTACAACCTTAATAGTTTATATATACAGTGTCATTTAAATTTTAATAATATTTTCTAAATTAATAAAAAAATTATTATGTAAACTTTTTTAATTTTTTTAAAAAATTAAAAATTAATATAAATTGAAGTTTTAAAAAAAATTATAATATAAATTTAATATATAATAATATTTCATAGAGTACAATATAATAAATTGAAATATATATTTTTTTTTTTAAAAAAATATCATATCATGATATAATATATTTATATATATAAATAATAAATTAATTAATGATATCTCTTTTGGATTTGATCACCCCTTTTATTTATTTATTTACTTTGTATAAATTGATTTGAGTATTTATTTTTTTATTATTATTTTTTATTGACATGACGGTGGTAATGAAAATAGTGACTTTTCAATTAGAATTCGAGTTGAATCCTTTTACATAAAAGTAATACAACTAAACACACATATCACCTTTATCACGTGCAAGTAGAAATTTTGATAAAATTAATATTAAAGTATATGTACATTTCAATGTAAGTATCTTGAAGATTGCATCATTACACAATTTCCATTTGCACTAAGATTAATTTAGATTTTAGTAGTTGGGTTACTAGAGCTTGTAATTTTAATTAGTTTATTTGTATCTAGTCACATCTATTAGTATTTCTAATGCAATTATAAATTATTTTGGTTCTTCTAAAATAACACAAAAAATGACCGAAAATCATGCACCTCTATAGATTTTCATCAAAACAAAAAGTTAGCTCCAAAAGTATTTGTTCTTGTAATTTTAATTTTTTTTTTCTATCTACTCGCTTCTATTAGTATTTCAAATGTGATTGGCTAATCGAATCATCAAAATTGATCATTTTTTTTCCTAACCTTAGTTCCATTGGAATCGAAACTGTAATCCTCATTGGATATGATTGATCTACACCGTTGATTTTCGGTTGATCATGGTTAGTTGGATTGGGTGAAACGTATACATGACTTTCTTTTCTTTGTTGGTTATGTTTGAACAGAGGGTTTCGTCTCCGGCACCGAGTCAGCTCAATTGTTGGTTATGTTTGAACAGAGGGTTTCGTCTCCGGCACCGAGTCAGAATTGAGCGGGACGATTTCTTGATCTTCTATGGGCGGTTGAAGACAATGAAACAACAATCTACGTGCAATGAGACACTACAACAAATATGTATTTTTATACCTAATATATCTAGATATAAATAGTATTTTATACTCTATATGATAGAAGGTATAAATGAAGAAGAATTTTATACCTTATATTATTAGATATGAAATAGTAACTATAATATCTTGACATATTAGGTATTAATATAATTATTTATACCTAAAGATCAAAAGATATTAAATACTATTTTTATACTTGAAAAAGATAGGTATAAAAAACTATATTTATAACTGACTATATAAGTTATTAATACTCAATTTATATCTTACATTGTCAAATATTAAAATTTTACTTTATACCTAGTTTTATAAGATATTAAATGATATTTCTATACCTGAAAATAATAGATGTTAAATAGTATATTTAAACTTGACAATACAAGGTATTGCACACTACTTCCAATACCTAAAATAGCAAACGTTTCTATCTCTATCATGGTCATTTTCAAGATCCTAGCAAATTAGGAAATTCTGAAACTCCAAACATAAACACATTAAAATATTCCCCTCTATTTCTGGAACCAGCATGAGTTTTCTCTCTTCAACTATCTTGTTCATTTCGGTTACCAATGTCACGTGTTTTGAAACGTTGCCATGCATTTTTCTATGTTCTGAATAATTTTCAACAAATTCGGTCATGTCCCCTGCAAAACAGAAGTGAATAGATTTTATATATGATAGCACTGGCTACTTTTAATAATTAAAAGTATGAAATATTACATCTTCTAATACGAACCTACAGTTTGAATGTTCTGGTTACTTTTCGAAACTTGCTGAAAGTTATCTACCATCCACTTTATGTTTATTCCGATATCTCCAAAATTTTCATACATGTTAGCTTTAAAGTTGGCGTCTTGTTCTGATGATAATACAACTTCCTGCAAGAGAAAAAAGGTTAATATTGTAGCAACATACTATAGAAGGAAAAACTATGCATAGGAAAGAAAACTTCGGGCTGCTGATCTTTTCGAACTTCGCCAACATTCTTCAAATCCACTTTATTATCTTCAATCCTTATCAACTCATGAACCATTGCCTAAACAGATCAACTGCAATGAGCTACTTCTATACCACTTCCCCACAGGTCTACCCACAACTAATAAGATAATATTCATAATCACATGTATCTGGTGGGTTCACTGATTTAGCAATGGAGTGATCTGGTCATCCCTTCTATCCAGAATTAATAATAATGAAGAAACTTTCTTGCATTTGAAATAAAAAAAGGCAGCTTTCTTAATGGTTCATCAGCTTCTGTCACATTGAAAACAAAAATTGAGTATTCTTCTCCTAGATAATAACAAATTAAGACATTATCTGTCTATATGTTAGTCAGACTTACAGATGTTTCCTGAGTTATTCTCCTTGCAATCAAGATGACCAGCTAAAAATTTTAATATCTGTCCATATGCTTTTGACTAAGACCAGCTAAAAGCCAGAAAAAGTAATCAAGATGACCTTCATTCAAATTATTCAAGAATCCATCCCGCTCTACCGCCCCGAGTTGTCAAGTAAGTTACGACTGTTAAGATAAATGAGCTCAGGTAATTACCTAAGCCCCACCCCGCATTGTCTTGGATCCACACTATAAGATTGCTAGATATCCGGGCACCAATATTTATAGAGAAATAAAACCAGTTGAAGAAAGATCCCTTCTTAACTCTTTCTCTAGAATCAGTATCATCAAACTAATCTACTCCGAAGGATGAAACGGAAGGTTTAATCCCACCTGTCCCAAGAGCAATAAGATATAAAGCCCAAAGAAAAATACTGCATACTGAGCTGGGGTGGTGAGGGGCATGTAGAACCGATACATTCAGCAGGCTTGAAGGCAGGAATAGATGCAGAGAGAGTTAACGAGCACATGCCCTGCGTCAATAGCAATTACGCCTCATTGATGATCTCAATGAAACCAAAAGACAGATGAAAGAAAGAAGGATTACAATAAAATATATAGTGGAGAAAGCAGCAATTGTCCAACATCGTCCCCAGTAAGCATCTGCTAAGATAGCCTCACTAAGAGGTGTAAGGTAGAAGGTACCTGACCTGGTGGTAAAATTTCTTGCAGCAGAGACATTTCCTTACCGAGATTGGTTGCTATTCCATAATAAGCCAATCGTTCACAGCATTCTGTACCTAGATTACAGATTACAAGTGTTGGATATAAGAGCTAGTCAAGTCAGCAAAGCACCAAAAAGAAATCTTACCTAAAATGAAAGGGCATGCTTTCCAATTTCCTGTGTTCTGCTTCAAAACAGGATTGCCATGGATGTCATTGTCAACTGAGTTGTCTCCTGTGTAACCTCCATTGATTTTGTTCTAAATATTTAACACAATGATTGTATGAGTCAGATATTGCACCACTCCAATAGTCAGAGATGAGATAAGGGGAAATACAGTACACACATATGCACATTCTTCTTTAAATGTTGCAGCTTAACAAAATAAGTAAATTTATATTTACCCTTCATACATCCTTCTCAAAAAGATGAAAACACTGAAAGAAAGTCAGTGATTCACCTAAGAGATACCAAAAGCAAACAAGTGAAAACAAAAAAAGGAAACAAATATAACAAATAGCAAAATAAAAAAGCTTAAGTAAACAATCAAATGTCAACTAAAAGTAAAGGGCAGGTTTCATGCTAACATGACATGAAACTCAAATATAAGACAAATATAATGAAATAAATTCAGAAAATAGAAGTAAATTCGTCTGTTAGTGGATACATGACCATGATTTTGTCTCAATATATAAGAACAACTTACACAATAAAGAAAACAAAAACAAAAGCCAAACACCAATTAACAAGCATCAAAATTCAACCAGTAAATCAAATTGCATGGTCAATACACAAATACACATACACAATCTATCCTTGAGTTTAGGATCCAGAATCAATGAATGCTCCATTTTTCAACCAACAAAAACAACATAAAATTAAGTGGAATTAAAAATCAGCTTAACACATCAAACTCTCATAACCAATCCAACACATCCAACACCAAAAAGCAGACCAAGAACCAAATCAATTCATCAATTCACCAAAATAAAACAAAATTACAACACCTACACCACCGTCGGGACACGATATTCAAATTACACATTTTTAAAAAAATGAAAATAAAAATTCAAAAATGAGAATAGTCAATTCATTAAAACCTAAAACAGGAAATTAGATGGAAGACGAGAGTACCTGAGAGAGTCCATCTTCCAAATGTTTTCTGAGCTATTCTCATCTTGATTCACACCAAAAGTATACCTGGACCTTCACTGGAACAAACAGATAAACTGAAATTAGCAAAATTACCCTTTCTTATATCCAAAGCTTCACCGCATATAAATCGGTGTAAAATCTTAAATTTGTTGCAGTGAGAATCGGGAACCGGAGGTAGAAGAAGAAGTTGCGATCGACGGAGAAGTCAGTTTTGGAAAAATAAAAAAATATATATAGAAACCCATGGCTTCATAAACCGGACCGGTTCAGGTCCGATTGACCGGTTTTGCACATATGTTAGTCAACACGTAGTTGACATTTTTTTCCTGCAGTCAACACATTTCCGTCTAAGTCTCATGTTGGTCAAGGTAAATTTTCACGCGTTAACGCGTGGAAGTCAACGCAGTCAACGGAAATTTACATTTGTCGTTTATTGACTAACGCCGAATAACGTGTTGACTAACGGTAAAATCCACGCTTTTTATCGACCTACTTTATAGGAAATTTAAATTAATAAATGCAAATGTCCAGTTATTTTATTACTTTTTGGTTAACATTTGTATTTTTCTAATTAATATTTAAATTGGATTTTTAATTAATTGGATTCTATAATATCTATATTGAATTTTGTGGTCTAGTATTAAATTTTTATTTTATATTTATATTTAATTTAAGATAGTTGATTTTTACCACATTAATAGTTTATATATACAGTGCCATTTAAATTTTAATAATATTTTCTAGATTAATAAAAAAATTATTATGTAAACTTTTTAAATTTTTATAAAAAATTAAAAAATTAATATAAATTGACGTTTTTAAAAAAAATTATTATATAAATCTAATATATAATAATATTTCATAGAGTACAATATAATAAATTGAAATATATTTTTTTTTAAAATATCATATCATGATATTATATATTTATATATATAAATAATAAATTAATTAATGGCCCCTTTTATTTATTTATTTACTTTGTCTAAATTGATTTGAGTATTTATTTTATTATTATTTTTTTTTATTGACATCATGGTTGTAATGAAGATGGTGACTTTTCAATTAGAATTCGAATTGAATCCTCTTACATAAAAGTAATACAGCTAAACACACATTCCAATCAACTTTATCACATGTAAAGTGCAAGTAGAAATTTTGATAAAATTGATATTAAAGTATATATACATTTGAGTGTAAGTATATTGAAGACTGCACCATTAATTTAGATTTTACTGGTTGGGTTACTAGAGCTTGTAAAATGGATTAGTGTTAACCCAATATTTATATAAATTTAATATTATTTTATTAAAATTTAAATTTATATATTTAATAAATAGTCAATTTGTATACAATTATCTCCATATAAATACAATACCATATAAAACCTTATTCAATTCCCAAACTAACCTTCATCAAACCTAATAATGTCAAACACTAACATTTGACTGTTATTTGGGTTGGTGGGATATATATATATATATATATATATGAATATATATTACTTCACTTATCTGCAAAATGAAAAAAATATAGTACATTATGATTATATGAAAATATTATATTATTGATATGGAAGGGATATAACTTGATGGAAATGAAATATATAGTAAATTGTAATTATATAAAGATGTAATATAATTGATATGGGAAGGATATTTATTTCTTTGGAATGGGAAGCATTTTTACTATTTGAAACCTCTACATATTTTTATTAAAATAAATAATTAGTTTAAAAAGCATTAATTTTTGTAATTTTGATAATTTTATTTATATCTAGTCCCTTCTATTAGAATTGCAATTGCAATTATAAATACTTTTAAGTGTTCTAAAATATCAGAGAAAATGATCAAAAATCGTTTACTAACCTCTATATATTTTAATTAAAACAAAAAATTAGTTTTACAAGCATTTGTTCTTGTAATTTTATCATTTTATTTGTATCTAACTGCTTCTATTGGTATTTAAATGCAATTATAATGTATTTAAGGTGTTCTAAAATATCATCAAAAATGATCAAAAATTATATACCTCTATCGATTTTAATCAAAACAAAAAATTAGCTCTAAAAGCATTTGTTCTTATAATTTTAATCGATTTCTTTGTATCTTGTCACATCTATTAGTATTTCAAATGCAATTATAAACTATTTTGCATGTTATAAAATATCACAAAAACGGACCAAAAATCGTGTACGTTACCTACAGATTTTCATCCAAAAAAATAGCTTTAAAACTTTTGTTCTTTTAATTTTAATGAGTTTATTTGTATCTAATCACATCTATTAGTATTTCAAATGTAATTATAAATTATTTTGGGTGTTCTAAAATATCAATAAAAACGACAACCTCTACAGATTTTCATCACGACAAAAAGTTAGCTCTAAAAGTATTTGTTCTTGTAATTTTAATCTTTTTATTCGTATCTGGTCGCTTCTATTAGTATTTCAAATGCGATTATAAATGATTTAGGGTGTTCTAAAATATAAAAAAAAATGACCAAAAATCGTGCATTAACCTCTAAAGATTTTCATCAAAAGTAAAATTTAACTCTAAAAGCATCTGTTCTTGTAATTTTATTCAGTTTATTTATATCTAGTCGCTTCTTTTAGTAATTCAAATGCAATTACAAATTATTTTGGGTGTTCTAAAATATTGCAAAAAATAACCAAAAATCTTGTACTAACCTCTACGGATTTTAATCAAAACAAAAAAATAGCTTTAAAAGCTTTTATTCTTGTAATTTTAATTAGTTTATTTGTATCTAGTCACATCTATTAGTATTTCAATTGCAATTATAAATTATTTTGGTTCTTCTAAAATATCACTAAAAATGACCAAAAATCGTGTATTAACTGTTCGAGCAGTTTAACCTAGGAGGGTTACAACCTTGAAGATTTGGAACCTTCCTTCGAGCTGCGCTGAACCGAGATGGTTGAAACCTAAAAAGGAAAGAAACTTAGGATGCCAGTATGGAGCCTGCCGAGGGCACTCCAACGCTCAAGTTAGTAATTGTGTGCGTGAGTATGAGTGAGTGAATGAATTACCTCACGGGAAACTCCTTTATTTGTAGTGTTACGGCGGATTCCGATATGGAAAAGGATCAGGGGATCTGATTGTATTTGGTACAATTAGGAAAATCATAGCTAGTCGGATATGGAAAATATCTTTGACTTACTTGGTGCGCAAGTTCGAGTGCGAATGGACTCATTAGACTTGTTTGGACCGTCTCAGGCGAATTGGGCTTGTAGAGGTATTCTTGGGCCTATGGACCAAAAATGGGTCCAACACTAACCTCTTCAGATTTTCATCAAAACAAAAAATTAGCTCAAAAAGCATTTGTTTTTGTAATTTTACTCGGTTAATTTATATCTAATCGCTACTGTTTGTATTTCAAACGCAATTACAAATTATTTTGGGTGTTCTAAAATATCACAAAAAATTACCTAATATCGTGTACTTTACAGATTTTCATCAAAACAAAAAATTAGCTCTAAAAGCATCTAAACTTGTAATTTTAATCGGTTTATTTGTATCTAAGCCACTTCTATTAGTATTTCAAATGCAATTATTTATGTTTTTTGGTATTTTAAAATATCACAAAAAATGACCAAAAATCGTGTACTAACCTCAACTGATTTTCATTAAAAAAAAAGCTCTAAAAGCATTTGTTCTTGTAATTTTAATAAGTTTATTTGTATCTAGCACCCCCATAAGTATTTCAAAAGCGATTATAAATTATTTTGAGTGTTCTAAAATATCACAAAAATACCAAAAATCGTGTACTAACCTCTAAAGATTTTCATCAAAAAATAAAATTAGCTCTAAAAGCATTTGTTCTTATAATTTTATTCAATTTATCTGTATCTAGTCGATTCAATTGGTATTGAAAATGAGATTATGAATGATTTTAGGTGTTTTAAAATATCACAAAAATTGACCAAAAATCGTGTACTAACTCTACTGATTTTATTCACAACGAAGATCTAGCTCTAAAAGCAGTTGTTCTTGTACTTGTAATCATTTTATTTGTATCTAGTCCATAGTATTGGTATTTAAAATGAGATTATGAATAATTTTAGGTGTTTTAAAATATCACAAAAATTGACAAAAAATCGTGTACTAATCTCCACTTATTTTACTCACGATGAAGAATTAGCTCTAAAAGCAATTGTTCTTATAATTTTAATCATTTTATTTGTATCTTGTCCATAATATAGATATTTCAAATGATATTATGTATGATTTAAGGTATTTTAAAATATCTCAAATATTGACCATAAATCGTGTACTAACCTCTATTAATTTTACCCCGAACGAAAATTAGCTCTAAAAGCATTTAGTCCTGTAATTTTAATCATTTTATTTGTATCTAGTCAATTCAAATGGTATTTCAAATGAGTTTATGAATGATTTTTGGTGTTTTAAAATATCACAAAAATTGACCGAATTTCGTGTACTAACCTCTACTGATTTTACTCACAACGAAGAATTAGCACTAAAAGAATTTGTTCTTGAAATTTTAATCATTTTATTGGTATCTAGTCGATTATATTAATATTTAAAATGAGATTATACGATTTAAGGTGTTTGAAAATATCTCAAATATTGACAAAAAATCGTGTACTAACCTCAACTAATTTTAGTCAAAACGAAAAATTAGCTATAAAGCATTTGTTCTTGTAATTTTAATCATTTTATTTGTATCTAGTCCATAATATTGGTATTTCAAATGATATTATGAATGATTTAGGTATTTTAAAATATCGCAAAAATTTACCAAAAATCGTGTACTAACCTTTACTAATTTTACTCAAAATGAAAAATTAGCTCTAAAAACATTTAGTCCTGTAGTTTTCATCTTTTTTTTTGTATCTAGTTGATTCAATTGATATTTCAAAAGAGATTATGAATGATTTTAGGTGTTTTAAAATATAAAAAAAAAAAATTGACCAAAAATCGTGTACTAACCTCAACTAATTTTACTCAAAACGGAAAATTAGCGCATTTGTTCTTCTATATTTAATCAATTTATTTGTATCTAGTCGATTCAATTGGTATTTCAAATGAGATTATGAATTATTTTAGGTGTTTTAAAATATCACAAAAATTTACCAAATATCGTGTACTAACAGTACACGTTATGGTTTCCCATTTTTGAGTTATTTTAAAATAAAGAAACTGATCAATTCCTCATTTAATAATACTAATATAATTTATGTGGCACAAAAACCGGATCAAAATTCGGACCACAAACGCTAGAATAGCTTATTTTGCAATTTTTATCAGATCTCTAAGGGGATAGTACACGTGATGGTTTCCCATCAAAATTCAGACCACAAACGCTAGAATAACTTACTTTGCAATTTTTGACAAATCTCTAAGGGAATAATATACGCTATCGTCTCCCATTTTTTAGTTATTTTAAAATAAATAAATTGATCGATTCCTCATTTAATAATACTAATATAAGTTACGTGGCGCAAAAATCGGATCAGAATTCAGACCACAAACGCTAGAATAACTTACTTTGCAATTTTTGTCAGATTTTTAAGGGGATAGTACACCTTATGGTTTTCCATTTTTGAGTGAATTTAAAATAAAGAAATCGATCAATTCCTCAATTAATAATACTAATATAAGTTATGTGGCACAAAAATCAGATCAAAATACGGACCACAAACGCTAGAATAGCTTACTTTGCAATTTTTGACAGATCTCTAAGGGGATAGTACACGTTATGGTTTCTCATTTTTATGTTATTTTAAAATAAATAAATTTATCGACTCCTCAATTAATAATACTAATATCAGTTATATGGCGCAAAAATCAGATCAAAATTCAGACCACAAACGCTAGAATAGCTTACTTTGCAAATTTTGAAAAATCTCTAAAGGGATAGTATACGTTATGGTTTCCCATTTTTGAGTTATCGGGCCACAAATGCTAGAATAGCCTACTTTGCAATTTTTGTCAGATCTCTAAGGGGATAGTACACATTATGGTTTCCCATTTTTGAGTTATTTTAAAATAAATAAATTGGTCGATTCCTCAATTAATAAAACTAATATAAGTTATATGGCGTAAAAATCGAATCAAAATTCGGACCACAAACGTCAGAATAGCTTACTTTGCAATTTTTGTCAGATCTCTAAGGGGATAGTACACGTTATGGTTTTCCATTTTTGAGTTATTTTAAAATAAAGAAATTGATCGATTCCTCATTTAATAATACTAATATAAATTATGTGGCGCAAAAATCAGATCAAAATTCAGACCACAAACACTAAAATAGCTTACTTTGCAATTTTTGTCAGATCTCTAAGGGGATAGTACACGTTATGGTTTACCATTTTTGAGTTATTTTAAAATAAAAAAATTTATCGATTCCTCATTTAATAATACTAATATAAGTTACGTGGCGCAAAAACCGGATCAAAATTCGGACCACAAACGCTAGAATAGATTACTTTGCAATTTTTGTCAGATCTTTAAGGGGATAGTACACGTTATGGTTTCCCATTTTTGAGTTATTTTAAAATAAATAAATTGATCGATTCCTCATTTAATAAAACTAATATAAGTTACGTGGTGCAAAAATCGGATCAAAATTCGGACCACAAACGCTAGAATAACTTACTTTGCAATTTTTGTCAGATCTCTAAGGGGATAGTACACGTTATGGTTTCCCTTTTTGAATTATTTTAAAATAAAGAAATTATCGGTTCCTCAATTAATAATACTAATATAAGTTATATGGTGCAAAAATCGAATCAAAATTCGGATCACAAACGCTAGAATAGCTTACTTTGCAATTTTTGTCAGATCTCTAAGGGGATAGTCTATGGTTTTAAGTCAATTGTTTTAGATTTTTCTAAAGTAGAAAATTTGATTTAAAACAAAGCAAAAATTGATTTAAAAAAGGAGTAGAAATAGCTGTAGAGCATATTTTTCATTTTCCTTGTCCACGACTTTAAGTCAATTTTTTAAATTTCTCAAAAGTACAAAATTTGTTGATTTCCACTTTAACAATGCTAATACAAGCTGAGCGATGCAAAAATCGATTCACAATTAGTAGTAGAAACGACTTCAGAGCTTCTTTTTCCATTTCCTTAGAATTCATATAGATAGCACACGCCATGGTTTGAAATTTTAGGGTTATTTTTAAATAAAGAAAGTGATCCATTCCTCATTTAATAATGCTAATATAAGTTATATGGCACAAAAACCGCATCAAAATTCAGACCACAAACGCCAGAGTAGCTTACTTTGCAAATTCTGCCTAATCTCTAAGGGGATAGTACACGCCATGGTTTGACATTTTCGAGTTATTCTTAAATAAAGAAAGTGATCCATTCCTCATTTAATAATGCTAATATAAGTTACTTGGCGCAAAAACCACATCGAAATTCACACCACAAACGCTAGAGTAGCTTACTTTGCAAATTCTGCTAGATCTCCAAGGGGATAGTACACGCCATAGTTTGTCATTTTCGAGTTATTTTTAAATAAAAATTGTGATCCATTCCTCATTTAATAATGCTAATATAAGTTATATGGCGCAAAAACCGCATCGAACTTCAGACCACAAACGCTAGAGTACCTTACTTTGCAAATTCTGCATGATCTCAAAGGGTAGTACACGCCATGGTTTGACATTTTCGAGTTATTTTAAAATAAAGAAAGTGATCCATTCCTCATTTAATAATGCTAATTAAAGTTTCTTGGCGCAAAAACCGCATCGAAATTCGGACCACAAACACTAGAGCAGCTAACATTGCAAATTCTGCCAGATCTCTTAAGGGATAGTACACGCCATGGTTTGACATTTTGGAGTTATTTTTTAATAAAGAAATTGATCCTTTCCTCTTTTAATAATGCTAATATAAGTTACTTGGCGCAAAAACCGCATCGAAATTCGGACCACAAACGCAAGAGTAGCTTACTTTGCAAATTCTGCCAGATCTCTAAAGGGATAGTACACGCCATGGTTTGACATTTTGGAGTTATTTTTTAATAAAGAAAGTGATCCATTCCTCATTTTATAATGCTAATATAAGTTATATTGCACAAAAACCGTATCGAATATCCGACCACAAACGCTAGAGTAACTTACTTTGCAAATTCTGCCAGATCTTTAAGAGGATAGTACACGCCATGGTTTGACATTTTCGAGTTATTTTTAAATAAAGAAAGTGATTCATTCCTCATTTAAATATGCTAATATAAGTTACTTGGCGCAAAAACCGCATCGAAATTCGTACCACAATCGCTAGAGTAGTTTACTTTGCAAATTCTGCCAGATCTCTAAGGGTCGTACACGCCATGATTTGACATTTTCAAGTTATTTTAAAATAAATAAAGTTATCCATTCCTCAATTAATAATGTTAATATGACTTACTTTGCGCAAAAACCGCATTGAAATCCGGACCACAAACGCTAGAGTAATATACTTTGCAAATTCTATCACATCTCTAAGGGGATAGCACACGCCATAGTTTGACATTTTCGGATTATTTTTAAATAAATAAATTGATCCATTCCTCATTTAATAATGCTAATATAAGATCTATGGTACAAAAACCGCATCGAATTTCAGACCACAAACGTTAGAGTAGCTTACTTTACAAATTCTGTCCGATCTCTAAAGGGATAGTACACGCGATGGTTTGACATTTTCGAGTTATTTTTAAATAAAGAAAGTGATCCATTCCTCATTTAATAATGCTAATATAAGTTAATTGGCGCATAAACCGCATCGAAATTCACACCACAAACGCTAGAGTAGCTTACTTTGCAAATTTTGCTAGACCTCTATGGGGATAGTACACGCCATGGTTTGACATTTTCGAGTTATTTTAAAATAATGAAAGTGATCCTTTCCTCATTTAATAGTGCTAATATAATTTATATTGCGCAAAAACCGCATCGAAATTCGGACCACAAACGCTAGAGTAGCTTACTTTGCAAATTTTGTCAGATCTCTAAGAGGATAGTATACGCCATGGTTTGACATTTACGAGTTATTTTTAAATAAATAAAGTGATTCATTCCACATTTAATAATGCTAATATAAGTTACTTGGGGCAAAAACAACATCGAAATTCGGACCACAATTGCTAGAGTTGCTTACTTTGCAAATTCTGCCAGATCTCAAAAGGGATAGTACACGCCATGGTTTGACATTTTCGAGTTATTTTTAAAAAAAGAAATTGATCCATTCCTCATTTAGTAATGCTAATATAAGTTACTGGGCGCAAAAAAGGCATCGAAATTCACACCATAAACGCTAGAGTAGCTTACTTTGCAAATTCTGTTTGATCTCTAAGGGTACACGCCATGGTTTGACATTTTTGAGTTATTTTTAAACAATGAAAGTGATTCATTCCTCACTTTATAATGGAAAAATAAGTTACTTGGCGTAAAAACTGCATCGAAATTCAGACCACAAACGCTAGAGTAGCTTACTTTGCAAATTCTGCCAGATCTCAAAGGGGATAGTACACGCCATGGTTTGACATTTTCGAGTTATTTTTAAATAAAGAAAGTGATCCATTCCTGATTTAATAATGTTAATATAAGTTACTTGGCGCAAAAACCGCATCGAAATTCGGACCACAAATGCTAGAATAGCTTACTTTGAAAATTCTGCCAGAATTCTAAGGGGATAGTACACGCCATGGTTTGACATTTTCGAGTTATTTTTAAATAAAGAAAGTGATCCATTCCTCATTTAATAATGCTAATATAAGTTACTTGGGGCAAAATCTGCATTGAAATTCGTACCAAAAATGCTAGAATAGCTTACTTAGCAAATTCTGCCAGATCTTTAAGGGACACGCCATGGTTTGACATTTTCGAGTTATTTTTAAATAAAGAAAGTGATCCATTCCTCAATTTATAATGCTAATATAAGTTATATTGCACAAAAACTACATTGAATTTCCGACCACAAACGCTAGAGTAGCTTACTTTGCAATTTCTACCAGATCTCAAAGGGGATAGTACACGCCATAGTTTGACTTTTTCGAGTTATTTTTAAATAAAGAAAGTGATCCATTCCCCATTTAATAATTCTAATATAAGTTACTTGGCGCAAAAACCGCATCGAAATTCACACCACAAACGCTAGAGTAGCTTACTTTGCCAATTCTGCTAGATCTCTAAAGGGACAGTGCACGCCATGGTTTGACATTTTCGAGTTATTTTTAAATAAAAAAAGTTATCCATTCCTCATTTAGTAGTGCTAATATAATTTATATTGCGCAAAAACCGCATCCAAATTTGGACTAGAAACGCTAGAGTAGCTTACTTTTAAAATTCTGCTTGATCTCTAAGGGGATAGTACACGCCATGGTTAGACATTTTTGAGTTATTTTTTAATAAAGAAAGTGATTCATTCCACATTTAATAATGCTAATATAAGTTACTTGGCGCAAAAACCGAATCGAAATTCGGACCACAAATGCTATAGTAGCTTACTTTGCAAATTCTGTCAGATTTCTAAGATCGTACACGCCATGGTTTGACATTTTTGAGTTATTTTTAAATAAAGAAAGTGATTCATTCCTCATTTCATAATGCTAATATAAGTTACTTGGCGCAAAAATCGCATCGAAATTCAGACCACAAACGCTAGAGTAGCTTACTTTGCAAATTCTGCCAGATCTCAAAGGGGGATAGTACACGCCATGGTTTGACATTTTTGAGTTATTTTTAAATAAAGAAAGTGATCCATTCCTCATTTGAAAATACTAATATAAGTTACTTGGCGCAAAAACGGCATCGAAATTCACACCACAAACGCTAGAGTAGCTTACTTTGCCAATTCTGCTAGATCTCTAAGGGGACAGTGCACACCATGGTTTGACATTTTCGAGTTATTTTTAAATAAAGAAAGTGATCCATTCATCATTTAATAGTGCTAATATAATTTATATTGCGCAAAAACCGCATCGAAATTTGGACTAGAAATGCTAGAGTAGCTTACTTTTCAAATTCTGCTTGATCTCTAAGAGGATAGTACACGCCATGGTTTGTCATTTTCGAGTTATTTTTTAATAAAGAAAGTTATTCATTCCTCATTAAATAATGCTAATATAAGTTACTTGGCGCAAAAATCGAATCGAAATTCGGACCTCAAATGCTATAGTAGCTTACTTTGCAAGTTCTGTCAGATCTCTAAGATCGTACATGCCATGGTTTGACATTTTTGAGTTATTTTTAAATAAAGAAAGTGATTCATTCCTCATTTAATAATGCTAATATAAGTTACTTGGCGCAAAAACCGCATCGAAATTCGGACCACAAACGCTAGAGTAGCTTACTTTGCAATTTCTTCCAGATCTCAAAGGGGATAGTACACGCCATGGTTTGACATTTTCGAGTTATTTTTAAATAAAGAAAGTGATCCATTCCCCATTTAAAAATGCTAATATAAGTTAGTTGGCGCAAAAACCGCATCGAAATTCACACCACAAACGATAGAGTAGCTTACTTTGCCAATTCTGCTAGATCTCTAAGGGGACAGTGCACGCCATGGTTTGACATTTTCGAGTTATTTCTAAATAAAAAGAGTGATCCATTCCTCATTTAATAATGCTAATATAAGTTACTTGACGCAACAACCGCATCGAAATTCGGACCACAATGCTATAGTAGCTTACTTTGCAAATTCTGTCATATCTCTAAGGGGGTACACGTAATGATTAGACATTTTCGAGTTATTTTTAAATAAAGAAAGTGATCCATTCCTCATTTAATATTGCTAATATAAGTTACTTGGGGCAAACAGTGCATCGAAATTCGGACCACCAACACTAGAGTAGCTTACATTGCAAATTCTGCCAGATCTATAAGAGATAGTACACGCCATGGTTTGACATTTAGGAGTTATTTTTGAATAAAGAAATTGATCCATTCATCTTTTAATAATGCTAATATAAGTTATTTGGCGCAAAATCCGAATCGATATTCGGACCACAAACGCTAGAGTAGCTTACTTTACAAATTCTACTAGATTTGTAAGAGGATAGTACACACCATGGTTTGACATTTTCGAGTTATTTTTAAATAAAGAATGTGATCCATTACTCCGTTAATAATGCTAATATAAGTTATATTGCGCAAAAACCGCATCGAAATTCGGACCACAAACGCTAGAATAGCTTACTTTGCAAATTCTGTCAGATCTCTATGAGTAGAGTACACGCAATGGTTTGACATTTTCGAGTTATTTTTAAATAAAGAAAGTGATTTATTCCTCATTTAATAATGCTTATATAAGTTATATAGTGCAAAAACCGCATCGAAATTAGGACCACAAATGGTAGAATAGCTTACTTTGAAAATTCTGCCGGATCTCTAAGGGAATAGTACACGCCATGGTTTGACATTTTCGAGTTATTTTCAATTAAAGAAAGTGATCCATTCCTCATTTAATAATGCTAATATAAGTTACTTGGCGCAAAAACCGCATCGAAATTCACACAACAAACGCTAGAGTAGCTTACTTAGCAAATTCTGCTAGATCTCTAAGGGGATAGTACACGCCATGGTTTGACATTTTTGAGTTATTTTTAAATAAAGAAAGTGATCCATTCCTCATTGAATAATGCTAATATAAGTTACTTGGTGCAAAAACCGCGTCAAAATTCGGACCACAAACGCTAGAGTAGCATACTTTGCAAATTCTGTTAGATCTCTAAGGGGATAGTACACGCCATGGTTTGACAATTTCGAGTTATTTCTAAATAAAGAAAGTGATCCATTCCTTATTGAATAATGCTAATATAAGTTACTTGGCGCAAAAACCGCGTCAAAATTCGGGCCAGAAACGCTAGAGTAGTTTACTTTGGAAATTCTGCCAAATCTCTAAGGGGATAGTACACGCCATGATTTGACAATTTTGAGTTATTTTTAAATAAATAAAGTGATCCATTCCTCATTGAATAATGCTAATATAAGTTACTAGGCGAAAAAACCGCATCGAAATTCGGACCACAAACGCTAGAGTAGCTTACTTTGTAAATTCTGCCAGATCTCTAAGGGTACACGCCATGGTTTGAAAATTTCGAGTTATTTTTAAATAAAAAAAATGATCCATTCCTCATTGGATAATGCTAATATAAGTTACTTGGTGCAAAAACCGCGTCAAATTTCGGACCACAAACGCTAGAGTAGCATACTTTGCAAATTTTGTTAGATTTCTAAGGGGATAGTACACGCCATGGTTTGACAATTTCGAGTTATTTCTAAATAAAGAAAGTGATCCATTCCTTATTGAATAATGCTAATATAAGTTACTTGGCGCAAAAACCGCGTCAAAAGTCGGACCACTAACGCTAGAGTAGCTTACTTTGGAAATTCTGTCAAATCTCTAAGGGGATAGTACACGCCATGGTTTGACATTTTCAAGTTATTTTCAAATAAAGAAAGTGATCCATTCCCCATTGAATAATGCTAATATAAGTTACTTGGCGGAAAAACCGTATCGAAATTCGGACCAAAACTGCTAGAGTAGCTTATTTTGTTAATTCTGCTAGATCTCTAAGGGGATAATACACGCCATGATTTGACAATTTTGAGTTATTTTTAAATAAATAAGGTGATCCATTCCTCATTGAATAATGCTAATATAAGTTACTAGGCGAAAAAACCGCATCGAAATTCGGACCACAAACGCTAGAGTAGCTTACTTTGTAAATTCTTCCAGATCTCTAAGGGGATAGTACACGCCATGGTTTGAAAATTTCGAGTTATTTTTAAATAAAGAAAGTGATCCATTCCTCATTGGATAATGCTAATATAAGTTACTTGGGGCAAAAACCGCATCTAAATTCAGACCACAAATGCTAGAGTAGCTTACTTTAGAAATTCTGCCAGATGTCTAAGGGGGATAATACATGCCATGGTTTGACATTTTCGAGTTATTTTTTAATAAAGAGAGTGATCCATTCCTCATTGAATAATGCTAATATTAGTTACTTGGCGCAAAAACCGCGTCGAAATTCGGACCACAAACACTAGAGTAGCTTACTTTGCAAATTCTGCAAAATCTCTAAGGGGAAAGTACACGTCATGGTTTGACATTTTTGAGTTATTTTCAAATAAAGAAAGTGATCCATTCCCCATTGAGAAATGCTAATATAAGTTACTTGGCACAAAAACCATATCGAAATTCGGACCGCAAACGCTAGAGTAGCTTACTTTGCAAATAATGCCAGATCTCTAAGGAGGATAGTACACGCCATGGTTTGAGAATTTAGAGGTTATTTTTAAATTAAGAAAGTGATATAATACTCATTGAATAATGCAAATATAAGTTACTTAGCGCAAAAACCGCATCGAAATTCGGACCACAATCGTTACAATAGCTTACTTTACAAATTCTGCCAGATCTCTAAGGGGATTGTACACGCCATGGTTTGACATTTTCGAGTTATTTTTAAATAAAGAAAGTGATACATTCCTTATTAAAAAATGCTAATATAAGTTAGTTGGCGCAAAAACCGAATCGAAATTCGGACCACAAACGCTACAGTTGCTTTCTTTGCATATTCTGCTAGATCTCTAAGGGTCGTACACGGTTTTACATTTTCGAGTTATTTTTAAATAAATAAAGTGATCCATTCCTCATTGAATAATGCTAATATTAGTTACTTGGCTCAAAAACCGCATCGAAATTCGGACCACAAACGCTAGAGTAGCATACTTTGCAAATTCTGCCAGATTTCTAAGGAACAATGGTTTGACATTTTCAAGTTATTTTTAAATAAAGAAAGTGATTCCTTCCTCAATGTATAATGCAAATGTAAGTTACTTGGCGAAAAACAGCATCGAAATTCGGATTACAAACGCTAGAGTAGCTTCCTTTGCAAATTCTTCCAGATCACTAAGAGGATAGTACACACCACGATTTGACAATTTCGAGTTATTTTTAAATAAAGAAATATCCATTTCTCATTCAATAATGCTAATGTAAGTTACTTGGCGCAAAAACCGCATCATAATTCAGACCACAAACGCAAGAGTAGCTTACTTTTAAAATTCTGCCGAATCTCTAAGAGGATAGTACACGCCATGGTTTGACATTTTCGAGTTATTTTTAAATAAAGAAAGTGATCCATTCCTCATTGAATAATGCTAATATAAGTTACTTGGCGCAAAAACCGCATCGAAATTCGGACCACAAAAGCTAGAGTGGCTTACTTTGCAAATTCTGCCAGATGTCTAAGGGGCCATGGTTTGACATTTTCGACTTATTTTTTAATAAATAAAGTGATCCATTCCTCATTGTATAATGCTAATATAAGTTACTTGACGCAAAAACCGCATCGAAATTCGAACCACAAACGCTAGAGTAGCTTACTTTGCAAATTCTGCCAAATCTCTAATGGGACAGTACACGCCATAATTTGACAATTTCGAGTTATTTTTAAGTAAATAAAGTGATCCATTCCTCATTGAATAATGCTAATATAAGTTACTTGGCGCAAAAACCACATCGAAATTCGGACCACAAACGCTAGAGTAGCTTACTTTGCAAATTCTGCCGGATCTCTAAAGGGACAGTACACGCCATTGTTTGACATTTTCGACTTATTTATAAATAAAGAAAGTGATATATTCCTCATTGAATAATGCTAATATAAGTTACTTGGAACAAAAACTGCATCGAAATTCGGACCACAAACGTTATAATAGCTTACTTTGCAAAGTCTGTCATATCTCTAATAAGATAGTACACGCCATGGTTTGATATTTTTGAGTTATTTTTAAATAGAGAATGTAATTCATTCCTCATTGAATAATGCTAATATAAGTTACTTGGCACAAAAACCGCATCGAAATTCGGACCACAAACGCTACAGTAGGTTACTTTGCAAATTCTGCCGGATCTCTAAAGGGATAGTACACGCCATGGTTTGACATTTTCCAGTTATTTGAAATAATGAAAGTGATCCATTCCTCGTTGAAAAAACCGCATCGAAATTCGGACCACAAACGCTAGAGTAGCTAACTTTGCAAATTCTGCCAGATTTCTAAGGGGATAGTACACGCATGGATTGACATTTTCGAGTTATTTTCAAATAAAAAAAGTGATCCATTTCTCATTGAATAATACTAATATAAGTTACTTGGCGCAAAACCCACATCGAAATTCAGACCACAAACACTAGAGTAGCTTACTTTGCAAATTCTGCCAGATTTCTAAGGGGCAATGGTTTGACATTTTCGAGTTATTTTTCAATACAGAAAGTGATCCATTTCTCATTGTATAATGCTAATATAAGTTACTTGGCGCAAAACCGCATCGAAATTCGGACCACAAACGCTAGAGTAGCTTACTTTGCAAATTCTACCAGATCTCTAAGGGGGATAGTACACGCCATGATTTGACAATTTATCGTTATTTTAAAATAAAGAAAGTGATCCATTCCTCATTGAAGAATGCTAATATTAGTAACTTGGCTTAAAAACCGTATCGAAATTAGGACCACAAACGATAGAGTAACTTACTTTGCAAATTCTGCCAAATCTCTAAATGGATAGTACACGTCATGGTTTGACATTTTCGAGTTATTTTTAAATAAAGAAAGTTATCCTTGCCTCATTGAATAATGCTAACATATGTTACTTGACGCAAGAACCACATCGCAATTCGAACAACAAATGCTTGAATAGCTTACTTTTCAAATTCTGCCAGATCTCTAAAGGGATAGTACACGCTATAGTTTGAAATTTTCGAGTTATGTTTAAATAAATAAAGTGATCCAATCCTCATTGAATAAAGCTAAGATAAGTTACTTGGCGGAAAAACCGCATCGAAATTCAAACCACAAAAGCTAGAGTAGCTTACTTTGCAAATTCTGCCAGATCTCTAAGGGGATAATACACGCAATGGTATAACATTTTTTGAGTTATTTTTAAATAAAGAAAGTGATCTATTTCTCATTGAATAATGCTAACATAAGTTACTTGGTGCAAAAACCGCATCGAAATTCGTAACACAAACGCTAGAGTAGCTTACTTTGCAAATTCTGCTAGATCTCTAAGGGGATAGTACACGCCATGGTTTGACATTTTTCGAGTTATATTTAAATAAAGAAAGTGATCCATTTCTCATTGAATATTGCTAAAATAATTTACTTGACGCAAGAATCGTATCGCAATTCGAACCACAAATGCTTGAATAGCTTATTTTTCAAATTCTGCCAGATCTCTAAAGGGATAGTACACGCCATGGTTTGACATTTTCGAGTTATGTTTAAATAAAGAAAGTGATCCAATCCACATTGAATAAAGCTAATATAAGTTACTTGGCGCAAAAAAAGCATCGAAATTCAAACCATAAAAGCTAGAGTAGCTTACTTTGCAAATTCTGCCAGATCTCTAAGGGGATATTACACGCCATGATTTGACAATTTCTCGTTATTTTAAAATAAAGAAAGTGATCCATTCCTCATTGAAGAATGCTAATATTAGTAACTTGGCTTAAAAAACGTATCGAAATTCGGACCACAAACGATAGAGTAACTTACTTTGCAAATTCTGCCAGATCTCTAAATAGATAGTACACGCCATGGTATGATATTTTCGAGTTATTTTTAAATAAAGAAAGTTATCCATTCCTCATTGAATAATGCTAATATAAGTTACTTGGTGTAAAAATCGCATCGCAAATCGGACCACAAACGCTAGAGTAGCTTACTTTGCAAATTCTGCCAAATCTCTAAGGGGATAGTACACGCCATGGTTTGACATTTTCGAATTATTTTTAAATATAGAAAGTGATTCATTCCTCATTCAATAATGCTAATATAAGTTACTAGGCGGGAAAACCGCATCGCAATTCGGACCACAAACGCTAGAGTAGCTTACTTTGTAAATTCTGCCAGATCTCTAAGGAGATAATACACGCAATGGTATGACATTTTTCGAGTTATTTTTAAATAAAGAAAGTGATCTATTTCTCATTGAATAATGATAACATAAGTTACTTGGTGCAAAAACTGCATCGAAATTCGTACCACAAACGCTAGAGTAGCTTACTTTGCAAATTCTGCCAGATCTCTAAAAAGATAGTACACGGCCTGGTTTGACATTTTTCGAGTTATTTTTAAATAAAGAAAGTGATCCATTTCTCATTGAATAATGCTAACATAAGTTACTTGACGCAAGAACCGCATCGAAATTCGTACCACAAACGCTAGAGTAGCTTACTTTGCAAATTCTGCCAGATCTCTAAGGGGATAATACACGCAATGGTATGACATTTTTCGAGTTATTTTTAAATAAATAGAGTGATCTTTTTCTCATTGAATAATGCTAACATAAGTTACTTGGCGCAAAAACCGCATAGCAATTCGGACCACAAACGCTAGATTAGCTTACTTTTCATATTCTGCCAGATCTCTAAATGGTAGTACACGCCATGGTTTGACATTTTCGTTTTATTTTTAAATTAAAAAAGTGATCCATTCCTCATTGAGTAATGTAATATAAGTTACTTGGGGCAAAAACAGCATCGAAATTCGGACCACAAACGCTAGAGTGGCTTACTTTGCAAATTCTGTCAGATCTCTAAGGGGCTATGGTTTGACATTTTCAAGTTATTTTTAAATAAATAATGTGATCTATTCCTCATTGTATAATGTTAATATAAGTTACTTGGCACAAAACCGCATCGATATTCGGACCACAAACACTAGAGTAGCTTACTTTACAAATTCTGCCAGATCTCTTAGAGGGGATAGTACACGCCATGATTTGACAATTTGGAGTTATTTTTAAAGAAATAAAGTGATCCATTCCTCATTGAATAATGCTAATATAAATTACTTGGCTCAAAAACCGCATCGAAATTCGGACCACAAATGCTAGAGTAGCTTACTTTGCAAATTATGCCAGATCTCTATGGGGATAGTACACGCCATGGTTTGACAATTTCGAGTTATTTTTAAATAAAGAAAGTGATCCATTCCATATTGAATAATTCTAATATAAGTTACTTGGCACAAAAACCGCCTAAAAAATCGGACCACAAACGCTAGAGTATCTTACTTTGCAAATTCTGTCAGATATCTAAGGGGATAGTACACGCCATGATTTAACATTTTTGAGTTATTTTAAAATAAAGAAAGTGATCCATTCCCCATTGAATAATGCTAATATAAGTTACTTGGCGCAAAAACCGCATCGAAATTCGGACCACAAACGCTAGAGCAGCTTACTTTGCAAATTCTGCTAGATCTCTAAGGTAGTACACGCCATGGTTTGACATTTTCGAGTTATTTTTAAATAAAGAAAGTGATCCATTCCATATTGAATAATTCTAATATAAGTTACTTGGCGCAAAAACCGCCTCAAAAATCGGACCACAAACGCTAGAGTATCTTACTTTGCAAATTCTGCCAGATATCTAAGGGGTAGTACACGCCATGATTTAACATTTTTGAGTTATTTTAAAATAAAGAAAGTGATCCATTCCCCATTGAATAATGCTAATATAAGTTACTTGGCGCAAAAACCACATCGAAATTCGGACCACAAACGCTAGAGCAGCTTACTTTGCAAATTCTGCTAGATCTCTAAGGTAGTACACGCCATGGTTTGACATTTTCGAGTTATTTTTAAATAAAGAAAGTGATCCATTCCTCATTGAATAATGCTAATATAAGTTACTTGAGACATAAACCGCATCGAAATTCGGACCACAAATGCTAGAGTAGCTTACTTATCAAATTCTGCCGGATCTCTAAAGGGATAGTACGCTCCATTGTTTGACAATTTTGAGTTATTTTTAAATAAAGAAAGAGATATAATCCTCATTAAATAATGCTAATATAAGTTACTAGGCGCAAAAACCTCATCGAAATTAGGATCACAAATGCTGGAGTAGCTTACTTTACAAATTCTGCCAAATCTGGTAGAGGATAGTACACGCCATGGTTTGACATATTCGAGTTATTTTTAAATAAAAAAATTAATCCATTTCCTTATTGAATACTGTTAATATAAGTTGCTTGGCGCAAAAACTGCATCGAAATTCGGACCACAAACGCTACAGTAGCTTACTTTGCAAATTCTGCCGGATCTCTAAGGGGATAATACACGCCATGGTTTGACATTTTCGAGTTATTTTTAAGTAAAAAAAGTGTTTCATTCCTCATTGAATAATGCTAATATAAGTTAATTGGCGCAAAAACCGCATCGAAATTCGGACCACAAACGCTAGAGTAGCTTACTCTGCAAATTCTGCCAGATCTCTAAGGGGATAGTACACGACATGGTTAGACATTTTCGAGTTATTTTTAAATAAAGAAAGTGATCCATTTCTCATTGTATAATGCTAATATAAGTTACTTGGCGAAAAAATCGCATCAATATTCGGACCACAAACGCTAGAGTAGCTTACTTTGCAAATAATGCGGATCTCTAAAGGAATAGTACACGCCATGGTTTGAAATTTTCTCGAGTTACTTTTAAATAAAGAAAGTGATTCATTTCTCATTGAATAATGCTAACATAAGTTTCTTGGCGCAAGAACCGCATCGCAATTCGAACCACAAACGCTAGAGTAGCTTACTTTTCAAATTCTGCCAGATCTCTAAAGGGGATAGTACACGCCATGGTTTGACATTTTTGAGTTATTTCTAAATAAGGAATGTGATCCATTTCCGATTGAATTATGCTAATATAAGTTACTTGGCGGAAAAACCGCATCGAAATTCGGACCTAAAACGGTAGAATATCTTACTTTACAAATTCTGCCAAATCTCTAAGGGAATAGTACACGCCATGATTTGAAATTTTTCGAGTTATTTTTAAATAAAGAAAGTGATCCATTCCTCAATGTATAATGTAAGTATAAGTTACCTGGCGCAAAACCGCATCTAAATTCGGACCACAAACGCTAGAGTAGCTTATGTTACAAATTCTGCTTGATCTTTTAGGGGATAGTACACGCCATGATTTGACAATTTCGAGTTATTTTTAAATAAAGAAAGTGATTCATTCCTCATTGAATAATGCTAATATAAGTTACTTGGCTCAAAAACCGCATCGAAATTCGGACAACAAACGCTAGAGTAGCATACTTTGCAAATTCTGCCAGATATCTTAGGGGATAGTATACGCCATGGTTTAACAATTTCGAGTTAATTTTAAATAAAGAATATGATCCATTCCTCATTGAATAATGCTAATATAAGTTACTTGGAGCAAAAACCGCATCGAAATTCGGACCACAAACGCTAAAATAGCTTACTTTGCAAATTTTGCCAGATCTCTAAGGGGATAGTACACGACATGGTTAGACATTTTCGAGTTATTTTTAAATAAATAAAGTGGTCCATTCCTCATTGTATAATGCTAATATAAGTTACTTGGCGCAAAAACCGCATCGAAATTCGGACCACAAACGCTAGAGTAGCTTACTTTGCAAATTCTACCAGATCTCTAAGGGGATAGTACAGGCCATGGTTTGACATTTTCTAGTTATTTTTAAATCAAGAAAGTGATCCATTGCTCATTGAATATTGCTAATATAAGTTACTTGGGGCAAAAACCGCATCGAAATTCGGACCACAAACGTTACAGTAGCTTACTTTGCAAATTCTGCCAGATCTCTAAGGGGATAGTACACGCCATGGTTCGAAATTTTAGAGTTATTTTTGAATAAAGAAAGTGATCCATTCATCGTTGAATAATGCTAATATAAGTTACTTGGCGCAAAAATCGCATCGAAATTCAGACCACAAACGCTAGAGAAGCTTACTTTGCAAATTCTGCCAGATCTCTAAGGGGATAGTACACGCCATGGTTTGACATTTTCAAGTTATTTTAAATAAACAAAGTGATTAATTCCTCATTGAATAATGCTCATATAATTAACTTCGCAAAAAAAAACACATCGAAATTCGGACCACAAACACTACAGTAGCTTACTTTGAAAATTCTGCCAGATCTCTGAGGGGATAGTACACGCCATGGTTTGACATTTTCAACTTATTTTCAAATAAAGAAAGTGATCCATTCCGTATTGAATAATGCTAATATTAGTTACTTGGCGCAAAAACCGCATCGAAATTCGGACCACCAACGCTACAGTAGCTTACTTTGCAAATTCTGCCAGATCTCTAAGGGGATAGTACACGCCATGGTTTGAAATTTTCGAGTTATTTTTTAATAAATTTAGTGATCCATTCATCGTTGAATAATGCTAATATAAGTTACTTGGCGCAAAAATCGCATCGAAATTCGGACCACAAACGCTACAGTAGCTTACTTTGCATATTCTGCCAGATCTCTTAGGGATAGTACATGCCTTGGTTTGACAATTTTGAGTTATGTTTAAATAAAGAAAGTGATTTATTCCTCATTGAATAATGCTAATATAAGTTACTTGGCGCAAAAACCGCATCGAAATTCAGACCACAAACGCTAGAGTAGCATACTTTGCAAATTCTGCCAGATTTCTAAGGGGCAATGGTTTGACATTTTCAAGTTATTTTTAAATAAAGAAAGTGATTCATTCCTCATTGTACAATGCTAATATAAGTTACTTGGTTCAAAATCGAATCGATATTCGGGTCACAAACGCTAGAGTAGCTTACTTCGCAAATTCTGCTAGATCTGTAAGAGGATAGTACACGCCATGTTTTGAAAATTTCTAGTTATTTTTAAATAAATAAAGTGATCCATTCCTCATTGAATAATGCTAATATAAGTTACTTGGCGTAAAATCCGCATCGAAATTCGGACCACAAACGCTAGAGTATCATAATTTACAAATTCTACCAGATCTCTAACGAGATAATACACGCCATGATTTGGCATTTTCGAGTTATTTTTTAATAAAGAAAGTGATCCATTTCTCATTGAATAATGCTAATATAATTTACTTGGCGTAATAACCGCATCAAAATTCGGACCACAAACGCTAGTGTAGCTTACTTTGCAAATTCTGCCAGATCTCTAAGGGGATAGTACACGCCATGGTTTGAGAATTTAGAGGTTATTTTTAAATAAAGAAATTGATCCATTCCTCATTGAATAATGCTAATATAAGGTACTTGGCGCAAAAACCGCATCGAAATTCGGACAACAAACGCTACAGTTGCTTACTTTGCAAATTATGTAGGATCTTTAAGGGGATAGTACACGCCATTGTTTGACAATTTTGATTTTATTTTCAAATAAAGAAAGTGATCCATTCCTCATTGAATAATGCTAATATAAGTTACTTGGCGCAAAAACCGCATCGAAATTCAAACCACAAACACTACAGTAGCTTACATTGCAAATTCTGAGAGATCTCTAAGGGGACAGGACACGCCATTGTTTAAAATTTTCGAGTTATTTTTAAATAAAGAAAGTGATCCATTCCTCATTGAATAATGCTAATATAAGATACTTGGCGCAAAAACCACATCGAAATTCGGACCACAAACGCTAAAGTAGCTTACTTTGCAAATTCTGTCAATCCTCTAAGGAGATAGTACACGCTATGGTTTGACGATTTCGAGTTATTTTTAAATAAATAAAGTGATTCATTCCCCATTGAATAATGCTAATATAAGTTACTTGGCGCAAAAAACCGCATCGAAATTCGGACCATAAACGCTAGAGTAGCTTACTTTGAAAATTCTGCCAGATCTCTGAGGGGATAGTACACGCTATGGTTTGAAATTTTAGAGTTATTTTTAAATAAAGAATGTGATCCATTCCTCATTGAATAATGTTAATATAAGTTACTTGACACAAAAACCGCATCGAAATTCGGACCACAAACGCTAGAGTAGCTTACTTTGCAAATTCTCTCAGATCTCTAAGGGGATAGTACGCGCCATGGTTTGACATTTTCGAGTTATTTTTAAATAAAGAAAGTGATTCATTCCTTATTTAGTAATGCTTATATAATTTACTTTGCGCAAAAACCCATCGAAATTCAGACCACAAACGCTAGAGTAGATTACTTTGCAAATTCTGTCAAATCTCTAAGGGGATAGTATACGCCATGGTTTGACATTTTCGAGCTATTTTTAAATAAAGAATGCAATCCATTCCTCATTTAATAATGCTAATATAAGTTACTTGGCGTGAAAACCGCATCGAAATTCGGACCACAAACGCTAGAGTAGCTTACTTAGCAAATTCTGCTAGATCTTTAGAGGATAGTACGCGCCATGGTTTGACATTTTCTAGTTATTTTTAAATAAAGAAAGTGATTCATTCCTCATTTAATAATTCTAATATAAGTTACTTAACGCAAAAAACGCACGAAATTCGGACCGCAAACGCTAGAATAGCTTACTTTGCAAATTCCTCCAGATCTCTAAGGGGATAGTACACGAGATGGTTTGACATTTTCGAGTTAGTTTTAAATAAATAAAGTGATCCATTCCACATTCAATAATGCTAATATACGTTACTTGGCGCAAAACCCGCATCAAAATTCGGAGTAACTTACTTTGCAAATTCTGTTAGATCTCTAAGGGGATAGTACATGCCATGGTTTGACATTGTCGAGTTATTTTTAAATAAAGAAAGTGATCCATTCCTCATTTAATAATGCTAATATAAGTTACTAGGTGCAAATTCTGTTAGAGATCTAATGAGATAGTACACGCCATGGTTTGACATTTTTGAGTTATTTTAATTTAAAAAAGGTGATCCATTCCTCATTTAATAATGCTAATATAAGTTACTTGGCGCAAAAACCGCATCGAAATTCGGACCACAAACGCTAGAGTAGCTTACTTTGCAAATTCTGCCAGATCTTTAAGGGGATAGTACAAGCCATGGTTTGACATTTTCGAGTTATTTCTAAATAAAGAAATTGATCCATTTCCAATTAAATAATGCTAATATAAATTATTTGGCATAAAAACCGCATCAAAATTCTGACCTGAAATGCAAGAGTAGCTTACTTTGCAAATTCGGCCAGATCTCTAAGGGGATAGTACACGCCACGGTTTGACATTTATCGAGTTATTTTTAAATAAAGAAAGTGATCCATTTCTCATTGAATAATGCTAACATAAGTTACTTGGCGAAAAACTGCATCGCAATTCTGACCACAAACGCTAGATTAGCTTACTTTTCAAATTCTGCCAGATCTCTAAGGGGATATAGTACACGCCATGGTTTGACATTTTCGAGCTATGTTTAACTAAAGAAAGTGATCCATTACTCATTGAATAACGCTAATATAAGTTTCTTGGCGTAAAATCCGCATCGAAATTCGGACCACAAACGCTAGTGTAGCTTACTTTGCAAATTCTGCCAGATCTCTAACGGGATAGTACACGCCATGGTTTGACATTTTCGAGTTATTTTTAAATAAAGAAAGTGATCCATTCCTCATTTAATAATGCTAATGTAAGTTACTTGGCGCAAAAACCGCCTCGAATTTTGGACCACAAACACTAGAGTAGCTTACTTTGCAAATTCTGCCAGATCTCTAAGGGGATAGTGTAAGGTTCGCAATTATAGGCTAGAATTTTTCGATAAAATTTTTATTCCTTTATTAGAATAGTAAATAGGTTATTAGTGATAATTTAGAACCATAAGACGTGCAACTTGGGTACTAGTGGTATTATAGTAAATATTAGGAAAGTCCAAGGGCATTTCAGTCATTTTATACATAGGATGTGGTAAAATGCATTAAAGGTGTTAAAGAAAATTTTGGCTATGTTCTTTAATTTCCAAGTTTAATTTGGGTTAAAAGTTAATTCTTAATTAATTTAGGGCAAGTCAAAGTTGGTCCAAGGGTATAGATGCATTAAAATGAAAAGTTTTCACCTAAGTGCAAATAGATTGAAGTTGTGGTGGTTATTGGTAATTGTCCTCCTAGTGAAATGAAATTATTAGAAAGGTGAGGGACTAAATTGAACTTGTCCATGAGGAGGTTAGTATTTAAGGGGGGAGGGGGAGTTATCTAGAGAATTCTATACCATTCTAAAATTCTCTCAAGCTCTCACCATTTCTCTCCATTTTTCCTTTGGCCAACCACCCCTTAAGATCCTCCATCTCCATTTTTCTTCTTCTTCTTCCTCCATCTAACTCTCAAAACCTCTTCCATACTCTTGCTAAATCCTAGAAACACCATCAAACCAAGAAGAACAAGCTTATAACATCAATTACATCAAGAATCATCAAGAAACAAGGTAAGGATTTCAAACCCTAACTTTCATATATGAGTGATTTGATCCTAGTCTAGTATAGAAATGGTTTCTAGATGTTAAGAATGTTATTAGAATGGTTATAATGCCCTTGGTTATGTTCTTAAATTGAAAGTTATGGTATTAGTTAGAAAAGTACCCAAGTTAGCATGAGGTTGTTGTTAGTGTTGTTTATGGTAGAAACTTGTAAAAAAGAATGCTAAACTCTTATTTTTGTGATTAGTAGAACCAAAAGAGGACCCTAAGGAGCAAGACCAAGTGTAGGAGAAGGCTCTCAAATAAGGTTTGTACCCTAAGCCCTAAAGGTTTTGTTGTTGGTTTCATGTTTGATATGATTTGCATGCTAAAATGGTTTTTATGGTGATGTATATAATTGTTTGTTGGTTTAAAAAATTTTGATCAATATTTTTGGAAGCATGGACATATGCTATAAAGTTAGTAGAGACTTATTTGAAGTATTTGGCTCTAAGAAATAATAGATTTGTGATGGTTGATGTTTGTTTGAATAAAATGATATGGTTTTGAAAATAATTCCAGCCTACTCCAGAAAATACTGAAACTGTCCTCTAATTTGGTTGAATTTTTAGAAATAGTTTGAAATATAATTAGACCAAGACCTACAAGAATGAAATATTCCTTTATAAGTCTAGTGTGAACGAGTAAAATTTGGTGCTGAGATAATTCCATTTAATACCCTAATTGATGTCAAGAAGGCCATACATACAGACTGTCCTGAAATAGGGCATGTCTAAAACTTGATACAAACGTGAAAAATAGCTAGAGGCCTATTTGGAAAAAGTTGTGTAAGTGAAAAATGTTGGTTTACATGTTTATTAGTAGACTGGAAAATTTGAAAGTGAAATAAGTTCATTTGATAAGCCTTTTAATGATAAGAGTCCAATACATACAAACTGTCCCTAACAGGGCAGTTTGGTAACCTAATACTGTGGCATATCAAAATCTAAGCTAAAAGACTCAAAATGTACTGAAATTTAAACAGTAGAAATTTAAGACGTTAAATAAGACTCACACCAAAAATCATGATAATTGGAATTGATTTGATAAGGTTTTAAGTAAAGTGAAATCAGCCTTGTAACACTGTCCCAGATTCCAGTGAATCTGGAATGGTGAAAATGAGATGATTAAAAATATTTTGACCTTGAATTAATGACAAGTGAAGCAATCATAACATATAAGAATGAGTTACGGAAATGATAGAAGTGGTTTGAAGTTAATTAAATACCTATAGAATAAATTATGTCAAATCAAATTCGAACTACTCAGTTTGTTTGAAAATTGGAATTGTTACCACTAGATAATAAACTTTTATAACAACACTTTTACTTGATGTTTAGCATAGCATACTTGTATAATGTGAGATAATTTATACATAAATGTAAAGATGACATAAATAGAGATCTTGTAAAAGAATATTTGAAAGAAATATTTAATTTATGGATGATATTGGATGCTTATGCATCCTATTGGAAATAGAAGTAATGTGATTATTAGCATCGAATCGAATGATGATGGTATCGTTAGTACTTAATAAAAGAATGATTTAATAGTATAAACATATGAAAGATGAATTGAAGCGATAGCCTTTGTAGAATACCGTTAGAGGATGAAAGGCATGCCTTAGAAACTAGAAGTGCACTTCACCCTGAAAGTTGAATGAAATGAGACAATGATGATGATGATTCGGCCTTCGGGTCTATCGGCGGCCCTCGGGTCTATCGGCGGCCTTCGGGTCTATTAGCGGCCTTCGGGTCTATCGGCGGCTCTCGGGCCAAAACAGTTCCGTTTCCTCCATAGGTTATTCTAAGAGGGCTATCAATAATAAGAAAATGAATAACTAACATAAGTTGTGTTTAAATCTCAAATGATTAAAAGTATAAGGCTAAATCAAATCTTATTGAATAATAGAATATATGGAAATAAATGGATTCCTATATGACTTACTAACCACATGTAAGTTAAACTAACATGAAAATTTACATTATTTGGATTCTTGGAAACTTTAATGAATTTGCCTTTGTAATGATGTTTGGAAACATTTTATAGATTGATTGATCTTGGGTGTACTTGTTTGAATTATTGATTTGTATTGAAAATAAAGGTAAGCATTTGTGTTGCATGCCCCAGGCACGGGGTACAAACCAGGCATTGTTGCCTGACGTTTTATTTTCTATGTTTTCTTTTTCCTTTATTTAATAACAATCCAGGAAAGGCAATCGGGGGAAAACATCAAGGACCATTCTATGTATGAAGATATGGTTTCAGGAAAAGACTAGGGCAGGTTACCATGTGAAGCAAATGAAATTGTTAAGAGAATGAATGATGATAAGTAAAATGCATGGTGTTATGTACAGTTATATGTATAATCTGAATGCGTACTTGTATAATAAAGAAAAGTTTGATGAACTGATGAAGAATTGGCCTACGGGCTAAAGTGTAACTTGTTATATGGATACTTGATATGTAAATTAAATACTTGTATTGTATAAAGAATGTTACTAGTATGTACATATAATTAATGTTTTGATGTATGATTCGAATAACAGATTATTAATATATGACATTAGTAAATGGATAATTAATTGGTAAATATAATTTGATGAGGTGACGTTGGTCTCTTATCGGGTTAATAATCGGGTAAGGGTCCGACGTCAAAGATAGTACATGTCATGGTTTGACATTTTCGAGTTATTTTTAAATAAAGAAAGTGATCCATTCCTTATTTAATAATGCTAATATAAGTTACTTGGCGCAAAACCCGCATCGAAATTCGGAGTAGCTTACTTTGCAAATTCTGTCAGATCTCTAAGGGGATAGTACACACCATGGTTTGACATTTTCGAGTTATTTTTATATAAAGAAAGTTATCCATTCCCCATTGAATAATGCTTATATAAGTTACTTGGCGCAAAAACCGCATCGAAATTCGGACCACAAACGCTAGAGTAACTTACTTTGCAAATTCTGCCAGATCTCTAAGACTTCAACTCTCCACTATAAGCACTTTCTTCAAGAATGACCATGTCTACATCATTGATTAAGACTTTATTCAATGGATCAGCACTTCTGAGCGTCAATATTTTGTCCATTAATTCTTCATTAACTGCCAGTTGAATACCTTTCACTTCATTGAAATCATAAGGAAATTTCAATGATTCCAACAAACTGAGCTTTGCTCCTTCTCTATTTACTCTCAGTGTGAGCTCACCATTTGCCACATCTATAAAAGCTCTTCATGTTCTTAAGCATGGTCTTCCTAACAGCAATGGCACATCTTCATCAACCTCCATATCGAGTACCATAGAATCGACAGTAAACATAAATTTGTTTACTGTAACAATAACATCTTCTACAACACCCTTAGCATGAGTAAAATATCTGTTAGCAAGTTGAAGTAGGACATTATCAGGTCTAAAATGTCCTATACCTAACCTTTTACAGATGGCCAAAGACATTAGGTTAATGTTGGCTCCTAAATCACAGAGAGCTCTCCCTTTGAACCTATCTCCAATTGTAAGAGGTATAGGAAATTTGTCAGGATCTTTATCCTTCCTGGGTATTTGGTACTTCACAAGTTGGCTCATACTCTTATTGACATTTATACACCGCACATCAGCCAAATTTCTCCTATTTAATAATAATTCCTTCATGAACTTAGCATAAACAAGTATTTGCTTCAATGCTTCAATAAATTGGATGTTGACATGAATTTGCTTCATCATGTCCAAGAATTTCTCAAGCTGCTTATCCAGTTTTTTCCTATTTTCCTTTTGAGGAAAAGGCAATGCAATTTGTACAGCCTTCTGATCTTTTTTTAAATTCACAGGATTACTAGTTCCTTCTCCAGCATTCTGATTTTGTACTGGAGGTACAAAACTTTTTTTTTCCTTAGAAGCTTCAACCATCTTTAGATTTTTCTTTTCCCTTAGGATTTGGCACAGTGTCACTTGGAAGTGATCCTTAAGGTCTTTGGTTCAGAACTTGCAAAAGCTGCCCCATCTGAGTTTCCAAGTTTTTAATTGAAGTAGAATGGTTGGTAAGAACAGAATCTGTTTTCTCCATGTATTTGATGAGAAGGTTCTCCATGTTGGACATCTTCTGGCCTATCTACTGGTACTGAGATTGTCCTTGTTGATAACCAGGCAGAGGGTTCCTTTTGATAATAACCCTGATTTTGGTAGGATTGATTCCTTTGCTGATAATACGGCCTTGGCTGGTTTCCATAATTAGTATTCAAATAATTTACTTATTCCAATTCTTCTAGCTCATTTCATCATCTGCATCAGCAGCTCCTTGTGCATAGTCTGCCAGAGTTGGTTTCTTTTTTCCACAGAATTTACTGAAGCCTTTTTATTCTGATAGCTTGGTTTATTGGACACCATGTTGTCCATTTTATTATTCAACAAAGCTATCTGTGCAGAAAGTGCATTAAATGACTCCAGTTCAAAAACACCTGACTACTTATTTGTAACAGCCTTATCGCTCTCATTGCACCTAAAATCATTATTTGCCAGTAACTCAATGAAATCATGAACATCTTATGGTTCTTTGTCCATAATTGATCCTCCAGCTAAGGAATCAATATGCATCTTGATCTGTGGTGGTATAGCACTGTAAAAAGTCATAAAAATGCTCCATGAAGCTATTCATGATGTGGACATCTCCTAATCAGCTCCTTGAATACTTTCCATCTCTCATATAGAGATTCCCTATCTATGTACTGGAATGAAGAAATCATATTCCTCAGCTTCACTATCTTCATAGGAGGGAAATAACGAGCTAAGAATTTCTTGACTAAATCTTCCTAACTATTAATACATCCTAAAGGTAAAGAATACAATCAGGCATGTGCTTTGTTGTTTAGAGAAAAAAGGAAATAGTTTCAACTTCACAGCATCTTCTGAAACTCTATTGTGTCTGACGGTACTGCAAAGATGTAAAAATGTATTCAAATGCTGGTTTGGGCCTTCAGCAGCTCCTCCTCCAAACTTGTTCTGTTGAACCTTTGAATGAGTCCAGATCTAAGCTCGAACGTATCAATTGTTATTGCTAGTAGATTGATGGCTTAAGGCATTCCATCAATTGGTGGAATAGAGTATTGACGCATGGTCTTCATTTCAGCCTCAGGAGCAGGCCCTGTCTCATTATTCTGATTGTAGTGTTCTCTTGACATATTTACTCTAATCTCTGATCTTAGCTGTCTGATAAGCTTTTAAGGTTCAGGATCAAACTGTATATCATGAGCTCATTAAGATTTTGTCAGCATACACTACACACTTGAACAAAGAATTTAATGTTAAAAAAGAATTTATAATTAACACAGTTAGTACAATTCAAAACAAATCTCAACCTTAAAAACTATTATCCTCGGCAACAAACACCAAGAAATTGATAAAGAAATTCTTGCACACATACAAATTAAAAATCATAATTCCTATCAACGTTAAATTGTAGATTTAAGGATATTGTCTCCACAGGGATTGTTTATTTTGGAAAGAAAGAATTCGATCAAGATCTAAATTGAATCGTAAAAATAATTCATCAATAAAATAGAATTGTAAAGATCATAGAATTTGATGTGAATTTTTAGACGATTTTATCAACTAGAACAAATAATTGAGAAATCCAGTACTCAGTATTCAAATGATCCAATCGAAAATCAAGTTGATATGCTACTCTATTGACTACTATCATCTTCAATTGCATGATTTGACTCTAGATCTCAATCTCACAATCGAAATCATCATCAGTGATCTGTTAAAGATCTCTCGATTCAAATTAACAAATCCTAGTTAACAGATTGCATATATCTCTATACTACAATTCAATTAACTGATAAAGCATAATGAGTACAAAGTCAGATCTATTGTGTATCTCTAGTATAATGATCCTCAGTTCTTAAATCCGATACTTAAATGCCATCTCTAGACTGGAATAAGCATCATAACAAGATTACTTAACTCTTGTTCTCGTAATTCAATTAGCTTATGAAAACTCAGTAAATCTGGCTTTAATTGAACAAGAATTACACAATCAAATCTTGAAATAACAACAGATCTTAGCAAATCGACTGGAGCTATTGGCTAAGCATAACTACTTCAGCATATTTTATATAACACAAATTCATCATCATTATACTATGAGATCAAAATCTTACTAAGGAAGATGGAAGCTAAACTCTATCACAATTTTCACTTCTCAACTTCAAGCCAATTCTCAGATATCAAAGAAACAAGCACCAAACTTCTCTGAGAAACTTCACTCAATAAAACTATAAGAAAGCACGGAAGATTCTAGAAAATATCTAAAAATTGTCAAAATGTCAAAAAGGTTCTAATTGCTTCGACAGAGCTCCTATTTATAGAATTTTCTCAGTGGCAATTTTGAAATTAAACTAACAAAGAAACATTATTTGGCAAAGTGCATGAATTCAACCTATGTTGCCTGAACCTTTGACGACACTTAAAATGGTTGCCAACTACAGTCATATGTTGATGCACTTTGTAGGCAAACCATATTGATCGTCGCCTCCTATTTCGCCACACAAACAGGCGCTGCTTCCTTGTTTCGTCTTCATTAACATTGTCTCATCTTGATTTCTAAGGCGGGATACATCAATTATCGCTTAAAACTTCACTTTTTTCTGGCGATATACAACATATAGCCCTAGTATGTCACCAACTTCAGTTTCTTTTAAGGCGACTTCTTCCACCATCGTCTGAGGACTTCGTCTGGTTTTGCCATGTGATATAGGCGAAGTGCAAATGTATTGCCTCTCTCTTATTCTTCTTCTGACAATGTGCATTTATTTCACCTCATTTATCACCAACTTCAACTTTAGTATCAAGGCGATATCACTAGGTGACTTCTCCTTCAATTGTGAGTTTCGCCACCTTCTGAACTTGGACAAAATATCTTTAAGTCTCTTTATATTCTAATTTTTACTCTTTTCTGCTTATTTTCTTGATCTTTTTATCCAAGTCCTTGTCTTAACAAAATAGTCTAGAATTACTTGAAATCAATTCAATTATATGGCTTTACAGCTTAATTTCTTCCTAATAAAGCCCATAAACAAGCTCAGCAATGGAAAAATCGATTCAAAATTAGGTGTAGAAACGACTGTGTAGCTTAGTTTTCATTTTCTTTCTAAACTCATATAGGTTACTGCATGGTTTAGAGTCAATTTTTTTTAAGATTTTTCTGCATTACAATAGTTTTTTTAGTAGCACTTTAATAATACCTATACAAGCTCAGCCATGAAAAAATTGATTCAAAATAAGAGTAGAAACGACTGTTGAGCTTATTTTTCCATTTTCTTCCTAATTCATATAGATTAGTCTATTGTTTTTAGTCAACTTTCCAGATTTTCTAAAGTACGAAAGTTGTTGATTTCCACTTTAATAATGCTAATACAGGCTGAGCAACGGAAAAATTCGATTCAAAATTAGTAGTAGAAATGACTTTAGAGCTTATTTTTCATTTTCCCTCGGAATTCATATAGGTTAATTCACGGTTTTGAGTCAATTTTTTTATATTTTTATAAAGTAGGAAAGTTTTTTATTTACATGTTAATAATGCTTATACGAGTTAAATGATGCATAAATCAATTCACAATTAGAAGTGGAAACGGTTATAAAAACTTATTTTTCAATTTCCTTTAGAATTCATATAGGTAAGTCCATGGTTTTGAATAATTTTTTTAGATTTTTATAAAATACATAAGTTCTTTATTTCCACTTTAATAGTACAAGCTCTGCAATAGAAAAATCGATTCAAAATTAGGAGTAGGAGCTTAGTTTTCATTTTCTTTTAAAACTCATACAGGTTAGTCCATGGTTTTAAGTCAATTTTTTAGAAAGTACTATAGTTGTTGATTTCCACTTTAATAATACTAATACAAGCTGAGCTATGCAAAAATCGATTAAAAACTACGAGTAGAAACAGCCGAAGAGCTTATTTTTCATTTTCCTTTAGAATCCATATAGGTTGGCCCATAGTTTTAAGTAAATTTTTAAAATTCTTATAAAGTATGAAGGTTGTTGATTTCAACTTTAACAGTGTTGATTCAAGCTCATCAACGCAAAAAATAATTTAAAATTAGAAGTAGAAACGGTTATAATTTAAAATTGTATATATTATTTATTTAAAAAAATAAAGACAAAATAAAATAAAATCTTATAAAAAATGGTATTCTCCTCCATATCTCATTAAAATAGCGTGAGATTCAAAAATAGTCAAAAATAGCTATTTTTCTACTCAAAGTTAAACTCTCAGCACGTCATGTCATCTTCATGGATCCCGCTGAAAGTTCCGCTTTATAATATATATATATATATATGTAGAGGTTGTAATAATTTTTATATTTAAATATTCAATTATTAAATTTAAAGTTAATAATAAACACGAATATTATTTAACTAGACTTGATAACAATTAAAACGTAGTATTAAATTTTTATTAAATTGAAAAGAAATATAGTATTGTAGTGACTAATCACATTTTAATCACAAGTGGAAAATTATCAATCACATCCCGAGAAAAGTGGAGGTTTCAAAATACATACATATGCTTGTAATAGTTTCACATCAATAAAATGGATATTTTCGTTTTTTCATCCGGTTTTCAAAAATAATTCGAAAATTCCACCATTTTAAAATATAATTCGAAACAGTCTCCATTTTAATGTGAAAAGTGGTTTTGGTAAAACTATTTTCTTTTTTTAATTGTTTAAATATTTATTTTTATACAGTTATTATTAATTACATTAAATTACGTTATTTTTAATAAAAATTAAAATAAAAATTTTTTAATTTTATTATTTTTTAATTAAAAAATTTTATTTTATTATTCAATTAAAATAATTTTTTTTTGAATTTTTAAAATTAAAAATAATATATTTTAAAAAAAACCGTAAATAAAACACGCACCTAACATGTCAAAACTATAGATAAAAAATAATATATAATAATAAATAATATAAAAAATAATAGTAATTGCATGGAAATAAGTGGTATCATCGAATCTGAAGAACTAATTTACACAACATGCCATGTTATCTCTCCCATAGAGAATTCACCTTCATGAAGCATGCACAGTAATAGTTGATGTAATAACCGAATTCATGAAAACTATGGAGTCTTGAGAAGCAGTAAATCATCAATACGATGTCGAGCCTTTAGCTTGATTCGTTGAATGGTTGGTCGACAAGAAGAGAGAATAGTGATACAGCGAGCGAGGAGTGCGCATAGAAGCAGAGCAAAACCTAATTGGAGATTGGCTTTGGCGGCTTCGATGGAGGAAGAGAAGAAGGCTGAAGAAGCGAAGTAGAAGTCGAGAGCGACGATATAGAAGAGAGTTAAAGAGAAGGAAAGAAGCAAAGCGAAGAAGATGAGGAAGACCACTGTTAGAAGAATGTATGCGATCAAAGCGCCGTGGAGGAAGGCTAAAAGGATTATGTCTAAATTTGAAGAAGCCATTGATGATTTGTTGTAATTTGGAATTGGAGTGGGAATTTTGATTTTGGTGTTATGGAAGACGAAGAAAGAATGAAGTGAGAGACACTTATTCCTTTTGTTTAAAAAGGATGAAAAATATGTAATCGTCGACAGCAGGATTCGAACCTGCGCAGGCATAGCCTAACAGATTTCGAGTCTGTCTCCTTAACCACTCGGACATATCGACTCATTTACATGTACTTAACCACTGAAATTTAGATGTTTCTATATTTGCTTGAATTGAAAATAAATTATGGTTATGAATGAAATAAAAGATTCGGAGGAACCAAGTATAGTCAAATCTATTGCTTGTAGTTTACCAACTGCAAATAAGCTTGAATTACATAAGACTGATAAATTACATAGCGCATCAAGGGTTCACCAACTTTACTCTCTTTTCAACACAGCACACAGAAATTGGCTAACTCAGGGACAAATAAACCAACAGTATTCTCATATTCATTTCAATTGTTCTGTCAAGCAAGGTACATCAAGTGATAGAATGCGCTGCGCTTCTTGACTATTTTCACCTACAGGAAGAAAATAGGATTTTGACATGTGAAACTGGATATCATTACGCACGCCGAGAAAATGATTCTTTGAGCTAGTTTTGAAAGGAAACTGAAGTAGAAAATTGAGTAGTTGTTAAAGAACTTGTGTACCTTCACCATTTTGAAATGGTTCCTCCATATTTTGAATTTCAAGCCAGTGGAGCAATGACGTCAAGGTTATTCTTCAGAATCCACTTTTGAGGATGAATGGAACTTGATGACCCTAGAGGAAGATTCCAGACCATGATTTTAGAGCAATCGTCCAGCAAGCCCTCCATTTGGCTTTCATCTTCCACGATTTGTTCTATAAATGCGCTTGCCTGAAATTAAAACTTATGAGCTTCTGCATTCATGTCTATTCTAAGGGATGGGAAAAGGAATGTGTTGGAAGTAGATTGGCTGGTGTAAGCAGTATGGATTATCTTCCTTAAGAACAAACTTCTTGGGAGAAGAAGATACACTCTAGTCTAGCTTCCATATAAGACTTAGAGGACGACAAGTGCATAGTTTCATATAATCACTAAATTTATAGATAACTCAATACCTCAGTTTGTTTTCAACCATAGCAGACAAAGTTATACAACTACAAGATAACTGATGGATTTAGGTAGCCATCTGCATTGCCAAACAACTAAAATATATAAAATGAAGCAAAGAAAAGACAGAAGTACTCACTTGGAAGCCATCATTGACAGTGTCGATCTGCCTTATCTGTTCAAGTGTAGGTCTATGCCATCGCTTTTGATCCCAGATTATCGTACTATTAAAAGCAAATCCTGCCATCTCAGCATGGAATCTCCGGAACCTCTTACGCAGATCATTAACATGCCATCCAATGACTTGAGTCCCATTACAAATAGGGCCATCTAAAGTTGCTTTGACTTTCTTTTCTGTTAGTTTGGCCACTTTCCATGTTCCAAAACGTCTGGCATTTTGACAAAAAAAAAACTTAACTTTATTGCAGAAGATGCAAAGAGAATAAGAGAAAAAAGGATTGCAACTGATCAATCATAAAGGTTTCATACAACCAGAACCATAACTGCTAATTAGTCATGGAAAATAAAATGAAAAACATTTCAACAAAACATCAGACAGGTGGCCTAGGATTGCTACCTACTGAAAACTTGATAAATATAGAGAGCCCAAGTATTAAACATGTCTAAGAGCTTGTAAGCAAAACTATGTATAATCAAGTACCAGAAAATCCCAAATTTTTGTCCACTATTTATAATTTCTATAGCCAGGGTAAAGGCAGTACCTGATCTGTCTCATTTCCTCAAAAAGTTCAGTTGAGTAGACATTTTCCTCATCTGCAAAGTAGACAATGCCATCAAGTTTGTGACTTTCAATGTGAGACAGCGCAACATTCCTTTGATGAACTCTTCTATCTCTTACATCTGTCAGATTTCTTTTACAGACAAGATGTCTATACATAAGTCCAGTTCTTCTAAGCATATCAGCTGTTTCCTCAGATTGAGATGCCATTTCCACAACTACCCACAATAACGGAGGCTGGACTGTTCTTAATGTGTGGGCCAACTGATTCAAATAATAAGCTTGAAGCGGACCAACATGAGTTGTGGTCACAATTATCAATAGTTTAGGAAAAAACAAAGCTGAATCTTCAACAATGGTCACATTGAATAGCTTATCCTCAGACACAACATCCAACACTTTACTTCCCTTCACTTTGGACTCTAATGTATCATTGCTATTAGTACCTTCACTGCCTAACACTGGTATCTCAATATGTGTTCTCCCACTTGTTCGCAAAGACTTATCCTGATAAGTCTTCTCCACATCAAGCACCTGTCGCTCAATTACCCGATTTGTTGCTGACAAATTCATCGAAACATATTGGCTAAGCCCAACAAACACCCCAACCATAAAACAAATGAAAAAATAGACAATAACTCTCCTCCAAACTTGGCCTTTTACTTTTGACCTCTCAAGAGGCCTAGAAGTTCTCTGTGAGATTAAACCAAACACCAAACCTTGCAAATCCAATGAACTGTACAGAGAATATAATAATCCACCGGAAGATGTTAACTGACTCTGATTATTATACGATGACGACTTCGATAAAGGAGAAGGAGCATTACCAGCCTCCCCATTTGATAAAGCTCCTGGTCTAGCAACTGGAGACAAAGTCCTCCTTATAGACGCCATTCAAATCTATCCAACTGTCTCAATAACTAAACCAATACCAATAGCATCTAAACATCTACCTCTAAAATCAAATGAATCCAAACACGGACTATTTCCTCATTCACAAAATCTCAACCAAAACCCCAATCACAAAAAATTTTCCTTTATAAACCAATAGAGAGAAACACTATCAATCTAGAACTCAACAACACCATTCACACATCAAAATAACTCCCGTTAACACCATTAGAAACCTAAAGATACGAATACATCACCAAAAATCATAGAAAAATCTAGGAAAACGAGATTAGGAGACAAACCACACCAAAGATCCAATCCAACAGATAACAATGCAAGTGGTAAAATCTTTGCTGTCGTCTGGATCTTCTTTTCTTCCAAAGGGTATATTCGAAACTTTTTCACTAATTCGAAGCTTGAAATGTTGTCACAGGAATCTGACTTGATTTGAATCTTCTTCAATAATAGTGATTTATAGTTCACAGTCACAGACTCACAGAGCTCTCTCTCTCTCTAGTAGAAAAACAGTAGATTTATGTTTTGCTTTTGTCTGATCCATGTCACTTATGTTTTATGGAATTTGTATACCGCCATATAAACTTTATGAGGGGTCATGAAATCAATTCTCTCTTTTGAATTTATTGCCATGTTATTTAAATCTACAACTTCCAAATTTTCCCGATTTGATTAACCACTTCCATATTTATTACAGATTTTTTTTTTTAAATTTCTTAATCATGAAATATTTTTATATAGAAAAAAATCTATTTTTTTATTTATTTTTTAATCATGAAATATTTATATAGAAAAAAATCAATATAATTCACCAAATAAACTATATAAAATAATCAAGGTTCTAATGTTAATCAACAAAATTATATTGATTCATAAATGTATGGTATCCCATATGTCTATTTAAAGTTGATTTTTTATTTATTTTAAATTAAATTTCCATAAAAAAAATTAATTTTAAAAAAGTTAATTAAAAAAATAAAAGAATTAAAAAGAATCACTAAAAGTTACTCATGATTTTTTTAAAATTTGGATTCTAATAGTATAAATAGAGTAAATATTTTATAAATTTTTATATTTCACAATTTTATATTATAGCGAAAAAATTTTAACAATCAAACATACTTTATATTTTCTCGAATAAAAACTCATTTGTAATTAATTAATTGAACATCTTTTGAATATTTAAATTATAAATTAAAAAATAATATTTTTTTTTCAAATCACTTCTTCTATATTATATGTGGCTCATAATTATGATATGAAATACATATTATCAATATATATATTTATAGAAGAAAATAGATCAGCAATTATCATTATATTTCGATTCCACATTTTCTAAGTAAATTTTATTGAAATTTCTTTACTTTTTGATAGTATTTTTATTGTTACTTCTCCTTCATGGTGCTTATTTTTAGATATCTCAACAACTTTTGGGATTTTATCAGATGAAATTTGAGGATTTATATCATTTTTTTTATTTATTTATTTTTAACCGTATCTTTTGAACCAGGTGTTCTTCTATACTTCTGGCGTGGGTTTGAAGTTTCATTTACTATTGTCTTTTTACATTGATCTTCTGGAGCATTTACCCTAACCGCTACACTAGCAGCTTCTGTATAAGGCTATGTTATTTTCGAAATATCAATAAATGCATCTAACATTCAATAAGTTATCATTTGTAAATGTAAAATCATTTTAACTTTTAGTTCACATTGTGGAGTATGTGGATCCATCCAAAATATGAACTTTACATGTTGATCCTAGTTTCTCTTCTAGATAAAATTTTTCTTTTCTAAGTGATGGGAAAATAGTTTCATCAAATTGACAGTCAATGAATCAAGTTTTAAACAAATCCCCTATCAATGATTTCAAATATGTAATAATTGATGGGGAATCAAAACTAACATATATTCTCAAATGTCTCTGGGTCCAATTTTTGTTCTTTAAGTTAGGGTAATAGGTACTTATACAACACACACAAATGTTCGTAAATGTGATACTTTAGGAGGATTTCCAAACACTAACTATAAGGGGAAATATTGATTATAAGCAATGGGGCAAAAACGAATCAATTTTGCAGCATGTAATATAGTATGTCCCTAAACAAAAATTAGTAATTTAAAGTATGTAAACAAAGTTTATCCAATTATTTGAAAATGCTTAATTAATGATTCTGCTAATTCATTTTGGGTATGAACATGCATAATTAGATGTTCAGTATCAATCCCAATACTTCCAGTATTCGTCAAAAGCTTTAAATGTAAATTCACCACCATTATCAAGTGTTATACTTTTAGTAAGTTTGAAAAATAAACTCGAAATCGAATGATCTGTGTTAATAAGTTAGCAAAAGTAACATTTTGAGTTGATAATAAACATACATGGGACTATCTCACAAAATCTCACAAACACATCAATCAAAACCATAAAATAGCAAAAATGTCTAAATAGGTCCACATAGGTCTTCTTGAATTCTTTGTAAAATGATAGAGATCCAAATCCTACTTTTATTATCAATTTCCCTTAAGAATATGGGATACATAAGTTCCTATCATTTAGTAGGATTTTATTATTTCTCAGCGGATGACCGTCTAAATTCACAATTATTCTATGCATCACTAGGGATCCCGAATGCCCAAATCGATTATGCCAAAGGTGGAGAATTTTGGGATACGAAAACTTCTGTTCTCAATGCATGAGTGCCAATATGCCCGATGGTTGTATAATACTTCCTCCGTTCTAAAATAGATGAAACATTAGCATAGTATTCACTATTTATCAACCAATTTGTTTTGCATATTATTTTCTATGTATAAGGAATAATATAGTCAAGTGGGATCTTATTTTATTCGTCTTAATGTCTACTTTTCAAATATTAAATTATTATAATTTTTAGTTGTATATAATTAAAGATATTTATCGTTAAAGATAAATATTGGATAGCGTGTCCGTAGGAAGTGTTTCACCTATTTTAGAACGGAGGAAGTATAATTTAGATGATTAAATAAGTAGTTTTTCAACCACAAACTTTTGACTTGCTTTATTCGAAATAAAAAAAAAAATAGATATACAACACCCTTTTCATTAATCATTTCAATATGATAACTATTCATTCTGATATCTCTAAAAATGAGTAAATTTTTTCTAGATTTATAAGAATATAATGTATTTTCTTTATTCAATTGAGTGTTATTTGGTAACAAGATCGAAATTCTTCTAGAGCTTTCTATCAAATCTACTAAACCTCACTTGGTATTCACTTTAACTTGAATTGAAATTAATATATATATATATATATATATGTCTCTTAGAATAGTAATTTCTTGGTTCAAATCCATAACCTTATTTAAAGAAAAATAAAATATCAGTTTAACATAAATGTAACATATGTTCACAATAAGATTCACTATTTATAAATATTTACCATTCAAAAATCAAATTTACATTTTGTTCAATTATGAAATGAAAGAAAAAGAACATTTAAAACTTAACTTATAGTTAACACTTAGGTTAGGCACGAGTCTGTTCGGTTTGATTTATGCCGAACCAAAATGATTTTTTTAAACTATAAAACGAGAATCGAACCAAACCAAGGTATAAAAATCAAGTCGAACTGAAACAAAAAATTATCGCTTCAGTTTGCTTCGTTTAAAAAAAACAATTTAATTTAACCAAATATTTGGATCTAAGTCAAAACCAAACTGAAATCAACATCAAAAACTGTATCGCGCGAACTAAACAAAAATTTAAAGTTTTCTATCCTTGTAATTGAACCAAACTGAACATGTTTGGTTTAGTTTCATTAAGTTACGGTTTTTGGCACACCTCTAGTTAACACTTCTATCATCAATCAATCAAGTGATCAATCTTCTCATCAAAATATTTGAAGAAGTTTGCGGTTTCTAAAGTTGATATGTAAATAGGACCAATATCACTATCACCGAAAACATAAATCATATTTGCTTTATTATTTTTCTCATTTTCTTATTCATGACTTAACTTCTGATAAGTCTCAAGTACATATTGGGGAGCGCACTAAGTCCATGAATAATAAGAGGAGGAACCACATTTTTAACACATTGAAATTTTGGTTGTTTCTGAATCTCTTTCACTTTGCTCGAATTTGTATTATAAATGTTTCACTTTTAGGGAGCATTTGCATTCCTATAGTAATGTCTATAATTTATGTAAGAGTTATGATCTTGTCCCTGACTACATTCATATCCTCGACCATTTATAATTTTCATTACGATTGGCATTAACTTCAAGGAATGCTTTAGCATTAATAAGATGTTTTTCACTTTTTTTATTAATAACAATACATTATGTTTCTCAGCAATATCCAAAATGGTAATCAGCTCATCATATTTTACGAACCTCCTTTCATGGTATTGCTGTTGTAGACCTGTCTGGGAAGTATGGAAAGTGGTATATGTTTCCCACACATTTTCAATTTAGTCACAATCAAATACATTATAGATTTACATCCATTCACAATTTTATAATATTGAAACCTCAAATTATTCCATTTTTTTAGTTTTAGAGGATGATTTCAACTTGACAATTATACTACATTTCAATGCTTGCCATATATCAACGAGATTCATGACAGCCAGATATTGGTTTTGCAAGTCATCACTCAGATTAGTCTTGATAAAAACTAAAGTTTTTTTTTTATGTTGCTAAGCTATCCATTCCCTTTGTATAGAGTCCCAAACAATTCTTTTACTTTCAATCTTAACTCACAATTACTAGACCACCCTAAATAGTTTGCTCTAGAACTCAGTAGTGGCGGAAATTTAAAACAATTCCACTTTCTAATAAATAACATAATACTATTTCTATTTCTAAATTTCCATACTCTGATCTAAATATAATCAAAACATCATTATTCAACTTCAAGAAATAATGATATACTTTTTAACTTTCCAGATACATCACTATTCAACTTTGGGTGAATAATGTACTTTTCAAATTCTAAAAAAAAAAAATTATTGTAAAACAAACAATATTATCAAACACTTTCTGATATGGGAGATTTGACTAATAGGTAATCAGAGAGCATACTCGTGCTAGTAACATATTATAAAAAGGAAAATGGAATAAGGTAGAAGAAAAAAAGGAAAAATATAAACTAGAAATAGAAATTCATAAGAAAATTTATGAGGAGTGTTAGTTGTATGAAATAGGATAGAGATTAATAATTCTAGTGTTTGTTATTGTTTTTATTGTTTTATTGAAGATAAGAAAAAGGATAAGCGAACTTACAATTGTGTCAAAATTACAATACAATTCTTTTGGCACTCTATTTAGTAGAAGAACATAACATAAAAGAAAAATAGAGACGCGAGAGACAACAGAGAGGCCTAATGAAATGTTTTTGCTAAGAGTTTAAGTTTTACATAGAAAACAATATAAACATATATATAATGTAAAGATACATGCGTCAAATTGTAAACACATTCAAATCTTTTTATAACTATCATTCTCTATATTAGGGATTTTCGTTATATCACCATTTATCATAGACCACAAGTTTAATAATTAAATCAATAAGATGATGAATCAACTTTGTTGATGATAATATCATGACTAATACCAACTTATATTATGATACTCGTTTGTTAAGGATAGTAGGAACAAAATAACAACACCATAATTGAAACAAACAACAAGTAATAAAGAAACATTACAATAGATTTAAAGTGGTTTTGCGAATTTCTTAATCCACCCAAATATAGCAACTTAACTATTGAGAAAAAAGAATTACAAATCATTCTGACAACACTCTGTCTCCAATGCTATCATGCGCTCTACCTAAACTAGCAATAGCCTAATTTACTTCATCATAAGACAACTCTGTCACAGTGATTATCAAATATATTTTCCCAATTGACTTTCTTTTAAACTAAAAAATATCAAATAATCGTAATTAGGTATAAAGTCTCTATATAGAAACATAACATTTGAATGGAGCATTATCAATTTTTTTTTTAGTGGTTCATAATTATAGTTTAGTTATGAAGATTTTTTCAATCATATTTGAATAAATTTAACTTTAAAAATATCATAAAATATACATATTTTATTTAGAATTAAATTTTTAGTATATATAATAAATTTATAATAGTCAAGTAAAATATATGACCATTATATGACTATATTATATATGATCTGCTATATATGAATACTTATTATTAATAAGGGAAATTTTCAAAAACCTACTGCAGGTTTGGTAATTTAATAAAAAAAAATTACAGTTTTTTCGATTTTTGCCAAAAACCAATATTTGGATTATTTCCATTTCAAACACTGTTCATATACTGATACACTGGGTCCCGCCTATCTATATTGGAGGGCAGTTTGGTTATTTTATTTTTTTAAATAATATTTTAAAAACTACAAAAACATAAAGGTTATGTGGTTGATTAGGCGGTCACGTAATTTGCTATCTATTATTATTATTATTATTATTATTTCAAACCTCCACCTTCTCTCCTTAACCAGTAAACAGCAAACCAAGATCAAATTTGTATTGTTTATTAATTAAGAATCACCTTACAATATCATGAAAATTAAAAAAAATAAACTTCCATGTACTATGTCAAATCTCAGGAATTAAACCAAGAACATGATAAACAAAGATGATGTTATTAGCCTTAATAGCATGCGAATATGGTCCTAGTGCCGTTGATGCCTTCTCAGCCTCCTTCAAACCTACAAAACATGTCACATTAATCAAGCTATAGATCACAGAAATCTAACGAACTAAATTTTGTTGAAACCAAACTTCCATTTGTTTGTCATTCACAACAATCACAATTAAGTCCAACTGCTAAATCATTGAACAACAAAAAGATACACAACCTAATTACAAACAAGATAAACCATAAGCCCCAAATTGAAACGAACCCAAAAGAAAAACATCCATTTCTCCAATGCACAATCCACACAACCACCATCAAAGTCCACTCAACATTTCTACACATTATAACAATCAATGATAGATGACACATCGAAACACATTTATCTTCCCACTAATCTACACAGAACAGGGCATCAAGTGCAACATCAATTAAAACCAAAAGGTAATAGTATTAATTACTAGATAAAGCAAAAGTAGACAAGCAAGTGAAGAGTGTAAGGTGAGTCATCTGGAAGAAGATCATCAGAAAGTGGTTCCCGCGACAGAGCCGCAACTAATACTAGTGGCGATGGCTAAAGGGTAGCGAGTGTGGAGGACGCGTGATAAGTCTCTAACTTATATGAATTTTCCGCTATAATCCTTAACCTTTTGTGATGAATTCAGAGCATTATCATGTTAATTAATGAATTTTTTGAGATGTTTCAGGTGATTGAGTTAAGTGAGTTGAGAACAATAATCAAGGTGATATTGACATCTTTTCCGTATCAGAGTTTGAACTTCCAGTCAAAGTCAGTCAATGAAAGATCATTTAAGAGATATCTGAAGATCAAGAGTTAAAGGTCGGAGAAATGATGTCAAACGAGGAAGAAAGTGGGAGGACACAACACTGCAGTTGCTAGCGACATAGCCCTTATGTCGCCAGCTATGTCGTCAGACAACAATCTAGAGCAATCAGAGGAACATGGTACGATACTGTAATTGTCGGTGACATGGCCCTTATGTTGCCAACCAACGATTTAGGGCGAAACACATTGTAGCCTCTGGCGACATAGGCCTTATGTCGCTAGAGACCGATTAGGGCGAATTCTAGCTGCTGTTCTAGGACATTTTGGTTATTTCTCAAAGATTACTATAAATATGGAGTTTCAAGATATTGAGAGAACTTTTGGCTGGATTAGAATAGGAGACTACTTTGAGAAGCGACACATAAGTTCAAGATCAACATCCGGAAGGCGAGATCAAGAACAAAAAATCGGTGAACTCTTTCTCACTCTTTAGAAATGATTATGTTAGAAAGAATGGACCCAATTGCAATGTGTAACTAAATTTCCAGTTTAGGGCTACGAATTAGTCGAATCATGTAACCCTAAGTTTATTATATTTTTATGAATGAGACAATTTTTATTATTTCTCTTATCTGTGCTTAATGCTTGTGTTGCTTGATCACCAATTGCATGATATAGTGATTTGATAAATGCTTGGAAGAGATTTATTGGGTTAGATTAGGGCAAGAGACTGTATATGTTTATGTTGTTAGGAATAGAACATGATATTAATATATTCAGGGATAGGTGTTTCTTAATGCATCTGCCTAAACTATTCACATAGAAATATGGAATTAGGATAGATAGATAGTCCCATGTGTGTTCGGAAGAAACCTTCGGAATATTATAACCTTGAGAATAAGATTAAAAGCTTGTTGACATATTAAGTATGATGGGTTAATGGTGAGGTGAATTCGTAGATCTAGGTTTTAATTTATATTGAATCCTTTCCCTTATGTAATTATTTTTAATTAATTCTTCATAATAATCATAGCTATAATTTGTGTATTTAAATATAGGGAATTTTATAGATTTGATGATAGATTAGATTTAGTCCCCGTGGGTTCCACAACCTAAATTTTATTCACTTTACTACTTGATTATGTACACTTGCGTGTAGAAAGTCTTGGTAATTGCATCATTTTATATTATTAAGATTTTCGTCATTAACAGCATGTCCACGGAAGGGATATTGAACGATTTCAAATCACACCAAGACATGACTTCAAGTCTTCTACTTGTTTCTTGGTTTTGGAGTCTAAGAGTTTAGGGACAGTGAAAACAACAGTAAATCAGATAAAGAAAAAATGTGAATGTTTGAAATTAAAAGAAAAAAGAAAATAGCAAATGACGGTAGAATCAACCACAAAACTTTTATGTTTTTTTTTTTAGTTTTTTAAATATTAGTTAAAACCTAAGAAATAAAAAAAATAAAATAATAAAATTGCACTCCGATAAAAACAATTGAAAATCAAGTTTAGATAAACGGTAAGAATAAACGGTATTTTAACATTAGGTAAACGGTATTTTAACATTAGGTAAACGGTATTTTAGATGAAAACCATCCGAATGTTAATTTTTTAATAATTTAAAAAAAATTAAGAAAAAACGTATTTTTTAAAACTAAATGTCCCAGATTTTTAAAAATCTCTCTATAATAATAACATTAATAATAATAATAATAAATATATATACCCATGTCATTTTAAGAGCTCTTAGTAACATATGATTTTCTTAGAATTTATTCATTCTAGTATGAATCATTATTTTTGCCCTATATTATTTTTATTTATAAAATTTAAATATCAAATTATATTTATTTTTATATAATATATATTAATTAAATTAAATAGTAGTACAATAAAATGTAAATAAATATAGTTTAAATATTATAATTATAAATATATTAAAAATTAAACTTATTCAAATTTAAATAAATATTTTTATTAATTAAATTTAAATATAAAAATATTTATAAAAACCACCTAAAAGATTTTTATACTATACATTTTAATTTTTATATTTTTATATAGTAATAGTATATATTTTTTCATTAATAGAAGCCGGCTTTTTCACAAACACTGGACTGGGAGAGCACCCTCTTACAAACTCTCTCGTCTTCTCAGATCTGTCCCTCAGACTGATACACTCACCGTTAACTTAGCTCCCTGTCGTTGTGATGGCGATTAGGGTTTTTCTTATCTTCCTATTTTTTCTATCATGTATAGCTCCCACCTTGTCGCTCTATGAAGATCAAGTCGGCCTCATGGACTGGTACTCTAATCCTCCGATTGCTTTGATTTTTGTTTTCCGTGGATTGTGTGAATTGAGTTGCAATTGTTGTTTTTGGTTGGTTTTATTCGAGTTAGGCATCAACAGTACATAGGTAAAGTGAAGCATGCGGTGTTTCACACGCAGAAGACAGGGCGGAAGCGTGTTGTGGTTTCAACTGAAGAGAACGTCGTCGCCTCTCTCGATCTCCGCCACGGAGAAATTTGTTAGTTCTCGATTTTCGATCTGTTTATGTGAATTTGAATGGTTTTGCATTTCTTGGAGTTGATTGACTGTGATGATGAAATTTGACCTTGTTTGTAGTTTGGAGACATGTTCTTGGAAGCATTGACGTTGTCAATGGAATAGATATTGCATTAGGCAAATGTAAGTTCTCTGTTCCTTTCTTGTGTGTTTTTGCTTTGTGTAGTCAATTGTGTGTTTTTGGTCTAGTTATGTGCTTAAGTAATTATTATTATTTTATATATATTTTATTTTTGTGATTAGTCATCGTAGCTTCTGCAATTTTTGGCGGCAACTCTTGACAATGTTCTTATCGATGTTGGGCATGAAAATGTAACATTGATCAAATTGTGAATGTTGGTTTTTCTTTTTTCCAGACATAATCACCCTCTCAGCAGATGGAAGTACTCTGAGAGCATGGAACCTCCCTGATGGGCAGATGGTTTGGGAATCTTTTCTTCGAGGACCAAAGTACTCAAAGCCTTTGCTAACTGTGATGGTCAGTAAATAGCATTAAGTGATACATTTATATTAGCCAGCCATCCAAACACAAACACAACCTTAGTGAATGTATTATACGGGTGTTCTCTGTGGTTTACTTCTCATGCATACTTTGACTGCACTTCTGCCGTAATGCACTGTTCATACATTAAAAATCCACTGAGATTTTAAATTTGTAATAATCCATGTTTTTATTAAACATAATATTTTTTCTTGTTCAACGACAAAATTATTTTGGTCTGTTTGATGCTCATGATCATAGGAAATCTATTTTATTGAAGTTTTCTGTTTTTAAATTTTATTTTGTATTATTTTTTTATCTTCACCCCTTGGAAGTTCCCAGCATTTTCCAACTTCCTCTTAAGCATTTTTCCTAGGTCTGCAAGTCTTACTGCTATCTGTTGATTTGAATTGGTATTTGATTTATGCAGACAAATCTAAAAGTTGACAAGGACAATTTGATCCTTGTTTCAAGCAAAGGGTGTATCCATGCTGTTTCAAGTATAGACGGTGAGATTATTTGGAGAAAAGATTTTGCGGCAGAAAGGTTTGTCCATTGTGGAGCTTTATTTTTCCACACATAAGTATATATTTGAAAACAAAGTTTCAGTAATATGTGAGTATCTCTCTGTTTGCAGTGTACAAATTCAGCAGATAATTCAACTACATGATAGCAATAAAATAAGTGTGATAGGATTTGACAGTTCATCTCACTTTCATGTCTATACTATCAATGCTTTGAGTGGTGATGTGCTGAAACATGAAAGTGCAACATTTTCTGGTAGTTTCAGCGAAGATTTTGCATTGGTATCAAGTGACACACTTGTGTCTTTAGATGCTACTAGCTCAGTCTTGGTAACAATATTATTTAATGATGGCGGAATCAAATTTCAGCAGACAGACATTTCAACGCTTACTGGGGATTCTTCAGGGGTGGGAACAATAATACCTGTAACACTGAATGGGGCTTTTGCTTTTAAGACCAATACTCAGATGCTATTTATAAGAGTGAGTGGTGAAGGTAAGTTGGAGGTTATTGAAAAGTTTGACCGTGCTACAGTTTTCAGTGATGCACTATTATTCACAGAGGACAAACAAGCTTTAGGATTTGTTCAACATGAAGGAAATAAGATTCAACTCACTGTGAAACTTGGTGATGACTGGAACAATGATTTGATTAAAGAAACCATTGAAATGGATCCCCAGAGAGGACTGGTTCATAGGGTTTTCCTAAATAATTATATCAGAACTGATAGGACTCATGGATTCAGGGCCTTAATTGTCATGGAAGATCACTCACTTCTTCTCCTGCAGCAAGGTAAGATTGTCTGGAATAGGGAAGATAGTCTTGCATCAATAATAGATGTAACAACATCTGAACTCCCAGTGGAGAAGGATGGTGTGTCAGTCGCAAAAGTGGAACATAATCTCTTTGAATGGCTCAAGGTATGTTTTTGTTCAATTTCTATCATTAAGTTGAAATGATTTGTATAAGATGGTGTGATTGCAATCTCCAAATGCATGCTTAGGCTTGCATAGATTCCAAATGTATAAGGATGTGTTTTTCCCTGAATTATAGTCAGATATTCTTTATCTGCCTGCATGGTGTTTGTCAATCTATTGAAGTTCTCTACTTCCTTGATATAATTCGTGAAATTGCAACTTAATTATATAGCTGTAGCTTTGCATTATTAGGCCAGCTGTGTGTTTTTTATTCTTTCAGCAGAATGATTGGTTTAGAATTTTGTAACTCATTGGGTACTAGTGTGATCCTCTATCCGAGTAATAGAATCTTGTCTCACATAATAATTTTGCTACCATTTTTATCATTAATTCCAATGATATCTATTAACATGCTCTCCTCTAGCAATGGAGTTTTGACATGTGGTCTATTGTTTCAAGGGACATTGGCTGAAGCTAAAGGGAACCTTAATGCTTGCAAGCCCTGATGAAGTTACAGCAATTCAAGCAATTAGGTTGAAAAGTTCTGAGAAGAGCAAAATGACTAGAGACCATAATGGTTTCCGGAAGCTTCTCATTGTTCTTACTAGAGCAGGGAAAATTTTTGCCTTACATAGTGGAGATGGACGAGTTGTCTGGTCTCTTTTACTGCCTTCTCTACGTAAATCAGAAGTTTGTGATAATCCAACTGGGTTAAACTTGTATCAGTGGCAGATACCTCATCACCATGCTCTGGATGAGAATCCATCAGTTCTCATTGTTGGCAAGTGTGGACATAGTTCGCATGCACCAGGTGTACTTTCTTTTGTGGATGCTTATACTGGGCAGGAGGTTAATTCATTGGATCTTGTTCATTCGATACAGCAGGTTATACCACTGCCATTGACAGATTCAACTGAGCAGCGTCTTCACCTTCTAGTGGATGTTGATCAACGGGTACACTTATATCCCAAAACTCCTGAAGCAAAAGGCATTTTTGAACTAGAGATCTCGAACATGTATTGGTATTCTGTTGAGGCTGACAATGGCATTATTAAAGGGCGTGTGATAAAGAAGAAATGTACCCGTGATGATACTGATGATTTCTGTTATGACTCTGGGGATTTGTGGTCTATTGTATTTCCCATAGAGTCAGAAAAGATAATTGCCACTGTTACCAGAAAATCAAATGAGGTAACTCTTTTTAAACGTTAGGCTCTTCAAGTTTAGTGGGTTTTTTTTTTTTTCCCTATGTGTAATTGGATCCCCTTTGGCACCTGATCACTTATTTATTTGCATCTTTTCCCTGTCTGTTATTCCTTTTTGGGGTTTGATAGGATCATTGGCAAGTTGAATATAATATTTTAATATAATTGGTGTATTTTACTCGAGGTTGTTATTGTACATCACTTGTGAACTTTACAGGAGGATATCTGAGTTAGTAGTCTTAGTTTTGATTCTTGCAACCTCAAACCTCTTCTATACATGGATTAAATTGTCAATCAACGGTAAATCCTATCTGTTTTCAGCATAGGTTGTTGCCAAAGCTATTACTTATTTGAAAATCTCATATTAGTTGCATAATAGGTCAGCTTAGGTTGCAAAAAAAAAAATATATATTGCATTCATAAAAATATAGGGGTTTCATAATCAGTGGTAAATATTATCTGTTTTCAGCATGGGTTGTTACCAAAATTTATTACATACATGAAACTCTCATATTAGTTGCACAGTTGGTCAGTATATGTTGCCAATATATATATATTGCATTCATGAAAATAACAGCAGTTTCACAATCGGTACAACTGGCTGCTTGGCATTCAGTGTACAATTTTGATCTGTGGTTGCTGTTTTTGTTAAACTAAGCTTTGACATTTTCTATTATAAGGTACTATTAGATAATACTTATTCAATTATTATAAATAATAAGTTTATACCACTTCCTTTTAATTGGAGAGATTTATCCTTGGATTTGTAAGTTATTATATCTCATTAACATTGAAAGAAATTTGTCTTTTCCCTCCTTTTGGGTTCCAGGTGGTTCATACTCAAGCAAAGGTTGCTGCAGACCAGGATGTGATGTATAAATATATATCAAAGAATTTGCTTTTTGTGGCAACAGTTGCTCCAAAAGCCAGTGGCCCAATTGGATCAGCTGACCCAGAGGAGTCATGGCTAATTGCATATCTTATTGATACTGTTACAGGTCGTATATTGCATCGAATGACTCATCACGGTGCACAGGGTCCTGTTCATGCTGTGAGTTTGTTGGCCATCTTCAATTTCAAATATTTTGATGAATATGTATGTCGGCTCATGCACTTGTCAATTCATTTGTTTGTAGGTATTTAGTGAAAACTGGGTGGTATATCACTACTTCAATCTGAGGGCTCACAGATATGAGATGTCAGTCATTGAGATTTATGACCAGTCCAGAGCGGTATGCCCACTATCCTTGTTATGAACTTCTATCTACCTTATTAAGTTGTGTATTTCCACAGATGGTGATTATGTCTTTCACAAATAATATAGGAAAACAAAGATGTATTGAAGCTTGTTCTTGGAAAGCACAATCTATCTGCACCTATTTCTTCATATTCACGACCAGAGGTTGTGACAAAGTCTCAGTCTTACTTCTTCACCCATTCTGTAAAAGCAATGGCAGTGACTTTAACAGCCAAGGGTATAACTTCAAAGCATCTTCTCATTGGCACAATTGGTGATCAGGTTGGTTTTTTTGTTAATAAGCAAAATTAATCACGTGATAATGTATCTATTTTAACATATTAGGTAGAGAGAATGCCCAATTGAATCACTTGCAAACTGAGCAATATGTCTGACCTCACAGGTTTTGGCACTTGACAAGCGTTTTCTGGATCCCCGTCGATCACTTAATCCTACACAAGCTGAGAGAGAAGAAGGACTATTGCCTCTTACAGATTCACTGCCAATAATACCTCAGGTCAGTTACATTTTATCCCTTTTTAAATAAGCCGACAGTAGGACTCCAGCCGAGGCATTTCAATGGCTCTATAAAGAGCTTTTACAATTCAGTCTACATGATTCATTATGAGATGCCTGGTTGGTTCATTCATTAAAATACTTTAATTGTTATTGCAGTCCTACATAACTCATGCCCTGAAAGTGGAAGGTCTTCGAGGGATAGTGACAGTTCCCGCGAAGCTGGAATCCACAACTCTTGCTTTTGCTTATGGGGTTGATCTTTTCTTCACTCGGCTTGCACCTTCAAGGACTTACGATTCACTCACAGAGGATTTCAGTTACGCCCTACTTCTCCTTACAATTGTTGCTCTTATCGGTGCAATCTTCGTGACATGGATTTTGTCTGAGAAGAAAGAACTACGGGACAAGTGGAGGTAATCAAGCAATTCTCTAATGGAGTAGCACGTCTGTAACTTATAAACTTTTTGGCATAAACTTACTTTTTAAATTTGATATAGATCAGATTACTTATTGCTTGTAGTATCCCCAGTTTCAAAAGGGAGTTTTGTTACTGCTTTACCAAAGAAATATTCATATTTAGTTATGTCTGTTCTGTTGTAAAACTTACATTACATCATAGAGAAATTGTTTAGTTGATTATATCCCGAGAAGTTGTCGCGTAAGCTCGAGCATGAGCAGAAGCAAAATGCCGGATTTGCTCCAATATTTGGCTGGCCAATTAAAGCCCATTAAATAAACAATAGTGGGCCGGCAAAATGAAAGCCCGTAACGTGGAGATTGCTTTATGTCAGTAACAAACAGTGGTAATTCTCAGTCATACCACCTTTGTATTGTAAACAATGTAATAATGGTGAACAGATGAGGAGCGTGGTGGGACATGCAGTGAACAGATTTCATCAATGGAAAGTGACACCTATTACATCCTCTCTCTCTACGTACTGCTCTGCAAACACACCTCCATCGTCAGTGTCACGAGCACTGTATCTGTGTCTGTACCTGTGTCTGTACCTGTGTCTATATCCTCCATCTTCTTCATCATATCAACAAACAGACAGACACTCTTTTCTCATTCTTCAAATCAAATCTAGCGATGAAAACTCAACAACAACCACCACCGAAGCTGAAAACCCAACCACGTCATCAACTCTTCTCCTGTGGCTTCTTCCGTCACTGCACTCAATCTTCACTCAGTCCCACAAGCTCTCCCTCTCCACCTCTTCCTCTCACTTCCTCTCAACAACAACAACCTCCACCTCCTCCACCACCACCACCACCAGCACCGTTGTCACTTCCACCTCCCACAAATCAACAGGAGTCATCCTCTTCTTCCTCCTCCGCTTCTCAGAGCTTCACACAATGGAGATTCCCTCTCCCGACTTCACCAATTCACCCACAGTCCAAACCTGTTTCTCTCCCGCCAAAACCACTTCCTCCTCCAATACCATACGCCAGTGTCCAGGAGCTCTTCCACTCGGCAGAGATCCACCTCTCTACTGGATCGGAACCCGACCAGCTCGCCGCTCTTTATCTCCTCGAACGCTCTCTCGTACCCAACCCACCATCCGACCCACCTTGTCCACCTGAACTGATGCGCGGGGTGGTTGGGAATTTAAAAAATAAAACGGGGGCAAAACCGGCAACGAAAATTTTATTAGCGTTGTGTTTGGCTGATGGGAACAGACACGTGGCAGTCGAGGCAGGTGCTGTTGGGACGGTGGTGGAGGTAGTTGCGGAGCTGGAAGCGGCGGCGGGAGAACGTGCGTTGGCGGCATTGGAGTTGATGTGTACGGTGGCGGAGGGGGCGGCCGAAGTGAGGACTCACGCGCTGGCCGTGCCGGTGATGGTGTCGATGATGGGACTGATGGCAGGGAGGGGGAAGGAGTATGCTTTAAGCGTACTGGCTGTGATTTACGGCAGTGGTGGGAATGAGGAGGAGGAAGAGTTGGTGACAGCGGCGCCGCCGGAGGAAGTGGCGCGTGCAGTGGCGTTGGCTTTACAAGGGGACTGTACTGCCAGAGGGAGGAGAAAAGGGGCCCAGTTACTTAAGGCTTTAGCGGAATATGGGAAACCCGACCCGATACCAAATAATGCCGATAATGATAATAATAATAATTGAAGTGACAAGTATCGTAGCTTGATTTTTATTTATTTTCTCTTAAATATTTTTATGTTATTTATAATTTAAATAATTGAGTGTAAATAAATGGTAGTATTATATTTTATCTAATTGATTTGAGTGTAAATAAATTATTTTACATGTTTTAATTAAACATTAGAGAAAAGAAAAAGAATGGAATATTTATATTGGAATTTGAAAATAAACCTGCCACTGCAAGAATCACATGCTGTCGGGTACATTCAGGAGATGCACATCAGGCTCGTTAGAACTTAGGAGTGGATACACTTGAACTTGGGCCCGTTATGCCGTCTAGTTTTATTTTATTTTTCCCATTCATATGTATATATATTTCCACTCCTATAGTTTGGATAATTCAAAATAAATTTATTTTTTTACGACCCAATTTTCTTTTCCTTAGGTTTGGCCCATAATTTCATTGGACATGAAAATTTTCACGTCCAATATACTTCCTCTGTTTTTTTTTTTTTTTTTTTTTTTTATATTGTAATACACTTTCTGTTTGCACAGACCTAATTTTCACGCACACTATTCGAGACCTAATTTTAACGGTAAATATCTTTAATTATATACAACTAAAAATTTTATATTTAAAAAGTAGACATTAAAACGAATAAAATAAAATCCCATTTAAATATATTTTTCTTTATACGTAAATAACAATATAAAAAACAAAATTGATGAATGAATAGTAAATACTATTCAGTGTAGCACATAAAAAAAAAAAGCGGAAAAAATATATAAAAAGATTAACATGATCATTATATAACTCCATTTAATAAAAGTTAATTAAAATTATATTGATCCATCCATCCACCTTTCTATATTGCGACAGTTTTACCGAACTTAGAAGAAAGGGAATCATTTCAATATTTCTCATTTGATTGTTTGTCAGATCATTTTCTTCGCAATTTATGAGCATTTATGCACCTATTAAAGGAGAGATGAGAACCCGCACAAATGTGTAGGTTGACCATGAACATAAATGAATTCACCTAACTTTTTAAATCAAGCCCTGTCATAAATAAATGTTTTTCATCTGTAGGACCAGAAATGAAAAAAAAAATATGCAAAACAATTGAAAACCATTCCAACAAAACAAACCATATAAATAAAGAAAGTAGATGGTTTAAATATATTCTTAGACTAGATGGTTTGGAATTCTTTGGGGGTATTCTCATTTCCTTTCTTTCTAGTGGTTTAGGATATTTATTGTTATTAAAAAATTTCAAATCATTTTCAAAGTTGGACTATATTGAAATAATTTAAAAAAGGGTTGGAAAATATCCCATAAGCCACAGGTAGGCAATGTGAAGACGAATGAGCAAGAAAAATTATTTAAAATGTAAGTTGATCCAATCTTGGACCATAATTCTTAGTAATCTTTGCTTACACACCAAATCATCATTCCTTTCCACTCCACACACTACATCTACATCTAAAACCAACTACAACACCAACCATTCACACTCAAAAAATGAAGTCGCTTCTTCTTCTTATTATTATGACACTAGTACTACTACTAATAATATCGACAACCGCCATAACACCGCAACAAGTAATCCAATGCAACTCCACAATCTGCACCCTAACAAACTCGTACGGCGCATGGAACGACCGTTCCGTCTGCCAATCCCCAACCGTAATCTACCCCACAACCGAACCGCAACTCCTCTCCGCCGTAGCCACCGCCGTCAAAAACAAAATCAAAATCAAAACAATCTCCAAATTCTCACACACCATCCCTAAACTCGCGTGTCCCACTTCCAAATCGGACAGAACAATCCTCATCAGCACCGAGAAATACGACTCCACTGTACAGATCGACAGGGAGGGGCTGACGGTGACGGCGGATTCGGGAGTTCCGTTGAGGAAGTTGATAGATGGGGTGGAGAGTGTGAATCTGAGTGTTGTGGCGGCGCCCTACTGGGAAGGCGTGAGTATTGGTGGGTTGATTAGTACGGGTGCTCATGGAAGCTCCTGGTGGGGGAGAGGTGCTGCCGTTCATGATCATGTTCTGGGGATGACTGTGATTGTGCCTGCTTCTGCAACTGAAGGCTTCGCCAAAATCATTAGACTGCGTCGTGGTGCTGCTGATGATTCTATTTTTAATGCTTTCAAAGTTTCTTTGGGCGTTTTGGGTGTCATTTCGCAGGTAAATGTTTTCTTCATTATTTATCGTGTCAAGCATATTTTTGTCGGATTGTTTATTTATTATTTTCTTTCAAACAGTCCGTTAAAATATATTTTTCATTAAATTTGTTAGTTAATTGTTAAATTAATAGAAATATAAATTATAAATTAATATTAAAATCAATCATAAATCTTTCATTTCAAGTCATTGGATAGTTTTAAGGTTGTTTGGAATTGATGGTAAGAAAAATAAAAAATGCAGGTGACATTGTCATTGGAGAGAGGATTTAAAAGAAGTGTGACTTACAATTTCACAGGAGATGATGGTATAGAAAATGAGTATACACAACATGCCAAAAACAATGAATTCGGAGACATAACATGGTACCCATCAAGACATACAGCTGTGTACAGATATGACAACAGAGTTCCACTAGATACTCCTGGCGATGGTGTTTATGATTTCATTGGATTTCAAGCCAATCAAATATTAATCTCCAAATCCACCAGAGCAACAGGTAAATCATCAGAAACAAAACCATTGTTATTTTGATTGATAATATTAGTTAACTTATGGTTTGACTATTTTTCTTTTATATAGAAAAAACTTTGGAAGCTATGAAAAATGCAAAGGGAAAATGTGCCATGGCAAGCACATTTGTAGGGTTTAAAAAGCTAACAGCTAATGGATTGAAGAACAATGGAGTTATATTTACAGGCTATCCAGTGGTAGGTCGACAAGGAAAAATGCAAACATCTGGTTCATGTTTATATTCAACAAGTCCTTTAACTTCGTGCGCTTGGGATCCCAGAATAAACGGATTATTCTTCTACGAATCAACCGCCATATTTTCTCCGAACAAATTCGAAAGCTTCATCCGTGATATAAAGAAATTACGGGATGTGGTAAAACCGGAGAATTTGTGTGGGGTGGATATTTACAATGGAATTCTATTCCGATTTATCAAAGCGTCCGATGCTTATCTGGGACAAACGGAAGACTCGATAGTGGTTGATTTCAATTACTATAGAGCAAGTGAAGGGTCGACACCAAGATTGAACCAAGATGTGTGGGAAGAAATTGAACAAATAGCATTTTTCAAATATGGAGCAAAGCCACACTGGGCTAAGAATAGGAAGGTGGCATTCATTAATGTGAAGAGTAAATATCGTAATTTTGAGAAGTTTGTGGGTGTGAAGAGTAAATTGGATCCAGAAGGGTTGTTTTCAAGTGAATGGTCAGATGAGTTGTTGTATGGGAAAGTTGGGGATAATGTGAAGAGTGATGGATGTGGTTTAGAAGGCGAGTGTATTTGTTCTGAAGACAGACATTGTAGTTCTGGTAAAGGCTATTTTTGTAAACCGGGTTTGGTTTATAGTGATGCTAGGGTTTGCAGGTTTGATGGTTCTTCTTTTTCATCTATGTTTGGATTGTGAGTTCTGTGGACTATTTTAATTGGGTAGGTGGAAAAAGGTAGTGCACTTGTTGTCTACCTAACTTGGGCGGTGCATGAGAGCACTTCACTTACAAAAGAAAGAATAAAGGTAAAGCCATAGTTGAGTTGATGGGTATTATTTATGGATTTTTTTATGAACTTCCATTGACAGAAAGGTGGTGAGTTGTACTATGAGAATAGGTACTTTGTTGGTTGGGTTGGGATACTGCCACATAAATTTATGTTTTGAGGTATAGAGTTAAGGGTGTGAAGTGAGCAACAGTGAAAGCATGTGAAGAAATGCAGAAAAAGGTTGGTTGGTGTGATAATAAAATGAATACTCTGTACAACAAGAAGACTTTGAATGATTGATTGATCAATCAATCAATGGTGGGGTCTCATGCATACATAACTAATATTCCTCTCCAAGTCTATATATGTAAATGTATAACCTAAAGTATTATAATATATGTGGATTTTTAAGGTTATTAAGATATCTAATCTTGATTTGATTTATTTGATTTGAGTGGGGGATTGTTAATATGTTTTGTCATTATTTGTAGGATTGTATAATGTTTCTAGTCTAAAATTATTGATTAGTTGGAATCCGTCAGATTATATTATGGATGTCATATATTAATAATGAACAATAATGGTTTGTCCTCACATAGGGAGAGTTTTTTTTTTTTTTTTACTTAATATTTTAAATATTTTTAAATTCGAATCATTTATAATGAAAGTTTAAAATAATATTTTAAAGAAAAATGATTACTATAAATATTAAATCAATGATTTCACATTAACTATATATATATATAAAAAATTAATGTAGTTTTATTTATTTTTAATAAATAATATTTAAGTTCATTCTAAAACCATTTGATAATATTTTGGCTAATATTTAAAAATTAAATTAAAAAATATCTTTTTTAAGTTATAATTTTGATATATTAAAAATAATAATAATAATATCTCTTAAAATGAAATTGTCACCCAAAATTTTTTATACAATACAATAATAAAATATTAAATATAAATATTAAAAATAAAATTAAATCTACTCTTAAAATAATTATAATTTTGTAAAATTATTTGTCCATTGTGTACTTAAAAAATAATAAATTTTGATGTATTCTCATCAATTTAAATTTAAAATGAAGGAAAAAGGATATTATTATTATGCAAATTTGAAAATAATGTGTAAAAATGTAAGTGGAGAAATAAATAACAACCATATTTTTCACTTCTAAAACCTAACCACCGTAACAAAAATGTGGAGAACCAACATTTTAATCTGAAAGCAGAAGAAAATAACAACCATATAAAAGCACACAAGAATACAAAAACAATCATAAAAAGTTCCTTGACTTTAACCAAATTCTTCAAAGAAAAACATAGGTCAATAAACCACATTCCTGTTTAATGTATCTGGTATTGGGATGATGGTCTTTATTTTTCACTATTGGATACTTCAGCTGCTTACTATTACTCTGCTCTAAATTAATATACCTATCAGTACAGGAGAAATAAATCTATCAATGGCTACAATAAATGCAACCATATAAGATTTATCTGATGTCCTGTTCTCTTCTATCTGCTCTCCCCCTCCCTGATGGAAGTGAGATTGCAGTTGAAAGATATGCAGCAGCCCAGCAAACAAGCACTTGAAACTGACTTATAGGTTTTATAAACACATGTTAAATTAAACAAGCATTCATGGCTAAATTCAAAAGTACATATTCCTACTGCAATCCTGAAGGATCAAGGCAGATATAGACAAATATACATGCCTCACCTGTCTGGGCTGCAGTCAGAATATCAAAGGTCTCTTCCTCTTTCCGAACATGAAATGTTGATGAACCTGGAACTTGATTGTTGTATTAGGGAGATGTTGATGAAACTGGAATTTTGATTGTTGTATAAGGGATTTTGATCGACTTGAGTTTGGCATTACATTGCATAATGGAGCTGAAGGCAAAGACATTTCAGACTTTACCTGTAAAAAGGAAAACATAAATGCATATTTAGAAGATGTGATATGATTGTTTACTAAGACAAAATTCTGTAATTGAGAGATGGATTCAACCTTTGCCCTTTTGTCGCTTACGCCTCTGTGCTTCACTAGATCTACTTGCAGGAGGTGGGCTTGCAGATGTAGCTGCAGGAGGTGGATGTGGTTCTTCCGCTCTAACTGCAGGAGGTGGAGGTGGTTCTTCCGCTCTAATTGCAGGAGGTGGGTCTTCAGCTCTAACTTCAGGAGGTGGGTCTGGGAATTTCAGGTCTACGCCCCTAATCATGAAAACATTCCCTGCTTCTGGCACACTAAAATCAGCCGGATTTCTGTTAATACTGCAGATTTCAGTCCTGGAACTGCTCTCCGGTGCACAACTAGTGCTGGCATTGTTACAGGTTTCTGACTTTTGTTTTGGTGCGCTTTCCTTCACATGTGGTTGTGAGGGTAAGACCACTGAACTGCTTCCAGGTGCGCGACTAGTGCTGGCATTGTTACGGGTTTCTGACTTTCGTTTCGGTGCACTTTCCTTCACATGGGGTTGTGAGGGCGAGACCATGGGATCTGAAGTGCCAAAGAAGACATTTGGGATACTATGAGTAGGGAACGAACCAAGATTTGCGCTTGAACCTCCAACTGCGAAGTCTGATTTGTTAGATCTGATACTTTTACTTTGTGAAGTTGAAGCAACAGCTTTGGCCCTATCTCCTCCCTGGAACTTCAGAGATGGTTGACTAAGAAGATCAGTGGGCTCCTTGACATTTTTACTGAATGGGAATGCAAACCCTGAAGCATTGACATTTGGAATGGAAGGAAACCTATCACGAGAATTCTCTGATAGGAAGTTTTTACTGAAATAACCATATGCTGGAGGTTTGATGGCACTACTAGTCTTATAACCCCCAGAAGACAAATAGGGGAAGTCCTTAGCATGATGATCATGAGGAAATGAAGGCCTCTTCTGGAACTTTGGTGTTGCATTGACATCCATTGATTGTGTTGAAGACAACTTGGGATCCATAAGGCTGAGTAAATGCATAGCTGATATGGTTTCATTAGAATACAAATCTAGTGAACCCCTCCCAGTATGCTTGCAAGTGGCTGGGTTCTCCACAGTTTTGCCGAAAAATTGAGAATCAATGCTCCTGCGATGGTTTTCAGAGTTGCCAACATTTAAATTCAGAAGATCTGTATCGCGGTTTCCATTCATGTTTGCTTTGTGAAAACTGCTGGAGTAATTTGAAAACATATCTGCATTGGCAGGAGGGCACAGATGCTTCTGTTGATTGTTACTAGAGAAGTGCATGTGATTCTGCACCATTGAAGACCAACTAGGACCTGTTTCCTTACCCTGAGGAACATTCATGCAGTTGCCACAAGATTCTGAAATCCTCATATTCGTCTGTGAGGACGTCTGCCCCATCATATTACCAACCCACTGGTAATTTTGAGAAATACCATATGCACTGGAACTGGTAGCAGAAAATCTGACTCCACTATGGACCTTCTCTTGACCCTCGGGATTGAACCTAAACCCGGCATTTGAATAAGCAGTTCCCAGTTGGCTGAAGTTGACATGATGTCTATCAGGAGGAGAAATGAAAGCACCAGACATGGGTTTGAAAGCTCCCGTATTGTCGTCTCTTATGATCTTATCATATCTACCACCTTTCACACGATGTTTCGGTTTGTGAACAGTCTTCTCATGCAAAATGCTTGATTTCCCTTTGCTATACATGTGAGCATTGGCAGCGTTAAGGGTTCCTTCCAGAGGCCGTTTATCATTATCATCGTCGGGGAGACACCTTTCATACTGGTTTCGAGCCATCAGTTCGACAATTTCCATGGGGATATCATCGGGAACTGTTGGTTCAGGTACTCGATCAGCTTGTTGATCACATTGCTTTCTAGCAAGTGCTGAGTGGACAGGCCTTTCTATAGATATCCCCTTGTTTCTGGCACCAGAAAAATCCTACACCAAATAGACATTCAAGAGCTTGATATATCTTTTTGCACAAGTAGACATGACAGCATAATTAACAAAGTTGAAAGAAAATTTCAAACTGAAGCTTGCTACATTAACCTTAGACATAATGTAGCTACTCAACAAAGAAAATCAGTACTTAATTTCTATTTGTTGATAACAGAAATAAATGCCCTATAGAAAAATGTTTACTAAATGGCAATGATGCAAGAGGATTTTCAACTTGAATGGAAGTAACAGCAGCCCACAGTATCAAAAAAGTGAATTTGGAAAGAGTCTATTCTAGCATATATGTCTATCAATCATGAGGTTCTCAAGTTTTAAGAAAAGAAGCAATCATTTTTTTTTTTTTTTAAAAAAAGGAAAAAAAGTGAGCTTTCGTGTGGATAAAAAAGAACCTAAACAAAACAAACAGAAAGTTCCTTCACACATTATGTTATAAAACAAATATTGATCTGGCATTACAAAGGATGTCTTGGCACATACCATTTGCTGCATAAAAGAAGAATTGCCAGCCCGGCGATTGGATTGTAGCTTCTCATTCAAGACAGACATTGTACAGGTATTACTGACTGTATCTCGGCGTACCCCTCTCTGAACAAGTGAATTTGCTTCAGATTTAGCAGAAAAACTTGAATCCCCACCGCAGTTTGGTCGGATCTCTCTCCCCAGAACTTGAGTTTCCTCTGAAGTACTACCAGGCCAGAGCAATTGTCTGCTGCCAAGTGGAGAAATATAGGTTCTATCGTATTCATGCGTAGGAGGAAAGCGGCTTCCTAATGAATGATGCAGCCCATTCTCATTGAATCCATTTTGAACTGATAGATAAGGCATTGGTAATGATGGCATTTGCTGCATTTCAGCATCTTTTCTAGTTGCTGGACTTTGTCTGAGTAGACTACTACTCCAAGGATTTGGAGAAACTTGCCTATCATTGTGTTTATCCATCTTTTTTTTCTTCCAAACGCTGGAGTTCCTTTCCAATTTCTGAGGTGGCAAAGGATATGGGTACACCTCTTTGCTCACAAATGTAGTTTGTCCAGGTTTATGGAAAACACTATCAGCAGCACAAACATTGTTAGCATCGCCATCTTTCCTCTGACCATCTTTCAAAACATTTTCATGGGAGGACGAAAAAGGTCTATATTCATCATCATCAATCACCACCAGCGTACTTTTTTTCTTCTTCTTCTTGCTGGTAGTAGCAATGGATGCTTTATTGAAACGAATTCGTTTCCCAAACTGGAACTTCAGTATACCATCTTCTTCCGAATCTGAGCCTACAACTCCACCAGGTTTTTCTGTTCCTTTCAAGAATCCATCTTTTTTCATCAAATTAACAGGCGAATTTAATTCCAATGGAGCCCGTTCTTCATCACAAGGCATCTTCCTTTTCTTAGATCGTTCCAGATCAGCATTTCCTTTGATAGCCAGAATGCCTCGCGGTGCAGAGAGCTCATCACCCTTAGCAGAAGACTCAGGAACAGAATTGTGTCGAGACTTCTCAGACTTTGTTGCATCTCCGGCCAACAAATCAGTTAGGAGACGAACCTTTCGAGTTTTCTTGCGATGTGAACCATATGAGTTGTCAGTCTGATGATCCTGCAGCTCATTTCTGGTCAAAACCTCAGTGTTTTCAGATAACATATCATTCTTCTCATTAGCAGAAGGTGGCTTAATACTATGACTTCCAACAGTAGCAACTGCCTTTCCAGCCTTGCTGGCAACTTTGGATGAACAAGCACCCAACATTTCTGATCGACGGTTTTCCGCAAAAGCTTGTTTTCTAGCTTGACTAATCTCAGCACAATCCTCAATCAGAGAACTAACATTTTTCTGTCCAGTTTCAGCAGTACGGTTACTCGCACAAGTAGGTTTGCAGAACTCAATTGATCCATTGTAATTCTTCAGTCGAGGAGCTGGTGCATAAATCATGAGTAGAATTATGAGAAATACAATACTGAATCTATCTTCTATGGAGATAAATAATCGTATTATTCAGCTAATTTTTTATTAATTTTTATTTCACCTTTGTTGTCAGCTTTTTTTCTTTCCATCATTAAATGGGAGAGAGCTCCTTTTGCAGCATCTGATACAATAACTTCCTGGTTCAGATCACCTACTAAGGCAATCTCAATCCCTGAAACAGCACAGGAAATTATCCACAAATTCAACAAATATTGCTGAATAGATTATGTTGAATAAAAAATATATATAAATTGGCTATAATTTTACCAGAAACGGGCTTTTGGGCAGATTCAAACTTTTTGTCGTCCTTTCCAGCAGGTGAAGAAGGTGAAGAAGGAATACATCCGTCATCATTCAGGTCAATAACCATAGTAGCGTCCGCTCCTCCCTCACGAAGCTTTACTACTTTAGGTTGCTGCAAATCAGATTGTAGGATTGCAGTATGCGCAGGAGATGAAACATGCGAACAAGTAGCACTAGGTTTTAGTCTGGAATGAGAACAGCAATTTTCACGATCATTTGTAGCGTCGTTGTCATCTGCAAGTTCTTCTTGACAGTGAATGCAATTCCACCATCTAAACTTTGGAACATGCAAATCAGGAAGCTCATCACACTTATCAGTTTGACCATCTGAACCAAATGGCCAACACAACTTCCGGTTCTTCTTGCGAACTTCAGATACATAACCGCTGAACCCATTGCAATAAGAGAAAAGTCAGCCGATAAACATAAAACTATTCGCTATCGCTCAACAAAGTAACTGTCCACATATATAACTACCAAACTTTACCGCCATCACATCAAATTTCAAAACACTTATTTGCCAAACTTACAATAACTGAACCCACTAGGAGACAGTTCTTGTTGTCTTAAATCCAAACTATTAATGTTGTATACACATGGAGGAATTATTAAAAAAAAAAATAAAGACAACTCTAATTGGTAAAATATATAATACCCTCGTAAACACCTAAGATTATCAGACGAGTACACGGAAAAAAACCAAATCACATTCAAGCAAATAAAATAGGTAAGTTGAAGAACCAGATTACAACGACGTTAATCTTAAATAAGAAATAATAAAGCTTACCGTATAGAAAAGTGTCCCCAATCTTCTGTAGCAGTCAAGTCATTATTACAAACAAGCTCTATAGATATCGAGTCAATCTTAACTGAAGATCCAACAGACTTCGAGAAACGATCAGAATCATTTGTGTGATTGTTATGATTCTCCACGTCCACAACCCCAACGCGCTTCTCCATTGTCTTAGCAACTAAAAGATACACGACACCAAACTATTATTCAATAGCATACATTATAAATCAGTGAGACCACTGTATTATAAACCCAAACAAGCAAGCCAAATAGTAGATCTAAGGCCAAGTGTAAGCAAAAGAAATGAACTGAGTTCAGTAAAAAGTTGACAGTAATGCAAATGTATTTTAATTATCACACATAAAATAACGACATAGAAGCACAAACACATCAATAAAAACTGATTCTAAGCATAAAATAACAAGCATTAACTCAAACCAAGAGCATTAAAAGTCAAAAGCAACACAATTCGAAACCCTAATTTTCAACTAAATCAGACACAAAGATTTCAGCAGTGACTGAACGCAAGCTTTTAATTCCACATTTAAAGATCACCTATTGGAATCCAGCAATTAATGATGTTAAACAGCGCATAGAATAACACAAATTCAACAATTAGGGTTTCGGTAGACTACCACCAGTCTATCTCGCCGCAATAAAATGAAGTAGATACAACACTCACCGAAATGAAAAGATTGAAACACCAGAAGCAATTGGAATACAAAAATACAGTAGAAGCTCAAAGGTAGAAGTACGATTTATTTATTTATAAATGAAAGCACAGGCGTCAATCCCCAAATGATAATATCTAGGGTTTTTATTTCTGGCGGTCGAATTGAGAGAGAGACGCAGTGAACAGTGAAGTATCACAACACGACAAAAGGCAAATCAAAAACAATACAACGAAATACATACCAAAAGCGAATAGATTCATCCACAAAACCAAAACCAAATACAAAAGAAATGACTGGACTCAAACGTACCAAACACAGTGAAATGACCAAAATATCTCTCTCAGCTCAAAAATATCACACACGAGCTCGTCTGATTCGACGAACATCCCGATCAGATATCAACGAATTAAAAAACAAACAACAACCAAACACAGACTTAGACTCAGCTGAACAAGAATACTCACCTCACCAAACCGGCTCCGATTCTCCACGGCAGATCAAGAAAACCACATCTGTAGACAGAGCATTAGACGGCGGAGAATCTCAGTCAACCAGAGCAGCGAGATTCGGTAGCTTTGGACTGAAATTAGAGTGAGAAATTTCAAGAAACCCTAGAGGTTTTTCGATTGTCTAGAGAGAGAATATAGAAGAAATGAAATGAGGAGAGAGAGAGAGTAATATATCTTTTCTCTCTTGTCCTTGAAAGGAGGTTTTGGTTGTATTAAAAAAATCATCTTAAAACCATGACCATACCATACCATGTCATAAAAACACATACATACATAGAGTGAAATAAAAAATAAATAAAGCTAGAGAGAGAAACAATGTGCAGCCAATGTAATACATCCACGTGGCGTAAAGGTGCGGTTCTTATCACAAATCCATTTTCTAAAGCAGAAACCCTAGGATCTGAGTCTACTGTTCATCACGCGTCATCATCACGCTCCGCTTAAGTGACGGATTATTTAATGTTCATTGTCATGTCATACGGTATCAAATATGCCTTGGCACATAAATGGATTCCTACTGGTGCGTGTATGGCACGGATTTCAGAGGCGAGTGGGGGTAGTTTAGCGGTATAAAAACCCTAAGGTGTTTTTTTATTGGGATTGATTGTGCAGTTTAATGAATTATAACCCTAGCTTTGATTTTCATTTTTACCGCTGTAAATTTAATCTAATAACCCTAAATTTTTATCTGAGTGGGTGGTGGTTCAGAAGTAAAATTAATTTGAGCCAATCATGGAAAAAAGAGACACGAGCCACATACGAGACATTTGTTAGCGAAAATGAGTCAGTCTCTCAATTCACAAGACTTAATTATAGTGTCACCTCACTTGGAAGAAAATTTTTGAACCAACAACAATAACTTGAGTATTTGGAGAAGGAAATATAACTAGACATCAATTTGTCACCTAAATGATTCATCATTAGTTCTTTTGACACTCCTAAATTTCTATCTAATTAAGTATTTAATAATTCATTAATTGAATTATATCAAGTCCTCACTCAACAAAGAGTACACGTAATAATATAAGTATGGTTCCATTAGAATAACTGGTTAAAATGAAACTATGACTCCTAATGGGTGGTTTCATGTAGTCAGTTTCATTTGGTTGTGAAGGATAAGAAAAAAAGAATATATGACACGTAGCATTAAAGAGGTTGATAATGTAGTAGTATTTGGTCCCCTGAGTAAAATAAACCATAAGGATTCAACCTACCATCTTTGCCCACTATTGTTCAAATCCAACCTATCATACTCTCTAACATTGTATCCCATGGTTCCCATTTCTATAGTTAGAGTCACCCCCACCCAAAACTCTATCATCATTAATATGATGATATTTTTACATCCGATAGGTTGTGTGTAAAATTAAATACACAAGAACAATAATTAAATGTTGATAAGAAGTCAAATTAAGGCATACTTATCATCATTTCATATATACATATTACTAGCCAAAACCTAATGTAGAGGGTGTGTATATATTTAAAGACAATCCACATATGTCAACTGTATTTTATCTTTCTGGCTTTTCTACATAGAGGAAAATGACCAAATCTCCATTATTGATAAAGGACCACAATCGATTACTAACAATTACAACATTTGTTATTTTCCTTCTCTCTAAATAATCAATGAATCGATGCTATTTGCAGATGGGTATATGGTTTTATTCAACATAGAAGCAATAGGCTTTTAAAGAGAGAGAGACTGATAGAGTTAGTAAAGTGAGCCCCTCTCTGTTCAGACTTGTTGAGACCCACATTAAATAAATAAATAAATAAAGTATATATAAATATCATTTTTTATTTATCATGTTTACACAGGTTGTGTTGTGAGTTTACTTCACAAGCTCTGCAACAAGGTCAGTGAGTGAGTACCCATTGAGATCTGTGTTGAATTTGGTGAAATATGACATAGATTTTTTATTTTATTTTATTTAAAAAAAAAAAAGGAATTATTATGGATGAAAAGGAGACATCAGAGATGGTGTTTATAAATAGTGAAAAATAGAGAGATAATGAGGGCCCTATTTGCTATTTTACATCATCATAACACAACACAGGTCCAAACACAAAAATATTATATGTATATGTGTATATATAAAAACCCAATAGAATAATGTTCACAAAAGAAGTGCTTCCATGACCTAAGGTCCTTGTCTGCTCCTTAATTTTCTCAAAAACCAAAAATAAATAATAAACCATAAATTAAGATGCAAAAAAGAATATAACATAAATTTTATTTAAAGCAAAAGGTGGTTGAAATTTATTATAATCAAAATATATATCTGGAAAAATCCAATAGATATACATTATAATAATTAAATATATAGATATATGTGGAAAAATCCAAATGATATACATATATTGTATCTAAATTAGTAAATAAAAAAAATTAACCTAATTAAAAACAATATTAGACATAAATGATGATGTTGACAAACCCATATACTATTTTTAATTTCACAATCACCCACTAAAAAAAGATTATTTTATTATGACTAAAAATTGGAATTTGTGTATCCCAAATTAACAAAACTCTAGTAAACCAATGCAATGTGTGGCTATATATGTACACAGTTCTTGATTTGGCCGCTACTTGTGTTTAGCTTGTCATTTAGTTTAATTGCGGATCAATTCATCCATATCGCTTTTTGTAATAAGTCTTTAATTTTTTAGGGTTTAATTTTATTTTATTTTATCGTCTTTTAAAGAAGGTTTAGTTTTATTAATATTTAAATATTTATTATATTAAAACAATAATTAAAAATTATGTGATATTAAAATTTCTATATACATTTAATCTACCAAATTAATCTATATATATATATATATACTACTTTATATTAATTTTAGGTCAATATTAAAATATACCATAAATATCAGATTCCTAATTTAATATCTAATTTTTTATAATAAAAAATAAGTTAATTCACATTACATATATGAATTAAATTTAAATTTAAATTATATATTTATACTATTAGATATTTTTTTAACTTAATACAATATTTATATACTCAACTTATTTTTAATAAATAATAAAAAATATCTTTATTATGCTTTAAATCACTAGTATTTTTAACCAATACTTAAGAATTGCATATATATGTTAGGTAAAGAAAATGAAGATAGAAAACATAATAAGAGGGTACATGTATATCTATCCTTAAATGAAAACATTCATCAAGTTGAATATGAAAAATAACAAGGAACTTACATTTTTTTTTTCAAAATATGATTTGAGATTGGGTGGAGAGGTTGTGATCACTTTGCTGGATGGCCCAATAAATGTATAAATTACTACTCATCAACTCAATGCTTTCTTTTGTCCAATCTACCTAGGGCAAGATAACAACCCAAAACAAAAATAATCAAAATAAAAATACAAATATAAATATAAATATAAATATAGTTATTAAATACGAATCTCAAATTAAGTAAACATTATCGGAAAAATTGAATCTCATGAGAAGCTTACTATCTTCTTTTTAGTTGAGGTATGATTGTGATAATAGTGCTCCATTATTGACGATTGCTCAATAAAATGACCATTCAAAGATTATTTTAGTGTGGTGAACGATTTCATATTTCATTTCAATACAAATATAATTTTTTTTACGAAAATGATTATTCAGACTCTATGAGCGCCACGAACGATTTTATATCTCATTTCTGATCCAAATCACATATTTATAATGTAATTTACTAGGGTTATTAGAAAAATATTATAATGACATTATTACCCTCTCATAATTCTATTTTAATTAGATTATTTTTAGTGATATACACGTGTTTTGCCAAATTTGCATATAACGCGGGAATCACGCTCTTTAAAATTTTCAAATATGTAAATACGCGTATATTTTATATTTGGAATATTAAATATGGTAGGTATATAAAGGTTATAATATATAATCTGACCGTATTTATTTCTAAATTTTAGATCTAAAATATTAATATCGACTTTAAAATCCAACTATATATAGAGAGTGTAGAGAGAGTTTAGAGAGAGATTGAACTTTTATTTAAAAATTATTTAGTAAATATCAATTTTTATCATCAACCAAACCTTAAACATTTCGAAAATATATTTAAATTTTAAAATTAATTAATTTCTATACGTTTTGAGCATAATTTCGAATTTAAAAAAAGTATATTTGTCGATAAATTTTATTTTTAATTCATTTAAACTAAACTTTAAATAACTTAAGAATGATCATTATTTAAACCAATTTCTTATAACACTCATTTATGAACTTCTAATTTAAATAACTTGTACCACTATCAAAATTCACCTTACTTTATATATATTTACAACTTTTCACTAAATATTTTTAATATAAATAAAATATCCTAATCATGCTATATTAAAATAAAAAAATAAAAAATAAAATATTTTTTTAACTGTTAAAATAATATGTCATGAAAAATAGTTGCTAGTAGTTGTCTATTTAGACAACTGTTGTTTAGTCGTAGTCGTAATACATTGTTTTATTTTATAATTTCATTTAAAAAAAATCATTACCTTTGTGTAATTATTTATTATTGTAAGATTTTGTTTCATCATTTTAGAAAATATGACTCTATTTGATTTTATTTTAATATAATATAGACCAATTTGAAATGGTTGTATAAATGACAAATAACAAGACTTACTCCACAAAATCAACATGATCATTATATTCAAATTTATTCCAACATTTTATCCAACTAAATGAATTCATAAACATAATCAATAATTTATGATATGAATTTTTTTTATAAAAAGCACTATTATATTAAATTATATTAAAAATATTATTAAAAAATAAACATATAATTCCATTTGAGTATTCAATCATTTCTTTGTAATGTACTAGTTGCGATACCAATAAAAAATTGACCAACGTAGTCGATAAAATACAAGAAGATGTCAAAAGTATAGTTACAAATTTTGTAAAGAAAGTTAGATATGTAACTTTCCTGTGAAGTGGGGTACAAGTTACTTTGAGCGAGAGATTTTGGTTGTTGGTGATAACTATTTCAGCTCATTCACACCTTACCTTGATCATCATGACTATAAAATGGTATTGTTTACCATGTAAAATAAATCAACAAATCATAATCACAATATGAGTAATACATTCACAAAAATGCAAAGCAATTTTAGACAAGTGAAAAATATATGAATGGAGATTCAATATAAGTCATGTTTGATTTCATTATATACCACATAAGACCATATAATAAACCGTATAATATACAAGGTGTGTTCAATATTGACTTATTCTATTTATTTTCAAAACTGCAGGTTTAATTGGATTGTTCAAAGAATCTAACCAATCGAGTAAACACCTATATAGTGAGAGTACTGTAAGCATATGACGTCTAACAAATTAAAAGCAATTTTACTTAGTGCAAAAGTAAAATAGATGCAAATAACAATTTAAATTAAATATAGCTCAATAGCATTTTCATAAACAATTATGAACACAAATTAATATACACTCTTCCAATATAATGAATAAACCGAATTCTATCTTCATCAATATATGAACGGTTAAATTTCATATTACTTTTTCTAATTTTTCTCTTACCTCAAATGAACCCAAATATGAAGAAAAAAAAATCCTAAAATTTGTGCCTATACAAACACCTTTTTAAAACACTAAAATACAAATAAAATTAATCCCATTTTTAAACAAATATTTTCTAATTTATCAATATCAAACATTTAATTTAAGATTTCCACACTGTAATCTAAATATAGAAATGTAATGAAACCTCTAATAAACCTATATTCCCCACTACAATACCAGAATTGGTGTCATATACATTTATCTACAAATACAAATGCACAGTTTGCACTGATATTAAGCTCTCTTAGTTTCATTAATGAAAGAAGGTCGATAATATACGTCACATGCATAATCACCAATTATTATAACATAATTAAAGTATGACAAACGATTAATAATTCAACAATTCCGACAAAAGACAAAAAAAAAAAAAAATCCCAAAATAGATATTATTTTGGTTTATCTTTGGTAATTAAATAAATTAACAATGATAAGACGTCACATATCCAGTCAACCTCTCTCAGATTCAAACTCACATCTTGTCTTTGTTCACAATTGATGCGTCTTTCGGAAATTCAACAATTAAAGAAAATAAAACAATAAAGTAACAATTATATTTTATATATTCATCATAACTATTGAGATATGATATGAAAAATTAAAATAATTTTTATTTTATTTTTATTCAATTGCTAAAATTTTATTCTTATTTATTTATAAAATATTTCTTAAAAATATTTAAAATTAAAAAATAAAATATATAAATACATTAAAAAAATTTAAAATATAAATAAAATTATGTTGATTTTTTCAATCCATCAAACTAATTATATAGATGCAGGAAGAAAATGATTTAATTTTAAAATAATTTTAAATTTATTTTTATATATCAAAATCTATTCATTTAAAATTTTATTTCATTTATTTATCAAATAATTTAATTTTAAAATTTTTTTAATAAATTTTATTTTTAAATTTATAATTTATAAAAAGGAGTATAAAAGCTCTAAGTAACACATGTGAGTGTATTAGGTAAGATTGGTCATTTTCGTTTAACTATTATCTTAATACAAATACATGTCCAAAAAAATAAAATAAAAAATATATATATATATAATTTATTCGGAGAAAAAAAAGTTCTTACATCCCTTATTTTCCATGTAGTCCCTACTATATATACACCACCTCCTTTATTACTTCTCTATATTAGCAAATAGTCCAATCATATAAATTCAACCCTTTCATGAAACAAAACTGTGCCAATGAAGGTGGTTTTGGTCCGAGTCTGCATACATTTGGATTTCTAGCAAGTAAGGTTTTCTGGAATTTAAAAATAAAAATCTAGTAAGACTCATCCAACATAGTTATATGTAGTTGAGCTGAGTAACAAACTCTTGAACAGGATAAGGGGTGTCAATGAAGTCTGAAATAATCTTTACAGACAAAACATAGTTTCACTGTCTTCAAATCTGGTATCAATACAAGACATAAAATGTTCACTTCTCAGATCACAAGAAAACGAAGAAAGAGCAGTAGTATCATTTTTAGACAACACAGAAGAATACGACCAAGAGAGAAGACATCTCGATCTGAGGAAAACACGGGTTTATAACAGAACTGGTGATCCTGTCATCATTATGAATGATGCCACATCTATAAAAACATCATCGTCAAGTGGTTTTAAAATAGGGTCAAAAGTAGAGAAAGGCATTGGTTGTTGACACGTGTAGGAAATGTGTACGATGATGTGATTGGTTCTAGTTGGAAAGTGGTCACTGTGATTATTATTTTTATTTTTGTGAACGAACAAAACAAAGCCTGTTCTGTTCGGTGGACATCCATTACCACCACCACATCTCACTTGCAAATTTCTTTTTACGTGGGTTTGTGATTTTTTCTTTAAATAAAAAAATAAACAATTTTGAACAGAATATTTATCTGAATGTATTTTGATTCTATCCAAATGACCTAGCATGAGATTTTATTGCACAGTCTATAAGTTTATTTTATTTTATTAGTAGTGGTTAGCATGGTACTTCTCCCTACCAGCCAACAATAATCAATTTACATCTCCGCTAAATTGCTTTTAAATAATTTGTATTCAGATAAATTATATTTGGTGGTTAACTTTTACTATATATTGTCTTTAAGTAAATTTATATATATATATAATAATTTTGATTAATTTAATTCATTCAAATTATTATTTTCTTTTTATTTTTTTTTAAAAATGCTTTTAAAAATAATTGAATTTTATAAAAATAAATTAAAATTTTATTATTCGATAAAAATTAATATTTATATGTATATATAATTTCAAAATGATCTCATAACTTATTTTTCTTATAACTTTTAAATATTAATCTAAAATATTTATTGGTATCAACTATAAAATTTTCATATAATTATAAAATTAAAATTAATTACTTTTAAAATATATTTATAAACAAAATATATGGTGTGATATTGAAATAAAAAATGCATAATTCAAAATTATTATTACGTATTTAATAAGTGCATATATGTGCATATTAAGTTAGAATTTTAATACAATAGTAATTTTATTTACTTTATACACCATAGATAAATTCATTGGCACAAGGTCTACCTAACACACCAATGGAATAACATTAGCTTATTCCAAAACAAAATATTTTGAAAATTTCAAATTATTTTCATGAATAGTAGTACACAAAATAACTACTTTATTTTTAAATTTTATTATTAGTTTATTTTTATTTTAAAAATAATTATCAAAATCTAATTTATCTATATTTTATAAGTATTTGATTCAAAATTTAAAATTATTTCAAAATATAAAATCAATTAAAAATTTTTAAGATAAATTTTTATGTATAAAATCATGATAGAAGACGGTTTTAATAAATTTATAATTCCATTCATATATTTATTTCACTCAAACATTCGATTTAGAATTAAATCACAAATTATTATAATCTGAAGTAATTTAACAACTTCAAATCTCAATTTTAATTCAATATTCGTTTTAAACTTTATGGTATTAATAATAATTTTTCATATTATCCAACTGTATTTTTTAAAAAATTTTGAAAAATATAGTTAATATTTTTTTCAATTGATTCTTAATTTTATTATTAAATATATATTATTTTCAATTCTTATTATTTATTTATCATGTTAATAAAGAAATAATATTATTTATATTAAAGTTCATTTATTTAAATGATATAATTTTGTATTTAAATAGTTCACTAAATTACATAATTAAAATATTTTTTAATATGCGGATAACAGTAAATTTTCATTTGCTTTGAAGATTATTGCCGTTGGTGTAGAATTTAATAATGCTAAACTAAGTTATTTCAATTTAATCCACCATTCACATCATAGTCATTCCAATGGTTTGACAACCAGATAGTCACATAATTATCTAGCCGTGCAATTTTATATGTCTTTATTATGTTACTTTTTTACCTATGTGTTCTACGAAAAATTCAATTTGTTACAAATAATTTAGGTGCATAAAATCTTAATGTGACGTCTGGTGGATGGATTAGTTATATTTATATTTTAAAAGAACAATAAAAATGAGTAAAAATTAGGTCTCTAATATTATAAAATTAGTTTTTAATAAAATTTATTTAAATAATATTAAAATGTAATTTTAAATATAAAAATTCATAAATTTTGAATTTAAATAAATTCAAGTATATTATAATGAATGTTTTTATTTATATAACCCAAATATATAAATAATTATATTTAACGTAAGACATAATTTAAATTTAGTTAATATATCAACAAAGTTAACTAAGTGGAATGGAATTAGAAAATAAACTAAAAATATGTATCATTATCAAATATATTTGAATACTTTCAATATTTATAAAGGAAGAGTAACCTTTTTTCTGTAAGAATTTTTCTTTAACTTATTCATTATAAAACTTCGCCACATTTCATCCCTCAGAATTGTCGCCTGAGTTACACACGTGCATGACATGTTAAGTGGAAGTGACATTTAGGATAACAAGTGTCAAATATATGGGATAATTTATTTATTTTTAATATGTTAAATTTGTGTTTAGAATAAAGATGAAAGATAAAAGACGGTTGTAAAATCATTGAAATTATTTGATGTAGATGTAAAAGAGATTTCTTGATTACTAAATTAAGAGTTTCGATTATCGCCATCTTGTCACTTAGGTTGTTCAATTAGTATGTTCAATTAGTATGGGTATGTGAAAGTAAGTAGTTTACTACTTTTTTCCAAAACGATTTTACGATTAAGAAATCTAGGGGTTAGATTATCATGTCTGGTTGCTTGAGACTGTTCAATTTAGCGTGAGTCATAAAGGTAAATAGTCTACTACATATTTTTGAAGTTTTATTAGTGCATTGTTGTTTTGTCATTTACCATCAAATAGAACTTATTTCACTTCTAACAAATTGTTGGTTTCATTTTCATAGTTGTTGTAGTATAAGAAGACATACTATAATGAAATGCATATTAAATTCATTACAAAAAGTGATGTTATTATAAGTTAATTTTTTCTAGATTCAATGGAAGTTCTCAAGAGACAAAATTGGCATGAGAGTCAGAAACACCTAAGCATACAAGTCGAAAATTATGTGACGACAATGTGGTGTAATACAATTTGTCAAAATAAATTCCCGATATATTGTGTATACTTATGTAGTTTTGTCAAATTATATCTGTAGGATTGGTATCTATAATGTTATGAAATAAGGTAGTAAGACCTTGTTTTATCAAGCTTCAGGGAGTAAAGTTCCCATATATAAGTAATTCTACTATTTTACACGAATGTGAGCTTAACAGTGTGTGGTTGTGTGAGAGTAAGTGTTTGAAGAGTTTGTATTATACTAAGTACGAGAATCCATATGTCGATTGTTGCATGATATGGTCTGTAGAGTTGAGCTACACAAGTCCTTATAGAACACAGTAAGATTTGTACCTAAGAATTGATGTCAAGGAGTTAGGCAAATATGCTTTATCTTATTCATAGCAATAAATGACATTTCCAATTTGATGCATAACAACTTCAATAAGTTGTAATCAAAGTAAAAAGACATGGAAGATGGATTGAAATAAAGTTATTCACGTTGAAGCCGAGCATATTACTAACTACTATAAAGATATAACTTCATTTCTTCTTATGCTGCCTACAATTGTAACCGTCCATGATTCATTTTCCTATGATTGCGATAAGAACCACCAAAATTTTTACATATATGAATCTTAATAGGGTAGAATTTTCAAATTGATTTTTTTTGTTTGTCGGTAGAGTTTAAGATGTTTCCTAGTAGTCTTAACATATTGTTTTAGAAAATTCATATTTAATGTTCTGTTCAAAAAGTGGATAAATGTTATTATAGTAACTACAAATATATCGCTACTCATATTGGATTGTACCACACTAGATGATTGGATTTCAATTCTTAGGAAAAGTAGCGAAATAGAGGAATTTGAAAAATAACAAGGTGAAACATGATGGTTTTAAGTAGGTAGGTTATTCATCCCCTTACATAAAGACATTATTCAAGACATATATATCTCTCTTATAGTGGTTGGTACCCGTTTAATCTAAAAAGTGGATTACAAGTGTCTGTAAAGTCTACCCTATGAGTCTGATGAAAGCCCTAACCACAAGTCTTACCTTGTACTTATTAAGAGAACCACACAAGATGATTGGATTTCAATTCATATGAAAAATGGAAAAATAGAGAAATTTTAAAAACAATAATGTGAAACATGATGGTTTTACTAGGTGAGTTATTTCCCCCGTAGAGAAATACATTGTTCAAGACATATGTCCCTCTATTGCAATGGTTAATGCTCGTTCAATCTAAAAAAGTGGACTACAAGTGTCCATGAAGTCCACTCCATGAGTCTGATGAAAGCTCTTATCCACAAATCTTACATTGAATTTATTAAGAGAACCATCTGTATTTAACTTTTTGAAAATCCATTTGCATCCAACTATACTCAGAGTTAGTAAATGGACCTAGTGTAAAGTCCGACCCTTGCCCCCAGATGACCTGAGGTGCAGTGGCAAGGCGCTACATCATTTGTTATCGATCTTATCTTAAGGCTGGCCATTAGTCCCACAGACCACCATTATACTTTCCAACATGTTTTGTCTTCACTTGCATGCTTTCCGAGAAAAATTCCTGAAATATCACCCATCCCAATATTGTTCCAAGTCAAACACACTTAACTTTGGAGTTCTCAAGTTTTGAACTCCCGAAAAACAATGTGCACATTGGTGATATGGATAACAATTAAATTCCTTTAACCCTGTGTCAATATGGGGTGCTACAACTAGTGTCTAAATATTTTTTCTCTGTTAGGCACTAAACTCCTTATTCATAGTTACAAACGAATTGAGAGATAACATTAGTTCTTTAGAAGATTTTAAAGGATTGAGATCAGCCGTATATGATTGGGGATAAGGAATAGGTTGAGCAATGACATAAATGTCTCGTAAGAATTTTATCTTTTAAAGAGGGGAAGGAATAAGTTGAATATACAATGAGTGTATATGTGAATGTGTATTTATAGGTATGTTTATTGTAGTGTTTAAGTTTTTAGGGCGAACGAGAGAAGGATATATATTATAGTTATGATGTGTTTGTGAAGCAGTAAATATAGGTAATATACTGATAGAATTTGATTTAGTTGTTGAAGCTGAGAGAGTGGCCGGTTTAAAAGGATTGACGTAAGGAAAACATGTTTCATCAAATATAGCATGTCTAACTATATAAACTCTCCTATTAGGATGAAGACACTTGTAGCGTTTGTGTTGAGAGATATAACATATAAATAAGCATTTTGAAGTAGGAAAAAAATTATGCTTGTTGTAATTTCTTGAAAATGGGTAACACGCATAACAAAATATTTTTTTAAAAAAAGATGTGTTTGAAATGTCTTGAAACAGCAGACAGATTATTCAAAATAAATATTATTGTAGAGAATGCATCATACCGGTACTATAGAGGCATACTAATATGTGCTAACATAGTAAGGTTCATCTTAACCACCATATGATGCTTCTTTCCTGCTTTACCAATCTGTGCATGAGTATAAGGCAAATGCACCTTATAAATACCATGATTTTTTTTTCATCAAACTATATAGGCTTATATTCTCCTTCCACATCAGCTTGTATTGCTTTGATTTTAAAATCCAACCGTCTTTCTACAAAAGTCTTGAATTCAATAAATTTGGTTAAAACATCATATTTTATTTTCATAGGATAAATCCATGTGAACCTGGTAAAACAGTATGTAAAAGAAATATAATAGTGATAACATTCTGTAGATAGGATAGAGGTCGGCCCCAGACATCCTATTTACAGTTTGCAATTGATGACTGCCAGTTTGATTTGCTAGTTTAAAAGGTAGGCGATACATCTCACCTATTTGACAGGATTCACAAAAGTTTAAAGCATTTTCATCAAATGCATTCTCATTTTTATTAAAATGACCCTTAGTATAGCTGGTCTTGGTGGACCAAGCTTCACATGCTACTGGTTTACATTGTACTTATGTTATTTATATACACAACATTAGGAATATGTATACGTACTTATTTTCTGACTTTAGCTCTTTGTAGATGAAACTGTTATAAACCTCCTATGTGTTGTCATTTTACCAAAACCTCATTTGTTCTTAGATCATTGAATAGACATATTTCACCGAAGAATTCAACACAATAATAATTCTTTGTTGAATTTAGAAGCGCGTGACAAACTTTATATTAAAAAAAACATATAATATATCTTTTAATTTCTGCTAAAAAATATCATTAAATTGAATCAACATAGTCTTTACATGATCAATATTAAGTGAGCGCCATTACTAACTAATAGTGTATGAGTATTTGAATATGGAATTCTCATGTTAAAGTTTTCAAGTTGAGAGATGATGTGATTTGTTGTCTCGCAACTACATACCAAACAGGGTCATTCATTGTTTTTAGTATTGCAAAGTAAGCAGAATTTTGAAAGTAATTAGCTTGTGATCCTCTTGGTATGGTATATAAATCCCTACAGTTGGTACTCTGCATAAAGTTATTAGAGCTATATTGTCTATCATCAGAAAAGATATTAGTAAAATTCTAATTTAACATATAAAGCAATTCAATGTGTCATTGCACTCTAGGTGTTTGTTATAATGACAGAGAGAACTTTACCATTGAAATGACATTAAGAAAGCTCATGAAGGTAGGACACTACTTTTTTTTTCCTTTTTTTTTTTAACTAGTTATCAAAAGATATTAATAAATTATAATTATATTATTGTTTATATTACATAACTAGTTGTAATCTAGACAATTGAGTTATAATAAATTTGTTAACCGACTAACTGGAATCATACTATCTGACAAATTACTTCTAATAAATTGTAACATCTCCTAACATATTTTTTCATTCGATACTAGTAGTCAATCTCATGGATGATGTGGACAATTTATACATGAAACTTCCACATACTTGTAGAGTATTGAAGAAACTTGTTGAGCTAAGTTCTACTGCTCTTTGTACATTATTTTCATATTTATGTATTGCATTATATGCCTGAAGGATCCAACTGATCAATCTCTAAAATAATGTATCTTTTACATTACTCAAATTTTAATGTGTCTTTTACAATTACTCTAATTTGAATATGATCCAACGATTATTTTAGGAGCAGTCCTAAAAAATCTCAGATTGCACATAATAAGAACAACCATTGTTTCTTATTTTTCTCCCTTGACCATTATTTCAATCTTAATCTTTGGTGCTTATAAATTCTAAAATTATTAAATTTTATTAAATTTCTTAGACTTACTAGATTTAAAAAAAAAAAACCCTCAACTTAACAACTTTTTCAATATAACTTAATCGGATAACATAAATAAAAATTTACATTTTAGAGCATTTTGTTTTTATCAATATCCATTGTCATAATATTCCAATTCAACGTAATTTTTTCTACTCTAATTATCTATTGTTATACTCCAATGTTAATGATAAATACCATTGATTTTCTAAATAAGTTTTTAATATATATATTTCTTTCCTTTTTTTTAATTATTACATTTTTAAACGTATGGTTTTCTATACTTAACCGTAAATATCTTTAATTATACATAATTAAAAATTAGAAGAATTTTAGATTTGAAATATAGACATTAAGACGAACAAAATAAGATCTCACTTAACTATATTTTCTCTTATAGATAAGGAAACAAAATGATTGTGAATAGTGTTTTAATAGTAAATGTAGCAATTAAAAAAAAAAATCTAACTTTAAATTAAAAATATATCTATTTAATTGATTGAACAGTTGAAATGTGGAATTCCCATTGAATTCTGGAATGATTTACTATTTTTATATATATTTTATATAATGTGATTTAAATCCTAGTATTTTTATTAACTGAAAAAATAAATTATCTCCATCCAAATTCTCATTTCAAAGTGTTTTATGTCAAATAAACCTCTTAATCATTGAAAATAATATCTTAAACATAAGGTGAGAATAGTTTGAGTGGGCCCAGTATGTCCAACTTTAATGGGTCCCATCAAAATCCAGCCCTTTTTTCAAGTTCCATCCTGAACTCGATCATCCTCTAAATTTCAAAATTTTAAACTTTTTATTTATTTCTTTTAAAAATTGAACAAATTAAATCGCATTAAACCATCTTAAAATATTTCAAAAAAACATTATTTTAAAAAATAAAAATCAACCGTGGATCTACACACTCAGTCAAGTCAAGCTCAATCTACACCGTACATGCGGACAACAAAACATGCCAAAAACCATATCCCATTACCGCCAAATTCGACTACAATCGCTTTTTTCTCCCAAAACCTAAAGATCACTAAATCCAACGGCGGATAACCACTCACCTATCTAATATCGAATCGTGTCCGTAAACTGGACTCTTTCAATTCCACCCGTACGATCAAAGTTTCGTTATATCGCACCGTTGATTATTTAGCAAATTCAATTTCAAAGGTTGCGAGAGGGAGAGATTACAAAAGAAAGAAATGTAAAACAAGATTAAAAAAAAAAACAAACAAACTTGTGTTTTGTTTCTCTCGTCTCTTTTGCTTTGCTAAGCTGTATGTATCAGATCAATCAGATTTCATAAATTCGCTCGCTATTTGGCTTGCATTCGCTGTTTGTTTGAGCTGAGAGAGGTCACCGTTGATGTTTTTGGTGTGTTTTTCGGAATTTGTAATCAGTAGGGAGAAAGAGAGATAGATTGGTTTTAGATTTTTGTGTTCTTTTGAATTGAATTGAAATTTCACGAGTGAAGAAGCTCGAAATCGGCATTGATAGAGGTGATGATTTGAGGCGGTATTTGAATTTGGAGTTATTTTGTATGAAGTTTGAATTGATTTTGAAATATGATGGAGCAAAGTGAGACGAATTCGAAATTTGGACAAAAGAAGTTAGCGAGACAGTTGGATTTCACGCCGGTAGGTCGAGTTCCGGCGAATGGAGTTTTAGTGGAGCAGTCTTTGAAGTCGCCGTCACATCAGCCGCAGCCGCATTCAGTGTCGCTGTCACTTGCACAGCCACTCGTGCAATTGCAGTTGCAGTCGCCTGTGCATCAGCTGTCACCACAACCGCAATTGCAGCAGCGGATGAAGTCGCCGTCACCGTCGCCGTCTCCGTCACACTCAATCTCGCAGTGGCAATCGAGGCCGCAGTCTGTTCACTTGGCGCATCACAGAACGCATCCGGTGCACAAATTGCCGCTGCCGACACCACAGATAGTGTAAGTGTATTTATTTTTTTAAAAAAATATTTTGCATTTATAAATCTAGTTTGAATGATCAACAATATATCTTTCATCTATTGGTGGAGATATCATGATTTGATGCTGCTTCATGGAGTTAGAGCTGTTGTTTTTCAAAAAAAATTAAAAAAAAAAATATTCCAAATTCAAAGATATTGTTAACAGCTATTTCCTAAATTAGGTCTAACACGTTTCTAAACTGTAATGCCGCAATTTATCTTAATTTTGCACTTAATTGTTGCATTCATTTTACTTGCAAAGAGTTATTGTCTTTTGTAATGATTCATAACAGGTTATATTGCTGCATGTTTTGGTTTCAGCGTGATTTTGTTTGGATTATATAGTTTATGATCACGATGACTACTTTCTCACGAGAGTTGGTTTTGTGAAGAATGCTTGAAAGTTTCTTAAATTGATGTTAGTATGCATGTGCTTGCAATATGTTCACCTATATTTATTTTCAGCAAGCAAGAGTCCCCTTCACCACGACAGCCTAACAATGGCGGTGGAGCAAAGGACGGTACTCCAAAGAAGCAAAAGCAATGCCATTGCAGAAACTCTAGATGCTTGAAGTTGTAAGTTCATAGCCTTACTTTCCCTTTGTTCAGTAATGGAGAATGTTTCTTCCTTTCCTTCTTGGCCTTTCTTCTAGATATGGATTTATCGGGACCCAACAATGAATTTGAGAATGAATCATGCTTCTCGTGTTACTTATATATATCTATATATTAGAACCCCTAACTAAAATTTCAAAATTTTTGAATTAAGACATCATTTGAAAACTTTCCTTCCAAAGAGTAAAGTGAATTTCAGTAATAGACATGCAACTGACCGACAAATAGTTTAGTTTAGCTTTCAGGATGAATAACATTCAAGTCCAATTTTGTTTTCGAATATCAACAAGAGTATGTTAAAAATTTCAGATACTGCGAGTGCTTTGCGGCTGGAGTTTATTGTGATGGATGCAATTGCATGAATTGTCATAATAATGTGGAGCATGAGACTGCTAGGCAAGAGGCTGTTGGGGCAACCTTAGAGCGCAATCCAAATGCATTTAGACCAAAGATAGCCAGAAGTCCACATGGATCTCAAGATGCAAGGGTATTTAATCTATCTTCATCCGGCGTTATAGTGAATTTGTCCAGTTAAGAATTTGAATTGTTATTGTCTGAAATGCTGTCGAGTTCGCTTAGAGTAACTCAACCAGTTCTGATGTGAAGTCTCTTATGCTGAAGTTAGTTTTGCGAAACACAAATAGAGAAGCATGAACAAGGGTGGATAAACTAGTTTAAATTTAATGGAAACATTATGCTGTGCACTTCATCCATTTGTTCATGATGTTACTGGTAAAGCTTCTAATATTCATCATCACAACTGCAGGAAGATGCACGAGATGCTCAATTAGCAGCAAAGCACAATAAAGGATGTCATTGCAAGAAATCTGGGTGTCTTAAAAAGTATTGTGAGTGCTTCCAAGCTAATATTCTGTGCTCCGAGAATTGTAAATGCTTAGACTGCAAAAACTTTGAAGGGAGTGAAGAACGAAGAGCTCTTTTCCATGGAGATCATAATGCATTGGCCTTCATGCAAAGAGCAGCTAATGCAGCAATCAGCGGGGCCATTGGCTCATCCGGATATGGGACTCCTCAAGCATCGAAGAAAAGGAAAGGCGAGGAACTATTTTTTGGTGCAGCAGCAAAAGATCAACCCCTTTACAATAATGGACCAAGAAAACAGGTAACTATTTTGTTGATTTCTTGAGCTAGGGTTGTTAAATTGCTAGGTCTCCTTATAAGTCAACTGCACACTCAGGTTGTGAACCCAATGCAACTAGTATATAAATCCAACAATAATGCAACTGACAAAGAAGTTGAACATCAGAAGTCTTTGACCATCTTTAAATAGATGCATTTTTTTTTTCTATTATAGACGTCAATTAAATAACTTAATTTAACACATCTGGTTGATAACGGTAACCACGAGGAATGACATTAACATCACTTTCTCTATTAGGAAAAGCATCAACATGCCTCTGCTACCTCTTCTCAGTCTGTCCATGTTGCTCGAGCTGTCAACACAGCTGGGTTGGGATCGTCAAAATTTGCATATAGGTGAGCATCTGTTTTGTTGTTTTACATGTAACTTATATAGCCTTTTCATCAGTTTTCTTAAGTTTCTAATTTCCCAATGTATTTGTGACTCAAGATCTCCATTGGCGAACATTCTACAAACAAAGGACATGACAGAGCTATGCTCACTTCTGGTTGTAGTTTCATCTGAAGCTACACAAACACTTTCAGGTATAGATAATTTTTTCTCCGTTTTCTGCATTGATTTATTGTTTAGAATTTCTTGCGAGTTTATTGCTAAAAATTGTATAATTAGCTTATTGGATTAGAGCATGTAATTACTACAGTTGTTATGAGCAGTTATACTTCTATTAGAGGTCATATATTGGAGTATCATAATGAGTCACATCCATCCTGAATATCATTTATATGTTGATTTTTGATACCATTTGTTCTATATTTTTTATAATTATTTATGAAAGCTTGCGTTAAATATAGTTATCTAATGACGCAAGGAGAAACATTTTGACTTTTTATTTGTTATTTTTATTTATTGCAATTTTTCTTTTACAAATATTTTCCTTCAAAAATTGAGTTTCACTGTTTGTGTACATGGTTCTTGTTTCCGTTTATAGTTTATATATTGAGTTGAAAATAGACTTTTTATTTATTTTTATTTTTATTTTAAATTACAATTCAATTCTTTTCCTTTGCTTGAAATGGGCAGAAACCATGGGTGAAATAGATGTTCAAACCGAAATTGATAATACTAGACTTTCTCTTGCATCGCCAATTCAAAAGGGGAAAGATAGTCAGAAAGAGAACAGTTTACCTGATGATCACAGTAGGATTTTGGTTGATAAGGATGGAATAACTGGTTCTGGTTCAGATGGTTCTGAAGTTCAAAACGAAAGGCCTCTGTCACCTGAAACACGAGCATTGTTGTGCGATGAAGAAGATACTATGTTTATGGCTGGGGGTGGATCCCCATCCAGGCTGTTGGCTGGACATTGTCAAAGTACAAATCAGAAATCGAATGACCAAGAATACACAAAGGTATATGCAGAGCAGGAGAGACTGATCTTGACAAGATTTCGGGACTTTCTCAATCGACTCATAACTTGTGGGAGCATTAAAGGTAACTTTTCCATGTTATATAATTTTAATGTTGAAAGGTAATGTTTACTATTTTTAGAATAACAATTAGGATTGAGAGAGTATTATAAAGTTTGACTGCTTGTTTGCATTATTGTATCATGTCCTCTATTGTGTATTTCATTCTCTATTATTGCTAGTTGTTAATGTGATGCTATATGGTAATTTTATTAACTCTTGTTTTCTAAATGCTGATGTTTTAAATGAAGTGATATTTGAAAACCTAGGAGTAAGTTGTTTTCAGTTTCATTTAAGCTTATGTTGTTTCAGAAACCATGTATTCATGAAAAATGATTTAACCTTTTGTGATTCAGAAACCATGTGTTCTCCATTGATCAAACTTGAAGCACAAAAGCAACAAGATCTCATGGTAAACGGCCCAACAAAAGCTGTACTTCAGCCAAGAAATCACAACTCACCTACTGGCATCACGAAATCTGCAGTCTCAGCACTAGAACTGAATCGACCAGTTGCTAAAGTTACTTCCACGCATAGTGACCATCTGCCCAGAAATCTCAACCTGCCTGTTGAAAATGAAGGGAGTAAGAATTCTAACTAATTCTCAAATTACAACAAAATGATGTTTGTAAGATGGTTCAGATTCTTATCCCAGGACCTATTCTCAAAAGTGTGGAATTACAAATCAATTCTTTTAAATCTCTCATTTCTTTTTCTCATGTGGTTCTTGGTGCAGTAAACTGTCAAGTAAACAATTTTGTATTTCTTTCTTTAAATTGTCCATGTAACCCTTCATAGATTCAGAAATAGATCATGAACTAAAAGCTGCTTCTTTGTACATGTTGCATCTGGGAATAAAGAAGCTTCGATCCAAATCAGTACTCTATCTATCCTTATCTCTATCCGAACTTACATCATTTGGTACCATTTTACATTATTTCCAGTTCTATTGGATGAATATACGGTACGTTTAATTGGATATGTGATTTCTACATTTATGCTACCTTAAATGTAAGGTTGGTTCTTTGCACTTTCCTTGCTTGTACTTTTGTAAGCAATTGTCTTATTGGTGCAACTTCCTTATGGCTTTTATTCTCCGACCAAGAATGGTTCAAAGAAATCTATAGAAATAGAAGTTACATTATTGTTCCTTTATGGAAGTTGGATTCCTTTAGCTTTCTTGAAAAGCAAATCTTTCTTTTGGTTTAATAATGGAGTAGTCATATCTGCTTGGGAAAAATGAGGTGGTCTAAATTTGATAATGATTGTTTGGACTCCTATTTATGTACTACTATTTTCAGCTATGATTGTTTTGATTATCATATGAATAACGTGTAAATTTATTCCTCCAATTAAAACCCGTACTTTTATTAAATCCTGTTCAGGCGGCTAGAGGGAAAGCAGTAAAATGACTGCAATTCATTTTGAAAAATAATTTACTTTTACTTTTTAAAAAATAATCTTCAATTCCGTTTATTATATTATTATACATATATATATTTTTATTTTTAAACAATTTATTATTAAAAGTAATATTAAAATAAATTAAGCATGCAAAGTTTAATGAATTTTTTTTTTGAGTTTTTTCTTTTGATTTTTTAAAAAAAAAAAAATAGTTGTGAAAGTAGTTGAAAATATTAAAAAGAAAACCATTTTTAATTCAAAGAACAAATTCTCATCATATTTTTTAAAATAAAAAAGAGAAAAAAGACAGAAAGGGAACCTGTCACGGCTATAAAAATCTTTCGTGTTCTGTAATGCGTACCAAAAATCAAACAAAGAAGATTGGAAAACTACAACTTACAAGCAAACAGCAATCGTCATCTTCCTTTATCATCATCATCAGAGCAAACAATTTTTTTTAGAAAAAATGCAGTTAGTTTCATGTCTACCACAACCAAACACTACTACACTATTACTCCTACTATTATCCTTACGTACCATTTCACCCTCACCACACCTTCCTCACGTGCATCTCCAACGCCTTCCACGTGCACAACACGTGCTCTTCACTAACTCCCGCCCAATTCACCTTCACTATAAATACGCAACAACCTCCGAAGCATCTATTGTCACTCGTCACTCCCAAGCAATGGATGCGTCCGCCAAGCTAACGACCTCCGTCGTCAACGTCGATGAGATCCGCTCTCAATTCCTCCACCTCCTCCGTACCAGACGCTCCGCTGAAGGTCCATTTTCTAGTCTATTAACTGTTTATTTCAGATTTTGAGGAATTCTACGCTGTGATGTTTGACTTAGATTGTCGATTAGGGTTCATTTCTGAACTTACGGTTTTTGATCTGGAGCTTGATGATTTTCTTTTGAATTTTTTAATTTGTTTTTCAGTTCCGTTGACTGTTGAGCCTGCAAAGCCGGTGACGGATCCGTTCTTTCAAGATGCTTCTCCGCCTACATTTAGTGAGGTTGTTATCTAATTTCGTGAATACGTTTTTCCTGCGGTGATTTGATGTACTGTGTATTTTTTATGAGGAAGATGAAGTGATTGTTTTATTGACGATAATGTATGAATATGATTTGGTTTGCAGGCAATGGAGTCATGTCCGAGAGTTGAAATAGCCAATTTTAAGGAGTTGCTTAAAGAGGAAAATCTTTATTTGCATACTGAGGTATTTGGATTTAAGTTAGTTTTATTTGGTTTGTTTTGTGGGATCTGGTCGTGGATAAGAATTGTGATTTGGTGGTTAATAGGGAGGAGATCAGGGTCGGTTGCCTGTGTTGATTTTGAGTTTGAAAGAGAGCAAGGACCAGAAAAGACCAGCTGTCGTTTTCTTACACAGTACGCATAAGAACAAAGAGTGGCTGCGGCCATTGCTTGAGGTAGGTGGAGATGTTTTCGAATTAGTCTGATTTTTCTTAAAAATTTGTTGATGATGATTGTTTAGATGAGGTGTTGATATTTTTCTTTTAACAGGCATATGCTTCGCGAGGATATATAGCTATAGCAATTGATTCTCGATACCATGGTGAACGTGCCAGTAACAAAACAACTTATCGAGATGTTGGTACTTTATGCTAAAGCTTTGTTGTTTGATAGAGCTGTATAGTTTGAGAAAATGGTGCAATAATGGGAATTCTATTTTTGTTGACAATATGCGACTGAGATGACAAAAGTAAATTTTATATGTTCTGCAAATAATTATCATAAAAGTATGTTTTACCCTTGTAAGCACTAATCAAATTTGTTTATATGCAGACTTAGTTTTCTATAGAATGTGGGGTTAAACCGACTGTTTAACTAGAACTGTATTTCTTAAAATCAGGATGTGATTGTTAGAATCTCATGATGCATTTGAATGCAGGCTCTTGTGTCAGCATGGAAAAAAGGTGATACCATGCCATTTATATTTGATACAGTAAGTTTTCAGTGCCTTTTCGTTTAATTTAAGTTTGATATTTAAATGTTACATACTGCCTCGTACCAGGTTCTTGGAATTGGGATTTTTGGCAGTTTAATTGTAGTTCTTATGGTTCATTCTGAAGAGAAAGCAACTTATAGCTTTGCTATGTGAATATCTTTTTGTCATGGTAAGCAAATTGAGGCTTTTAACTGTGTGGCAGGCCTGGGACTTGATAAAACTGGCAGATTATCTAACACCAAGGGATGATATAGACCCAATGAGGATTGGAATTACTGGTGAATCATTGGGAGGTTGGTTGGGTGGATTATACAGATGAATAAATATAACAGTGTTCAGTTCAGCTGCATTTCTAATTTATGCTATCATCAATATAAATGTAGGAATGCATGCATGGTTTGCCGCTGCTGCCGACACCCGTTATTCAGTTGTTGTACCTATAATCGGCGTTCAGGTATGTCACAGAGCACTAAAAGCATGAAAAAAAAAGTTGTCTGTCCTACTATATATTCATGTGATGAACTGCAGGGATTTCGATGGGCTATTGACAGTGATAAGTGGCAAGCTCGAGTTGATAGCATCAAGGCAGTATTTGAAGGTGATTTCATATCCATTGATCAGATTTCTAAAATTTGTCAAGTCTGTAACATCACTACATTATTATAGTAATTCCTCCACATAATTCTATCACTTTACGGAAGATCTGTGATGCATTCATTTCTCTAATATTCTTGGTCTTGGGCTTCAGAAGCAAAAGTTGATTTAGGCAAGAAAGATATTGATAAAGAAGTGGTTGAAAAGGTCAGTGGTTAGTTGACATTCATTTCTCTTAAGTTATGGCTTAAAGGATACCGAATCTGCTGTAGTCACATGCATCTGAGCTAGCACCGCATTTACTCTTTTAAACAGGTGTGGGATAGGATCGCTCCCGGTCTAGCGTCCCAATTTGATTCTCCAAACACAGTTCCTGCCATTGCACCACGCGCTCTTCTGATTATTAACGGTATTTAACTAGTCATAGAACTTGTATGTTACTTTTGTCTGTCCATATCTTACCATGTTAATTTTGAAAACACAGGTGCAGAAGATCCTCGTTGTCCACTTGAAGGATTGAAAACTCCTGAAGCAAGAACACGCCAGGTTTATGAAGAGGCTCATTGCTCTGATAATTTCAAGGTAAATTTCTCGTTCTAATCAAGGAACATAGGCTCATATTTTAATCTCCATTTCTTGTTTTCTGGCTTCAGCTATATGCACAACCTGGAATCGGGCACCAGATGACATCATTAATGGTTAAAAAGGCCAGTGATTGGTTTGACAAGTTTCTGAAGCATTGAATTTTAATTTAATGTATGAATAACTATTCTTGTGCATGTATGAACAATTGAACAACTAAGTTTCAATTGCTAAGCCATATTTATGTTGTATTTGTAATGAAAGCTTCATGCCTCGAATAAACTAGAGTGGATTTGTTTGTATAGTGATTCTTTCTCCATTTATTGGTGGCTTCTAATACTGAAACATGAACATGAACAGTTGCAATGACATAATTTTTTTTGACAAACAACACCTATTTATTTCAAATGCGGATAACAATACAAATACGCAATTGAACCATTGAAAATGTTGGTTGCATTTAGCCACAGTTGTTGTTTTAGTGCACACTGATAAACAACATTCTTTTATGAGACATTCTAACATTGACTAACATTTGATCACCCTTTTTTAGGCATTGCGGCTAGCCTGGTGTACATTCTTGCCATTGACTGGTAACCTCTACTGTCGCCAGATCGTAAAAGGTTGCCTGTAGATTGACAAGATAGAAAAGACTGTTGAAATTAAAATTATATCTCAGACACAAACATTAAATATGATGCAGCAAACAAAAAATGCAAGTAATTCATGTTTAGTTCATTGAAAGAAATACAGCATACCTGAATCGCAATTTAAGGGACTGTCAGGTTCTGGATGAGCCATGAGTGCAATGATTGCTCTACAAACAGATTGCAATGTCCAAGCGGGGCTCCATGCATTTTTCAAGATATCAAGGCATATCTCCCCTGTCTGCAAAAAGATTTTAAAACCCAATTCTTCAATCACATTCTATGTCCCCAGGTTAGTGTTGGACATATATCTCACCATATATTAGGCTGTTTCATGTCTAGAATTGGTGAAATTATATTTTTGGGCTGCGCATGCACCTCTCATTATCCGCAAAGTTCCAAAAGAATCACATTTAAACAAGCAAACCAAACAACATTCACCCCTAATTATCTACTAAATTTCAAACCAGCAACAAAACTACTAAATGAGAAAATGAAAATAATTGGTTAAATAGAGATGATGCAAATTCTATACGGTATGAATGACTAGCTATTTTCTATTGCACCTGACTCAAAATGGAGATGATGCATATCTAGACTCAAAATGGAGATGATGCATATCTAGACTCAAAATGGGATCCAAGTCTAGATATACATGCTGCAAATATTTCTTGTAAGGATATATGATGTTTACATGCTGCTTACTTAAACCATTATTGCAATATCAGTTACGGAAACATTAGTGGACTTGCTGATACACACACGCAAAAAAAAGAAAGAAAAAAAAACTATGAGGCACTAGTGCAAGAAACAGCTTGCAGTATTCACAGGTTCAATGTATATAAAACTTACGTAGCACTCGCTAAAGTAAAACAGAAACGAACTAAAGTAAAATAGAAACGAACCAGTGTAACAGTAAATAGCAAACTTGAAAAGAATCAGAGCTGAGGCACAGCAAAATCATATTTTTGCAAGCAAAAATATCCATTAGAACCTTTTTCCATCAATGTTAAACCTTCCCTCTCACATATTTTAAAGGAAACCAAACTAATCACATTGATTGTTACTTACCTTAAAATGTACATTTGGATGAAATATCTTCGTCAAAAACCTGACTTGTGGAGGCTGCAGAGGATATTGTTCAGGAACAGCAAAAGCAAGCTGGAAGACTCCACCTTCAAATGGAGTTTCCGATGGCCCCTACAAACAAGTTGAACAAGTTAAACAACAGCCCTACAGCACCATATTTTTTTTTCCACTATAACCGTCACCTACCTTGATCAAAGCAGTCCATTTAAATATATTAGAATCATCACAAACTAATTGAATATCCGGGTCAGCTGATTTTTCTCGCTGCACTTCTTTGTATTCCTTGAACAACCTTGCTCTAGATGCCTGCATACTGCCAAAACTGCTGCAACCAATTGCACCTCAAAATAGATACCAATCCTCACACAAAATCTGCATACTCCTAAACATATAGATGCATAAAAAACATAATCTCACCACACCAATTTATCAGTAATCATGACTTGAATAAGTCGAACAGAGCTATTGCTAGAACCCCAATAAAAGATCCACATAAAAATCAGATTCTAACATTGTTCAAAAACTCCAATTAAAGCTGAGAGAGTGCTCCAGGCGAACTGAGCACTACCAGTAACGAGTTTCATAACATTGGATTCCAGTTTCCATTCCCTTACCAAGCATTAACCTTCTTGTAAAATCAAAAACCATAACAATAACACAATAGTCTCTAACAAATCTACACAAATATAATTTACACATAACAGCTCTTCAGTTGCAATAGAAATTATTAACATAAGAAAGAAAACTAACTTAAAATAAACAAATAAACGAGTCAAAATCAATTTCTCTGTCATTTTATTACCTGAAGAGTTTCAAAAAAATTCTAAACAAAAAATAAAACTATCGCCCTATCATAAACTCCTAGAAAAATCAGCATGATCATTAAAATTTAAGATCCAAATTCGCAAATAAGAAAACAGACTCGCAACCGCAAAAACGCCATCGATATAAACATAAATTCACTGATATAAATAAAGATCGATAAACACAGATCGTAAAAGACTGAAAAACAAGACATAAACATGTTTAATCGTTAAAGTTGATAGAATCTCACCGGTACAAGTTATCGGTGACGCGGAGGAGAGCGGGAGAGAGATAGAGAAATGGATCGGGCTGGTTGAAAATGTTTAACTAAGTGAGGAGGTTTTTATCTGATGCGTGATGGTGTACAGCAGAGTAAGGTGGACGAGACTAACCATCTGATGAACGACGACGTTTTAGTCCAGAAAAAAAGTATGGGTCTTGATAGGGAAATGTTTTTTTGGTCCCTGTAAGTTATAAATATATTGCATTGTGTTAAATATTTGCAAGTATTCTCAACTTTCCTCTTTTTGTTATTTCCACTCCATACAACAAATTATTTTTTATCTGAACCTTATACTATATTTATGGATAAAATAGAAAAAAAAATAAAAAATTGATGATAAAAAATGGGATCATTTCAAAAAGGATATTATGCAGTTTTATCATACATTGAGGACCAATGCTAACTTTTCCAAGATAAAAATTGGAGCTAAGCGTCAGCTCTAATAAACCCTAGCAAGTGATTGATTAAACCCCGGCAATCAACAATGGCGGGTTCAGCGATTCTCTCAAGATTATCATCATCTCGGTTACCTTCTCTCTCGCTGAAGCTTAGATTCAAGAAATCAATAACACCTCCCACAATCTCTCAGACTCATGTCTCCTCATCAATCAAGCGCATCTCAAGGTCACATTTTTTTTCACCCATTTCACCTTCCAAATCAAGTTTCTGAGATAATAAAATTGAAACGTTGCTTTTGATTTGTTGTTAAATTTAGATTACCTGTTGAATTGGGCGGTGTAATGTCGATGATGCCATTGTATAGTGCAGTAGCTTCTTCTCGTCTGCAATCTTTGCTCTCTGTCGATTCCCAGAGCTGGTGTTTGATCCCTCAAGGTATCTCTCTATTATTTTTTTCTTCAATTGTAGCTAATTGTGTTGATTCTGTTGAACTTGAAAAACTCATTTTTGTTTACTAGTTATCTGGATTTTTGACTGGTTTTCTAGTTGCAAACACATATGCATATTTGGCATTTCGAATCCTTTACGTTGAACTTGGAGATTGATATAAGATTTAAGTGCTTATTGTGGGTAGTTTTTCTTATATGCATTAGCATGATTAAAGTTTGCAACTAAAAGATTATATTTGTACATATTTATCTTTGTTATGTTAACAATTATTGGACTCTATTTGACTTGATATGCAACCAACATATCTGTGAGACGTCCTATCTTTGTTCGTGTGTGGGTATGTAAATTGTTGAGGTTACTAAATGGCATTATGATGACTAGGATGTTCTTCAACTTCAGAGATGGTTATATAGTGACCTCATTCCTTTAATGTGTTTGATGACTAATGAAAATGGTAGGTTATAGAGCTAACCTGGCCAATGTATACTAAGCACTAGGTGTATCATTTAAGAAGCATCTTGTTGTGTCGTGTGTCCTTAGCATTTTGATTTTAGTTCTTGTTACACATGTTGGTAGTTACACCAGCCTTAGGAATTAAACTAGGCATTTGCACAGTTACGTATGCCTTATGATGAAATATTTTGACTGTTATAAAGTGCTTGATCCTTGTGTGAGGGTGTTGAGAAGTTGTATAGGCTAGGAAAAAGTAGGACTTGATACCAGTTCCTTATCTCCCCAAGATGGCTAATTAAATGAGAGGAAAAATAAAATCAATGATTAGCATAGACAGGAGAATTTTCATACTCGAACCACAGTAGGTGAGGTTAGTCAAGATTGAATAGTGACTTTAAAGTCTTTGACTTGTAGAATCAATCTCAATTGATAATACTCAGTATTGTCTACTTAAATATAGGAATTCAAATTGTAAAATATCTCTCATATCAGTACTTCAACTATATGATTATAGTTTCTTTATTCTAATATGCATTTTGCTTCTATTGCAGCAAATTCGACTCCTTTATGACGATGAACAGTTCTGTGCAATGAAGGCGATATCTCAATCTGACTTTACATTGTCTTCAAATGTTGTGTTTTTCATTGTAAAAGATGCTAGTGAGAGTTTTCCTTTCATTTTTGCAAGGATCGCTTTTAGTATGAGAATGTTGAATTCCTCCAACAGTTTACATTGAGCTAAATTTAATTACTTCAGGCAAATAAGCTATTCCTCTCAACTATAGTTGTTTTATTTCAAGCAATTAATTTTGATGCAACGATGTAATGGAGAAGTATCATAATCACCTGCGATTTTAACTATGAGATGTGAATTCTAGAGTTGCAAACTAAATGGCAACGAAGGCCTAATTATTCACATCTAAGTCCAGAAAAGAAGAAAAGCCTACCTTTTATCATTTATTAATAGAAATAAAATCATGAGAAGCAAATGTTCTCTCAATATCTTAACTAGTGTGTCAAATATCTTTTCTTTTGGTATTTCTCTACAAGCAATGTACATGATTCCAATACCAAGCACCCAAACAAATATGGAGGCCAAATAGCCAGAAAAGAAGAATGCCATATATATATAATGAAGATTTCAAAAAAGAAAAGAAAAAAGTTAGCAGACAAAAAATTAAATGAAAAAGAGGAAAAAAAAAAATTTGGTGCTAAAAGCCACTGAAAGGTATCACATGCTACCAGCTCTTCCAGAAGTAGTAGGTTTTGATGGCTTTATTTTGGCCATATCAACGAGGTCTCCGAACAGCTTATCCTCTGGTTTCGCTGCGGCCTTGTTCATTGGTGTCCCGTAAGATGATGTGGAAACTTGATAGGGAGAATTTCTATATCCATTTTCATCTCTAACAGATAATCCATACATTTGCTGCTCGAGATACTGAGTATTTTGTTGCTCCAGATATGGAGAACTTTGTTGCTGACCGTAGGCGCCGTAGGCACCATATCCCGCCATTCCCGCCATTTGATTGCCATACATTTGTTGAGGATACATTGGACCAGCATTCATTTGCTGGGGAAGCATGCCCATGTACTGTTGTCCCTGAAGTTGAGGGGGCGGATGGATGCCTATCTGAGGACTTGGGACCATCTGATTATTGATTGACGACAACTGACCACTTGTGATTGGCTGGAAGTACATACCCACTACCTGGTCATTTCCTGCAGGTCGAGGTCCTTGTGGATACATGCCAGTCTGCATTGGTTGTGAATGTGTAACCATCACCTGAGCCATTTGCATCGGTGAGGGGTATGGAGATCCAGCTACTGGACTAGATTCAGCTGCCTGCGCTTCCCACGGAGGTGGTGGTAGTGCCCCACCAGTTTGATCACCTTTTCAAAATTCAACAGTGAGTAAATTCAAGTATTGAACATGTTACAAGAATGTACATATTGTAAACCATCTGGGTCCAGAACTCCTATCCATATCTCCAAAAAACCACCTCATGGTCAATCTGATAAGGAAAAAAAAAGAGAGAGAGAGAACACATGCATGATAGCTGTTTATCAATGCTGCTACTTCCTCAATGTGGATCTAGTTGAACGCAATTCGACAGATACTTGCCATCAGAAATAAATCCATATGCAAAAACCTAATTGACTGGTGTAGAGACACCATGAAGTACTAGCTACTACTGCACTACTATGGTCAAAGATAATTCTACTAAATACTTCCAAAAGTAAAGTACTGAAGAATGAAAAAACCGATTTAAAGTAGTAGCGCACCATAGACAGGTGAGGCTGGCTGCTGTGGCGGAAGCTGTCCATTCCAGGCAGGTGACATCCCTTGGACGTAAGGAGATGATCCCATGTTAGGAGCAGTTCCATTTTGGTAAAAACTAGCTTCAGATGTTTGATAGTTCTGTTGTTGCTGCAGTTGTGGAGCCAACGGATTTGGTTGTCCGGCCAATGGATTTGGTTGTCCACTTAACGGATTTGGTTGTCCAGCCAAATTAGAATGCTGGGGATTGACTGTGTTGGGAACACTGGGTACATCAGAAAACATATCAAGAAGAGCTAAGGAATTATTCTGCTGAGATGTAGGAGTGTTCGGCTGCGCTTGGCCCACAGGAACTAAAGCCATTGAATTATCTGCTTTGGGTGAGCTAAAGTCATCCCCACTCAATAGGTCAAACTTAGTATTTACTGGAGCTGGAGGAGCTGAACCATTAGTTGTAGGAGGTGCAGGAAGCAATAATTGATTGAATGGTGAAGGCTCAGCACCATTATTTGAGTTCGATCTGCAGAGAAGGCTAATATCTTAAAAGATGAACATGGTTCAATATCATTTTAAGAACCATGAGCTGTTAAAAGAAGCTCCCTTGAATAAAATTTTGCCTTTGATTAATTTAATTCGAAAGAGCAGAATCCACCAACATCTACCCATCCATAAGCAACTAAAATTTTCTAAGAGTAAGAAACAAAACAAATAAAATAATATAATTTTTAAAAAATAATAATAATTTCTTGCGTAAAATATCACTAAAAGTTTCAATGGCAAGGAGAATCGAAACCTGATTAGAGAATCAAATAAATTCTACTCAAGCACTGAAGCATTTGGTTATAGCATTCTGAGACAATTTCCCACTCCTAGGGCAACTTTCAAGGTCAGATGCCAAGTCAAGATTAGAACCTAACACCAGGCTTCTATTAAATTTTATTTCAGTTCCACAATTAAAAATATAAAACAAAATTAAAATAAATAAATAAATAAATTCAAATGCAGCAAGAACATGTACTGTGTGAAAGAATATATCAATCAGTTCAATTGCACCCAAACAAACCAAAAAGTAGTCAGCATCAAAAATGGTTCAGATCAACATACTTACCCCTCTGCTGGGTTTTTGTTAGCATCTCCAGTATCAACAAGTGGACCACCAACATCTACAAGTGCTCCACTAGATTCAGGCTTAGGCTTGGGCTTCTCACCAGGTTTTCCAGAAGCAATGGATTCATGCTTGGCTAGTACACGCTGCAGGTCATCATTCAATGCTAATCCTTGGCATAGCAGTGATTCATCGCTGAAATGAAGAAAGAATGATTACCAGAGCAACAGAGTTCTCAAATGGGAAGTCGACCGCATTGTCAAAACATGGGACACGGTAATGCTTATATACATTGTATTATGAGGTGGCAGATGCAAAGAATATTATACTCGCACTAGAGGCTAGAAAGTTAACAAATCCACATTGAAACCAAATATTATACTTTGAGTGTTGTCTTGGTGTTAATCATTTCTCAGAGCTACATCTTTCCAAATAAAAAACATAAAAGAGTAAAAATTCATCACAGCAACAAGTGTAAGAATAAAGAGAATTAAAAATATTCATTTCTCTCTCTCCCTCTGTGTGTATATACATATATATATATATATGAAAAATAAAAAATCATCACACACAGTACTATTGCTATGTGGGCAGTAAAACAAAAGTAATGCCAACATGCTGATCACATCATGGAGATCAGCACAGCATGATAGTAAAACAACTTATCATACAAGATTTATTTTTACATGAAAGATTGACACATAAGACTTACGAAGTTGAATTAACAAGGTGTACCACTCTTTGCTTGTAAGTTCGGCATTGTTCCACCAAGTCAACAATGACCTCCTGCCTCAGCCCCTGCAAGTTGAAATAATGATAACCCAGAACGCAACTATGAAAATGAACTTCAAATTGCAACATTCAGGAAAGAAAAAAACATTAAAACAAAATCACTCAAAATTTTCAGCATACTCTTTAGTAAAAATTAATTTAAACCGGGGGACAAAGACCCATTTCCTCTGAAAATAGAACTTGAGCAATACAACCAAAAAATATACAAATAGGAGAAAGCACAAAACTTAGCTAATTTTTTACCTCTCTGTTGCTCGGATCTAGTGCAGTAAGCATTTCAGCAAGGACATCCATAATACCACGAGCATTCTGAATTTCTGTCAAGCTAGAAAAACCAGTTTCAGGAGAAACAAGAAACAAATTACAAAGTTAGTTTTCATAAAATACAAGAATAATAGCTTTTATAAACGACAAGAACACAGTCACATAAATACCTTAAAGTTGGAAACTCTGCCTCTGCAGAAGATTCGGCGGCTTCTTGTGGATTCTCAACATTTCGAAGATTTTGAGGATAAGAGGATAGAGGTTGTGTTTGAGGTGGAGTGAATACTGGTGCGGACCGCTCAGATCTCTGAGGAAATACTGCTCCAGCACGCTGAAGTAAACAAAGACTAACCAAAATCAGAACCCAAAACACAAAACAAAAGGAACAAGATCCATTTAAGTATCAGTCTGTTTTATCCCCCAAATCAATCACATTTGAATGTATAACCTCTCCACTAGCCTGACTAGGCTATATACCCGAAGAGGACCAGAAGGGCCACATAGAAGCAGTTAAAATAGCAATTGAAATATAAATAAGTGTGTGCATATATATATGTATGTATGAATGGAAAGGAGACCATCTCCAGATATCATAATATCACACATGCACACACATATAGGAACTCCCAAGAGTTGCAAATGTATCTTCAACTAAGAAAAGTCAGACAACAGTTTCAAAGAGACAAGTTAAAAAGAAAGGAAAAAGAAAAGATCTTCGACAAACATACCAATAACTCCTGGTACGCAGCATAGTATTGTGGATATCTTGCTCTGGGTCCGCCAAAAGCTTCTTGCCACGTATCTATTAGGATCAATATCTTCTCTTTGACATGGTAATCAGGCTAGAATAGAAAATTATAAAAACGATGAGCCAGTTTTGCCAACTGTTAACCGCCATAGAGATTATACAAATTACTGCAGAAAATTCTCACCTTTTTCTTGACTATTTTCACCATCTCATGAAGAATATCTCTTTCTGCGACATGCATATGAACAATATCCCCGCAATTCTTTATAATAGTCTCCAACAACTAAAACATAGCATAACCAGCACACCCGAAATTATATAAATAAATGTTTCTCTCGATACTGGTGTGATTTTACTAAAAATCAAAAACATGAGAAAATAGAAATTTTCACAATAGCAACAAAGGAAATCAGGCCATTTAAAAGTATAGGAAATCAGGCTGTTTAAAAGTATAGTAAAAGAACAAACAATGTAACTTTTCTCTTCATGCATTTCCTTTTTCTCATTATTAAGCACCAAATCAGGAGCGTATAGACTGCAATCACATTCCTACATACCATCAATAGAAATCATCCTTACTTTTGATGGTTTTGAAAAATAACTGCAGCCTGATGAAACTAACTTATGTAAACGTATGTTCTAGAAAAATGATACTCCAGTCTCTGTTATATATGTACTCAATTTTAAATTGCAAAACCAACAGAAACAAGAAAGTCAGAAGCCACCAGCAGCTCACTCCTTGATGCCATCAATTACAACCATTTTCATCCCTGATAAAATTCAAACATCCTTTTTCTGCCCCTATCATGCCAGATGGCACAAACAAGCATTTCAATCCAGTTAACCCAACCAACCTACCCCTCAAATTTCAGAGAGCAGACAAAAGGTGTTCAGAATGAGCCTAGAGTGAGAAATAAACAAAGATCATAGCATCATAACATTTTTATCAGTAACTGCATGTACCTCAAGACAAATTTCATATTAAACAAGTGAAATAAATATTCCAGTGCAAAAAATATCTTTAGAAGCACTGTACTTTAAAACATGCACATTTGCACAACAGCAAAATAAACCTAGGATAATAAATAAATACATGTAGAATCGGTAACTACAAATTCAATGTGAACCTCCTAATCCATGCATGAGAGTATGTTTAAAGACCTAGGAGAATTAGAGGTAGGCCGAGATTGACTTGGGGTTGAAGTAGTTACACAAGAATGTCAGGATCTAGAACTTGAATACAATTTATTTAATAGTAATAATAATAGATTAAAGCAAAGCCAACCCAGGTGATATTGGAAACTAAGGCTTGTATTTGTTGCCGTAACGAGGGAAAGAAGAAAGTGCCAAGAAAATTTTAAATATTACAACAGTACATATATAATCATGATTTAACTTAACACAAGTAAATCCATATAACCAGAACATGAAACCAAATATAAACCAGAATCGTCCAACCAAAATGGAAATCAAGTTCTTGGAGATCTTACTGTTAGGGCAAGAAGTTGCACTTTTGAGTTCTTACTTCCAATGCGTTTTTTTATGCCTTTAACAACATCCTTTGCTTGTCTGAGAAATTATTATAAAAAATGAGTACAGAATGAAGACATCTAGAAGAACATAGGTACTTTAGGCACATAAGAGGAGTATCAATGTTCCAATATTAAATCCACTAGCTAATGGCAACATTGGATGACCATAATTTAATCGAAAAGCACTGAAGAATATTATACTATCTGTAACAACAGCTTCAGCATAACCAACAACTAACTGATATGTAGCTAAATAATTTTCATTTCATGTTCACATAAGGACTACTATTGAACACATGCCGATAACCACTAAAACTTCTACCTTACAAAGTTGTAGTCCTCAGCTTTATTTTCATATAGGAGATACAAGCTACAACTAGAGATTGTCTAGACAAATTAAAACATCAGACTGTTCCCAGCACTAGTAGACAACTGTAACAACGTTTGCTATTGATTCAGTTTATGACCTCCTACCACGCTTGCGGAGAAGTTATAACACAAGAATATTGTTTCTATCTCGATTACAAAGTTAGCTTAGACCATAGCTCAACGCTAACTCTACAATTCTTCAAAACCAGACATAAATATAACGAAAACGATGACGAGAAATAAATATTATATTTCCAAAATTAAAAAAGCAACGAAAGAAATGGGAAATCCTATCTCTCTATCTCCCTTCTACTCGTAAAAACTCATAATTTGAACAAATTTCAGGTAAGCAACAACAAATTACAATAGAAACAACCACGAAAAGATTTAAAAACAATCGAATTCATGACGCGATACAATGAAAATAAAAAATAATAATAAAAAAAAAAAAACAGCAAATAGAGAATAGAAGTGGTGCAACGAGAGCGAACCCGGGGTCATGATTGAGCATGTCGCAGATCTCGATGTTCATGGCCCAATCAGGCCCGATCAGCATGTCGCTCGTGGCTCTCTCCACCAAAGAATTCACCATCTCTTTTCAAACAAGAAAAGAACCGAATCTGCGTCTCAGAGATCAGTCAAGTGCTGCCGCCTGGATCACAACTGATTTCCGGTGACGCCGCGAGTATTCCGGTGACAAATACACTCTCTCTGTTGTTGATCAAACAAATCCAACAGTCTTCAAACCACAATCTCTCTCTCTCTCTCTCTCTCTCTCTAAAAACACACGCGCTCGCTTTCTCTCTCTCTTATATGTAAATGAAATCAAATTTACCAAATCATTTTTTTGAAATTAAATCATTTTTCATTTTCAGGTTAAATCATTTTTGAAGGTCAGATGAATAAGGAAACCAACGAGAAGACGACACGTGTACAACAGTTGACGTATTGAAGTGTACTTTCCCTATACCGTTGGTTTGGCCGACCTTTTTGCATCGGACGGTGTACGTTGCTTGGTGTTCTGTGTGAGTGGATGGATATCGAGACATTACACTACGAGTAGTACCAGAGAAGGAAACGATGTCGTTTGTGAACTTTGAGATTACCTAAATGATTGATTCGATTTGTGGGTTTGGTACTTTGCCTCACTGATGATCAATAAAAAAAATAAATTAACACGTTTTTTTTTTTAATAATAAAGTAAATCAACACGTTGTTTTTCTTAAAATCTCGAAATTATAACTATACCCACGAAAATGGAAAATTCACATCATTAATGTACATATCTTAAAAAGACATAAATACTATGTTAAAACCCAACTATCTACTCTATGGACATCAGGATATGTCTTCTCCATTAGGATCTGATATTCCAATGTGTTTGCAGTGACCAAAGCAGAAGCTGGAACAATATCAGATTAAACTCATCATTCTCGTTTTAATTTTCTGATAGAGAACAGGAGAGAATCTGAAACACAAACTGACAACAAGAAGCAATTCAACAGAAAGAAAAAAGCTTTTTACAAGTGCACAGCAAGTTACACATAATAAACCACTAAATTATAGCAGAATATTCATCTCTTTTTGCTGAAACTGATGATCTAAGAACAGTGATAAAGAAGTAAAAAACAAATACATATAGCATCACCTTTTGCTAGGCAAGTGGTCTAGGAAACAACATCAACAACCACCACCCATGAAAGTATATATATATTTTTTGATTAAATTGGATTCCTAAGTGGCTTTTGGAGATTTATTTTATGAGGAACAAACAATAAGAACAAGTCAGTCATTTTCAATGAAATTTTGTGTGTGATGCATTGAGAGTTCAGACCCTCATAGAGAAACTGTAGCGGCAGTTTTCATGTTTTGGTTGGCATCTTCTTTCGGCAAAGTTTAAGTGAGATTAGTTCCTAATTTAACAGTTATGTGATCAGACTCTGGATATGGATAAAATTTAGATTCATGAAAGAATGACATGGATTTGTGTTGTGTCACTTCACTTTGTGTAAAGTTGATGTTAGTTCTACAAGTAGTGACAATTGATAGTGGTGAAATGAAACTGATTTGTGGTGGAGAAAAAAAGATGTATAAAGATGGGTAATGGGTTCCACTAGTATAGCAGCAAATCTTCTTTATACCAGAGAGCAACTATCAATTTTTTGACCAGCTTTTTGGGCAACAATATGACGCAACAATTTAAACTACAGTTTCAAAATTTGACTCATCACAAGCAAATCTATGGTTATCTAAGAATGAAAACAAGTGTCCGTTAAGAGAGAGGTGTTTTCTACTTAAAAGGTCATATAGTAGATCCTAACTAACTAGGCATAATAGTGCAGTTAAACCAACAAAGATTGTTATAGTAATGAGAGTAAAACACATATATGGGTTATTTTACATGTTATCTTCATGTAATAACAGAGAAATTATCCATCAAAAGTAATTTGCATTCATTTTCTCAATGAAATCAATCCACAGTGGCACAGGAATAGAACTGCTTTATCTCTATATGGGCAACAGCAGAGGGTGACTTACAAAGTGATTTGATGCGAAATCTATCTTCGTTTATATAGGCTATAAAAATGAAGCACTTTCCAGAGCAGCATATTCTTAGCATAATTTGAAGTCCATCTTAACAGTATATATGTCATTCTGTGAAAGGAACAGGTACTTGGACTGTAGAGGGGCCAGATTTCATGTCCTCTAACAGAAGATGCAACAAAGCCTGAGCTATGGGACCTTCATTGCCTACGGATAAACATGTGATGCATCATGGTCAGATACGATATAGAAACTGTTTGAGTCAACTTGCAACTAAAGGTGCAGGATGGCAATAAGGTTTTGCACCACACAATGAGATAACATGCTTGGAAAAGAATGTTTTAAGGGTCTCAATAATTTAAAGGTCATGGATTTGATGCAGGCACTGCTGGTACTTTAAAGTTTCTGAATCACACAACATGTAATCTCAGACATGATTAAAGCGAAAAATGATTGAAAATCAGGCAGAAAAGAGAGAATTTTATGTTATAACATATCATTTCATTTGCAAAGAGTGTTGTGTTATACTTGAAAGGAGACATCTTACCGTCACCAATGACTTGTTCATCCCATTGAACTACAGGGCGGACAAGAACTCCGCTACCCAGAAGCATCATCTCCTCAGCTGACTTCCCTTCCTCAACAGTCACTTCTCCTAGTTTTATAGACCGAAGCTTTCCCTCCTTCACAAGCACCTCTGCAAGAGCTAAAATTCTCTTAGCTGTGCACCCACTTAAGATTTTATCAAACTGAGGCATCAAAAGCTCCTTCTCCTTTGTAACAAACGCCACATTCATGTTAGGCCCTTCAGCAATGAATCCATCTTCATCCAGCCAGATACCAACATAAGCATCATTTTCTTCAGCTTCCATCTTCGAAAGCACATTAGGAAGGTAATTTACACTCTTCATGGTAGCAAATTGAGGAGGTTTGATAGGAATTCTCGAAGTTACAGCTTTAATACCTTTCGAAACAAATGGCGTATCATCCTGAATAACAACAGCATAAAAAGTAGACTGATGGCAACCACTTGGAGATAACTGAAAATCACCTATTCCGGCCGAAAGCCAGTATCTCAATGACCCTTTCCTACACCCGGAAGCACTCACAGTCTGAATAAGTATCCTCCTCAAAATTTGCCGATCAAAAGGGGGTTTAATTTTAGCCAATGACGCTGACTTCATAATCCGGTCAAGGTGTTGGTCTAATTCATAAAGGTGCCTGAATGGTGGAAAATCACCTAACAGTAAGTGAATACAACATTCTAGGAGTATTCAACATCATAGCTTGCTCTTACTGATATAAGAGAACACATCCACGATATCTATGTGTTTAAAGGGTAACTATATATATACTAACCCGTCAACAATAGCTGCAGTATCAAAGACACCGTGTCCTCTATGGACCATGTGATCATCCATAGGGATCACCATAGCAGCAGGGTCTAATGTAATTCCACCAAAAACACTAGAATACATAGCAAGATATCGCTGATGACTCTTCTGATTTGCACGATTGGTTCTCATTCTTTCTATAGCCTTAAACAATCACAATTCATCTATAACAATCACTTTCACTATTTCAATTTCAATCAGAAATCAACAAAAGCAATCAAAGAAACTAAATAAAACACATCACGTCAGCTAAGTTCCCAGATACACACACCTCCTGACAAGACAGTAGTGGAAGATCATCATCAACTGTCAAAGCAGCAGAATCTGCGAAGTTAAAGAAAGTCAACGATTCATGTCCGCACAAGACAAAACCAGAAATACTGTGGATAAAGCAAGACACTGACTTAGAATTGGTTCTCCCTGATCAGAGCTTCTAACAATTGTAATTTTCCTTGATGGAAATGACCAAGTAGCTGAAAATGAAAGATTTTGCGAACGAGTAGATGATGGTTTTGAATGATGAGATAGAGTTGTGGGAAGGCGATGGGTTTGAGAGATGGGTTTTGAGAGAGAAGCCATGAGAGCCAAAATTGAGAAAGTCGGAGAGGTGAGGGGAGACTTGAGAGAGCAAGTACAATCGCTTGTTTATTAACGAGGAGTGTAATTATGATTATCTTCACCCGTAATAGCGTATTTTAAGTAGATTATATAGAAAATTTAGCCGGGAAATGTAGGCCAAGCTTCATCAATCACACTCTAAGGTGGCGCGTGGAATCGTGGCCGTCGTACCTCCGGAAAGATGAGTACTTTCGCGAGTCACACGTCTCCCATTTCCTAATTGAAAGAACAAAAGGGTCGCGCATTTCATTAGTTTTTTTTTTTTTTTTTTTAACCCACGTAGTCTAATTTAATATATTTTATTTATAATTTTGATGAAATTAAGTGGAGTGCTATATTGGAAAACAAATTAATTAAGTATTAAAATTATTTTTTACAATAATATTTGAAATAGTAGTGTAGGTATCTAAAAGTCATTATAGTCATTATGGTTATTCTGTAGTAATAATTTTTTAAATATTATTAAAATATTTTATAAAATAGAGTTGTCTGAATTTGCGTGGAACGATCATTTGGGTCCAATTAGAATCAAATTGAAAATAGTTCGTCAATTTGTGTATAAAAGAGATTCATGCGAGAGATTCATTTGAAATATCGATCGGTGTTTACAGAAAGCATTTCGAAACTCAAATAACTTCTTAATTCAAGAATAAAAGTAAAGTAAAGATTTTTTTCATACGAAAAATAAAATAAAATACTTTCTAGATCTGTTTGGAAATACGAGAATAAAATGAAGGGTTATTTTCAAAAACCATCCAATTTTTGAAATATTTTACTTCTAGCATCCGGTTTTGCAAACTTATACCAAACCACCCCCAAAACCACCCAAAATTAAAACTACTAGTGGTTTTGGTGAGGTGTATGTGGTTTTGGTGAGGTATAAGTGGTTTTTGTGTTTTTAATTGGTTTTTGTGTGGTTTTACTAATTATTTAGTTTTAATAATTTTAGTAAATTTTTAAATATTTTATCAAATAATTTAAATAATTTTTTTTATAGTTTTAGAAATTTTTAATTTTTAATTCATTAACTTTAGTGATTTATAGTTTTAATTTCTTACTTTTATTTTTACTAAACTACAACTAGTATCAATAATTTGTAAAATTTTTAATTCTTTTATTTAATTAGCTGAATAATTTTAATAATTTTTATTTTCAACCTTTAATTTTTAATTCTATACATACAACCAAAAACTATCTAATTCAAATAGTTTTTAATGAAAAATTGTGTTTTATTTTTATATTTATTTTTCAAAAATAAAATAACTATTAAATATATCAATATTTTTTAATTATTTTTCAATTTTAAATATTTTTTACTTTTTGATATTTATTTTTAAGAACCTATAAAATTATAGTATAATAATAATATAAATTTTTTTAATAAATTTTCAAACATACTTATAATTAAATAATCTCTTACAGCAGATTTAGTAAATTAAAAAATAAAAGTTTAAATAAAAAATTATTAAAGATAATTTAACCAAATATTTTTTTTAAATGATTAAATCTGCATAATTTTTTTTTAATTTAGTAAATTTTAAAACTAAAAGTATTAAAAAAACAAAACATTAAACAAATATTTAAAAGGTATTAAACTATATAATAATTTATTTTAGTTTAGTAAAAATTTTAAAATAATAAATAAAATATATTTAAATTATTTAATAAAATATTAAAATTTTAGTTAAATTATCAAACAAAAATTTAATAATTATTAAAATTAAATAATTAGCAAAACCACTCAAAAATACAAAAACCACTCAATCACACAAAAACCACTCACACCTAAATAAAATATTAAAATTTTAGTTAAATTATCAAACAAAAATTTAATAATTATTAAAATTAAATAATTAGCAAAACCACTCAAAAATACAAAAACCACTCAATCACACAAAAACCATTCACACCTAACCAAAACCATTAGTGGTTTTAATTTTGGGTGGTTTTGGGGGTGGTTTGGTATAAGTTTGCAAAACCAGGTGCCAGAAGTAAAATGTTTAAAAAATTGGATGGTTTTTGGAAATAACCCATAAAATTAAATATATATATATATATAATTTATATTTAATTTTATTTATATTTATTGATTATGTGATTATATAATTTATATTTATTGATGTTATATGTATATATATATAGTTTAACCTTCAGCACTAGGGGTGCAAACAAACACGAGCACTCGTGAACGGTTCGTGAACAGTTCGGTCAAAACTCGGTCAAAACTCGGTCAAAACTCATTTGATACTTAAATGAACGATCACGAACAAAATTTTATAGATCGTTTAATAAACGAGCTGAGTCTGAACATACTCTTGTTCGACTCGTTTATGTTCATGAACGGGCTGGTTAATAACTCATTTATGTTTGATTAAAACTCGTTTGTGTTCGCGGACAAGCTCATTTATAACTTATTTAATACATATAATTTTTTTTAATAAAAATTAATAGATAAATTTTTTAATGTATATAAAAAAATCTCAAATTCAAAAAAAGACCCAAACTAAAATAGTGTCACGCCATAACCCACCCCCGGTCTGGCAATGGACCATCCCGAAGGCGAGCTATGACGGACCTAAAAATGCAATTGTATCAAACCTGTACAATATTGCTTATCATAAATTGATAAGCTCTATCAATGTAAATAATAAAAATAAAAATAGCTTACTTAGCTATTTTAAAATACGTGTTCAATAAACCTTTATAGATATACACATAACCTCAAAAATATTTATACATCACTCAAGTTTTCATTTAAACATTTACAAATGTTAATACCCATTTTATTACATTAGGCATCAAAATTTACGAAATGAAAATATGCACTTTACACATCTACTATGGACATGTAATAAAATGAATATGACTTCATGAGAGGCTATCCGAAGCCCGACCAAAAGAACCTGCTCGATCACCTGCTCCATTTTCAATTTAAAGAAAAAAAAAAACAAACAAAATAAAAAGAAATTGAAGGGTAAGCTATATAGCCAAGTTGGTAAAAATCTTGTCCCAAAAACACAGACACACAAATGCTCTATATAGTTTTAGCTAAGTGTCACACAAGATGCAATTGAAGCTTTGCCTTTAGCTTCACCATACAATTATTCAACCATTAACTCATACCAAGCAAACAAGATCAATAAAATAAAATAAAGCAAGACATTAAAACACGCTAAGATCTATATGCATTAGTCTTATTTATTAACTTGAATTATTCTTGATTATTAACTTCATTAAGCTAATGAAAATGCAAAATTGTGGTAACTTGCGCCACAAGTAACCGGATCAAACAATTCCCGTAAGTCGAGACAAAATAAACTTGTGCTTGAGATAGGTTGGAGGAATACCAGAATAGGTAAAAATGGTCAACATTCATGACTATGAACTCCTATAGACTCAATCAATTTAATGAAATCGAACTTACCAAAGCTTAACACTCGAAAACTTTTCGAAATTTAAAATATAAAAGAAACAACCCAATGACTTATAAAAAAAAAATACTTAAATAGTAGGCATCAACACAAAACACTGACCTTAAATTTTACCCTAAACGGAGCTAAAACGAAAGAGAATGGAGATAAATAAGTCCGCTATTAAAATCTGAAATTTCATGAACACTTGAAGGAGTTTCTAAAATTTTAAGCATAAAACCAGCTCAGTAAATTCTAAAAAAAATATTATTAAATAGTATACATCCTAACAAATGCGTGGCCACCAACTTTGTCCAAAACGGATTTAAAACGGATGAGAACGAAGATAAAGAAATCTGTTATTAAAACCTGAAATTTTACGAACATCTAAAAGAGTTTCCAAATTTTTAAATATAGAACCAGCTCAATAAATTCTAAGAAAAATATTACCAAATATTAGATATCATAACAAACACGTGACCACAAATTTGGTCCAAAACGGAGTTAAAACAAAAAAGAACGAATATAAAGAAGTCTGTTATTAAAACCTGAAATTTTACAGCTAGTTTGTGACCATTCGAGCGACTTGCTCAGTTCCAAAACACAACCGGATCAACTCGAAATGAAACCAAATTTTAAACATGACATCTATGGATGTCAAACAATACAATTATACAAACTACACGACCAACAGCCCATCCATTTGGTCTCCCCGAACTGCAAAAGTGACCTACATGGTCATCTTTTTCTCACTATATAGGAACACACTAATTGACACCTAAATGTGATGTAAGCCCAATTATTAATTAAAACCTGCAGCGCAATAACTCTAATATGACATTATCGATTTAGAAATCAACTAAACAATTGTCACTATATGTGAGCTCTATAACAAAACTCTAAAGTACCTAAATGTCACTATGTGTGATAGTATGGACAACTCACAATTTAACTCCAAAATCAAGCACAAGAAAAACACTAATATATACATTGCAAAACCATCACTCAAACACATAACCGAAACCATAATCGGCCAAAAAAAACATCAATATAACCAAACAAGGCATAAATTGCCTAAAACCATAAGATGCACAACACTACTATATAACTAAGAAATTGATCATCAAAATTACAATTTTCAATGCTCGATTAGTCTATAAACACTTGGTGAAACGGGAACATTATTGGACCGAAGTCCCACTATCGGATTTAAATCCGCATTTCCATTCTATGAATGGCACTATAGACCGAAGTCTCACTATTGAGCCGAAGCCTCACAATTAGACCGAAGTCTACACTATTAGATCGAAGTCTACACTAATGGCATTTTCTCTCGCCATTTCACCGCAATGGTGTCGAAGTACTTCATTAACCCCTAAGGCGCCTTTTCATCACTGGATATACTATAAACTAAAAACGGGCATTAAGGTGTTTCACTTTGCACTTAGTCAATTTATTTTATACACTATAACTAATATCAACACCAAAACATAACAAAGCAGGGATTCAACATCAAATCACATCAAGTAGAGATTCAATATAACACCAACATTTCCACTCTAATGGCTAACTAAACTAAAATCTCATTAGACACTAGTCTTTAAAATAAATTAATTTAACTTACATCAAAGCAGCTACTACAAAACATAATATCAGCCAATTTAATATGCAGCAAAGGTCAAGAAGAACAATCATAACAAACAATATGTAGGGCGAAAACAGATTTTACCAACCTTTAGCGCTAAACCTAAAATTAACAAAACAGACTCTCCTTCTAGTTCTTGTCCTCCGCTTGGTGGTCACCTGAGACCCCAAAGCAAAACTCAATTCAGTTTGTCAAACCAATTACTTATTGCTCCGTGAAATCATTACTCACACACACAATTATGATTTTAAAATCATAAAGTATCTTTTTTAAAAAACTAGTATTTGTTTAAACCAAAAACCAATTCAGCTTAGCTTTTCTCGAAATCGTTTCCAATATACTCACACACCCTTTAAACTAATTTCGAAAACAAGGCAGTTCATCTGATTTGGGAAAATAAATCGAATTCACTCGACAAAGGAATTGTAGGCTCACAAAAAGCGCTACAGTTTAGAAATCCAATGAACATAGTCAAAATCCATCAATTACCCATAGAGTTAGAGTTCAACATTACCTCAAATCATGTTGTTCAGAATATGGAATCCCTTTTGACCAAAATGGATGACTATCTAACAAACCAAACCCTAAAAGAAACAATTGAATGAGAGCTTATTAAAATCCTCAAATTGAGTTCAAAAATCAAGATAGATGAAATGAGTTACCTTAATGACTTTAAAATAAGGAGATTGAAGACTCCCCAAAATCCCCACTTCGGTTAGTTTGGAGGAGATGGTGAAATTGAGAGGGTTTCCTTTGTTTGCATGAAATTGATGAAGAAGAGCAAGATGCTCTGTTTTAGTAATTGAAAACAAGCGTACGGTAAAGGAATGGGAAAATGTATAAGGTTCTGATGGGCTTGGACCAATTGGCTAATTGGACCAAATTTATTGGATTTGTGCTCTTTCGAGGCCCAAGTTCGATATTAGGTTCATTCCAAATCGAACCCAAGATTACTTCTTTTAAAATCAATATGAAAGATTTTCGAGTTATCGCAAATTTTAAAACTCAGTTAGGAGACAAATTATTTTTGGACCGTTTTTGAATAAAAATTTTAAACAACAAAACATTAAATTTTAAATCACAAATATTTTAAAATACGGAACATTCAAATACTAGCTACTGATCATTTGTTTTCTTCCCCAATTAATGATATCTGCCCAATATATACTTTTAATTTTCCAAGTGAAAATTTTCAAAAGCACCGGTTTTTAATTAAAAAAATTCCAATAAATTAAACATTTTTTTTTTAATAAAAACATTTTAAAAATTCTGGGCCCATTTTCAGGACGTTACAAATAGATACCGGATTTTTAAAAAAAAATTATGTTTAATTTAAGCTCAATTTATTTTTGTTTTAATTTCACCAAACGAGCTACTAAATAAGTAGCTAAATGAACCTAATCGAGCTACTAAACAAGTTGATCTCGATTAACTTAATCGATCTGAGCTCGATTAACTTAAACGAGCTGAACGAGTTGAGCTCGATTAACTTAAACGAGTTAGCTAAACGAGCTTAAACGAGTCAAGCTCGAACATGGGAAAAATTTATCGAGCCAAGCTTGAACAAACATTTATAAAGCTCGTTGAGCTTGAGTCGAGCTCGAGCACGATATTTAATAAACGAGCCGAACACGAACACCTCATATACTCGACTCGACTCGACTCGTTTGCAGCCCTATTCAGCAGACCCACAAATTTTACCGAACGCATTACCTTTTGGTGAAAAAGTTATAAATCATTGTTTTCAGATTTGTTTCTCTTATTGAGAGTAACAACGTAACCTATATTTTAAGAGTAGCAATGTTACCGATCACATTATATTAGTTATTTTGTTCTATTCTTTCATTTGTTTTTCTATCCTATTCTCATCTCGAAAAATTCATTCTTCTTCATTCTTTTCAGTTATTCAAAAATATTGGGATGCAATCTAAAGTCCCACGTCGGTTAAAGAAATCAAGCAAAACTTGTATATATACATCCACACCCACCCTAATAGAATGAGGCCTTTTGGGAGGAATCCAAGAACAAAACCGTGCGGGTTAGGCCCAAAGCGGACAATATCATTTTATGTGGGGTGGAAGGAGCGGAGTTCGGGGCCTAACAGAAAATATCTGGCTGGCATCTGCAAATGACGTTGCAACCTAATTTATTGTTTAAAATATAATAATGCACATTTTAGTTTTCTCTAAAATTTGAAAAACAAAAACAATTAAATATTGTAATATGTAGAAGTGTGTAGAATTTCTAAAAATAATAAATACTAAGATCATATAGTAATGGTAAAGCCGATGGCTTCACCGACATACAATGCCTATATATAAATACTTGTAGTTGTTATTGATGTAGGTAGAAAAACATAGAAAAGTTCCTATATTTTATACACCCTACACCTTTCTCATTTGTTGCTTTATTCCTCTGTTTTAAGCATACCGTTCTTGCTATCTATTTCATTTATTGAATAACCAGCTAATTATATTTTTATTTTTATTCTCAAATCCATCACTGGTATCGGATAGCGCTGTCAAAACAGACCGATCGGGCCCGTTTCGCTACGCCTGCGGGCATTTATGGGTTTGGGTCCGTGAAAGTTCGTGCTTCTACGAATATAGTTTTTATGTTCGGACCCGTCCTTATGAGCTCGCGAAGACCCGCAGGCAATACTCAACTTATAATTGGGAGCTTTCAAGGATATTCTCATCGGCATCCAAAAAGCAAGCAACAGTTGCTCAACCTTCAATTGAAGCATAATATATAGCAGCAACGAATGCTACGAGAAATAATTTGACAAGCGATTTCTCGATGACATAGAAGAAATATAAAATGCAGCTACTAAGATATACCGTGCCAACAAGTATGTAATAACAATGACTAAGAATCACATGTTTTACAATCGAACAAAGCATATAAGCATCAAATATCACTTCATTCGAGAAGTCGAAGCAACTAAAGAAATCCAAATTGAGTATTGCAAGACTGAAAACCAATTGACTGATATATTCACAACTACAGACATGATTAGAGTTTCTAAAATGTACATTGAGGAGGAGTGTTAAAAAAAAAATACACATTTTAGTTTTCTCTGTGAATAATATAAACAATTAAATATTGTAATATGTAAAAATGTCTAAAAGTTCTATAAACAACAAATACTAGAATCATGTAGAAATGGTAAAGTCAGTGACTTCACCAACATATAATGCCTATATACAGGCACTTGTAGCTGATATTGACGTATGTAGAAAAACAGAAAAGTTTTCTTGTTTTACACACACCGCTCCTCTCTCATTTGTTGTTTTGTTCTTATGTTTTACACACTGTTCCTGCTATTTATTTTATTTATCAAATAACCGGCTAATTATATTTTTATTGTTATTCTCAAATTCATAATTTATCACTTCAATTGCAACCGGTATCGACTGTCTGATTCACACTCAATTTCTTATTTCCGCTGTGAGATATTACTGTATTAATTTACAGAGAGCAATGTGAGAAAGGAGAATGGGTTTATTAGTTTAAAATTTTGTTATTAACTTTTATAATGAGGTAATTTTCACAGCTTGTACCTGTTTCTAAGTTTTTTTAATAGATCTGGATCAACATTATAAGTGCACTTAATCTATTTTTTCAATGACAATTAATAAAACAAAAACGAAAGGTCTAGCGAATTACCAGCTCTTACTAACCTTTCACACCATATCATACCAGCCAATACCTCCACAAGTTCCATCTCATCTTCTACTTACGCTAAGGAGTTCGTCGAGGTAACCATTCATATTCACACCATCATTTTTCGAAATGTCAAGTTGACGATAACTCCATGTCGGCTTCATAATCACCGATGTTAAAACGAAATTCATTTAATTTTAAGGCAATTCTCTTAGGAGCCAAAAGCAAAAGTTATGGTGAAAGTTTTCTCACTATAAGAATATTATGAAAGTTTTGAAAAAACTACTTTGAGTAGTATTTTGCATAAATCTACTTTAAATGGTGTTGTAATTATATAATTTGTATTTATTGATATTATATATAATAATAATAATGTGGAAGTATTTGCTAAAATTACTTTGAGTAGTATTTTAAAAACAACTATTTTGAATGGTATTCTAAAAACAACTATTTTGAACCGTATTTTTTTAAATTTTTATTTAATAGATCGAAACGCAAATTCCTATAGTTAAACATAGTATAATATAAGAAATAGTAATACAATTGTTAAATTTAATATAAAAATTTATAAATATTTTTAATTTTAAACTTAAACTTGAAATACGTACAAATTTTATTTGATTTTTTTTTTTGAAAATTTCTTATTTCAGTGAATTTAATAATCCCTTCAATTTGTTATTAAGGATAGGGAGTAAGATTTAGTTTGGTTTACCTAGGCTGCATTTATGTAGTTTGGATAGTATTAATATGTTGCATTGGTTAACTTATTTTATTATTATATTATATATACCCTTTTATTATTATATTATATATACCCTTCGGTAAAGGGAAATTGCCAAAAAACCTCCTAAGGTTTAGATTTTTAGTCATTTTACCACCAACGTTTGATAATTATCTAAAAAACCTCCTCAGTTAGATTTTGGATGGAAAAATATAAAACAACCAAAATATCCTTATTGTATGTTTTTTAAAAAATGCTAAAAAACCTCCTAAGGTTTGTCTTTTTCTCCAATTTACCTCGTGTATTTGAAATTCACTTATTTTAACTCATATTAAACGAGTTCAACTATTTAAAGATTAATTTAGACTAAAATATATTTATTTTAAAAATTACTAAACTAGCACTACCTAAAGGGTCAAATATTTAAAATTAAGGGCGGAAAAAAATTCGAGACCAGAATAATCCAACTGGAAATGATCTAAATTGGACCGAAATTTACTTGTCCACTATATAAATAATTCTAATTTGTCCAAAATTTTTGAGCCGGTTGATTTCACCTATTTAATTCGCTCTATTTCTCTAAAAATCTAACTAGTTTAAAAAATATTTATTATTTTATATCTATTACTCTATAAATAAAAGTAACTAAAATACAAACAATTGCATATATTTACTTATTATATTGATTGAATTTAATTATGCAGTAGAACTAATATTATATAATTTAATTATATATATATATAATTTATTAGGCGTAAAAAATTAAATAATTAAATATAATACTTGTTAATTTAATAGGTATCATACAACATGTATATATATATATAAAACTATTTTATTTTTAAAAAAATAAATCGTGAGTCTAGAACGTGGTCATCTCTATCTTTTAAAGTTAGGGTTAATTTCATCTAATAAGATTTTTTTTTAGTTAATTTTAAAGTGTTAAAGATGTAGAGAATATATTTTTCAAATATAGGTGGTGAAATAGTGAAATAATCAAACCTTAGGAGGTTTTTTAATACCTTTTCTTTTATTTTTTTAAAATTACTAAATTACTCCTACGGTCAAACCGGTCAACCGTTTAAAATAACAGTTTCCATCCACGAGGAGGTTTTTTAATTAATTTTGTAAAGTTAAGGAGGTATTTTGGATAATTTTGGAACGTAGATAATAAATTGGCCAAAAACATATACCTTAGGAGGTTTTTTATCGATTTCCCAAAAATAAAAACTTAAATTGTATAATAGCTTTCGATGAAGAAAACTATATTACCCTAATTTATTTATATAAACCTGATATAGGTTTTATATTATATTTTTTAAAAATATTTTAAATATTTTTAGTTTACGTTTGTTTTTTTTTTTAATAAAAAATAAAACGAAGTCACACTCGGCTTTTTGATGTATATAATCCATCCAATGTCATTAATTACCAATCTGCTCCATCGAATCGATTAATTCTCAATATGCTCCAAACATCAAAACGAGGGGGTTCGTTTTGCTGGGATTTGTGTTGATAACAATAAAACGCACGAGGACGTTTTGCGGAAAACGCACCCCAGCGTTTTGCTGCAGCATCACAATTGCAGCGAAACGCGGGGTGCGTTTCTCAGCATCACAATTGCAGCGAAACGCGGGGTGCGTTTTGTTAATACGGGGTGGCGCGTTTTGCTTTTAAATTCGTGGTAGGGTCGCCCATGTCGTTTTCATTTCATTTCTCACCTTCTCTCTAAAAACACATTTTCTCTCTCTACAAATTTTCTCTGGTAAATCATTTAATTGTTAATTAATTAATTTGTATTAACTAGTCTACTAATCAATTATTTATTAATTGTGCAGATGGGCGATTATTTCGATCGAATTGGGAGGTTTCAGGATCGACATGTTTCGGGTCGGATCACTCCAGAGGTTAGAATAATTTTATATTTATTTAGTTATTATTTAATATTTAAATAATAATATAATTTTATTAAAAATATAAATTAAATTCTATTACGTAAGATTATTAATTAAGAAATTAGAGTTAATAATAATTATTTTAATGGGTAAAATTATATTTGTTTAGTATATTAAAATAAGTATGTACTTATATAATTAGGTAGTAATCTAAAAAGTGCGTATGCCATGGACTTTCCTCACATTGGCAGCGAAGATAGTTGGCCTGCATACTATGGACCGAACTTAATCCCTAATCCGGAAACAAAAAGAACAGAGAAAGGTCGCCCTAAAACATTACGGATCCGAACTGAAATGGATATGCAAGAGCAATCTCAAACCAAAAGGTGCGGTTTATGTCGACAGGAAGGACATTTTCGCAATACATGTCCAAATAAGGAACGCTATTTGAAGAAATAAGTTAACCACCACATTAGGGTATTTCTAATGTTTATTTTATGAAATCTACTTGTATCAATCTTGTGTTTATTGTAACTTTCTTATTGTTGTTACCTATTATAAATATTATCTTATTATAACCATTTTGCCACTTTCATTAAAGTTCACCTCAAATTTTATTTAATCAATTATACAACATATTAATTAAGAAAATGAACATATCAAATGTACCTTTCCAACTAACGTATATTAAAACTTTTTTCCAACTAACGTAAATTAAATTCAAAGTTAAAAAATATATAACTTTATATAACAAAAAAAAAAAATTAACTAGTATACCAAAAATATCTACAACTAAATCCGCACCGAAATTCCACCCAATTTTGCAGCAAAACGCAGGAGGTAGTTTTGCTGCAAATTTTTTTTTTGCAGCAAAACTACCTGGTGCGTTTTGCACAAAACGAGGTCATGCGTTTTGCTACAAATTACCAAAACGCTGTCCAACATTTTGCTGCAAAAAATTAGATTACACCCTCCATCTTCAATCCAGTAAAACGCACCCCAACGTTTTGCAATTTGGATCATTTTGGAAATTAAACAAAAAGTTGGAGCAGATTAATATATAATTTAATTTTTGGGGTTATATAGATAAAAAAGTCAGTCACACTCCCACTTTCAATATTCATTAATCCTAATGAAACGAACTGATCGGTGACTCAGGATAGACTCACCAAAACATGTACGCGTTACTAATACGCGCCGCTGCTCTAAAGCCCCGCCAAATATCCGAAAATGCGTGAGATTTCATTTACACAAGAAATTGCGAAAAGCACCACGCCATAGCCACCCCCAAAACCACCTAATACGACAGCACCAACCCACCAACTCTCTCTCACTAACCCTCAGAATTTCAATTTCTCTCGCTAGAATATCTCCATTTCACGATTCTGTGCCGTACAGTTAGGGTTTTAACCGTCGAGAGATTTCCTCAATTGCGAAAGGGGGTTTGCTCTCGATGGCGATTATAGGTGATGCATTACGGCAAGCTTTCATGCCGAAGCACGAGTACGAGTGTCTTAGAGAGGAGGACAAAGCTTGGATTAAACTCCAGAGACCGGTTCTGGTATCAGTCGTGTCTTCCATATGTCTTGTAGTTGTTGTGAGTACAGTCGTGAGCTTGAGAATTGTATTTCCCGGCGACAGCGCGAATAGACCATTTTGCGGTGAATTGAGGCTGCAACCCCTCCCGGTTGATGTTAAAGGCGGTGGAGGGGATTCGGATCTGTTGCCTGGTGCCTTTTATTTGACGGATCAGGAGATTGTTGATTATTACTGGATGGTTGTTTTTGTTCCATCTTTGATTCTTTTCTTTGCCTCCGCTGTGTATCTTGTGGCAGGTAAACTTTTTAATTTTGTTTTATTATGTATTTATTTGTTTATTTTTTGTTTAGTGGAATTGAAATGGTTGTTTGGTAGTGAACTGGATTATTCTGGTGATGAATGGTAGACGTGGTTTGTTGAGCTGCTTGTGCATGTAAAGGTTTCGATACAATCAATTTGAAATGGAAATTCAATCATCTTTGTTGATTACTTTGAGGATTTGCATCTGCTGTTTTTTTCCCCTTAGGTCTTATGATGCATCTTTAGTAAATTTTGGGAATGGTAAAAATTGCTAACTAATATCTATAACCCCTGAACAAATTGAATTGAAAGGAAAACAAAAAAAAAGTAACATGGTGGTGGTAGATGTAGATCTCGTTTATTTTGTGTCTGGACTCTGGATATAGAAATGAGATGCAGGTTCCTTGTAGTTTGTTCTAGCAACATTGCCCTTGTGGTCTACAAGTTTCTATACTTATGGTCCAGACTATAGTTCTTACTTTGAGCTTATACAAGATCTTGAAAGTATAGATTTGGATTTATGTTTGGCTTATTTAACTTTCTGTTTTTGATTTCTGATGATGAATTAGTGAGTTTTACATTTCTTAATTTTGTGGCAATATAAATCAAGTATTGCTTACTTGTTATCTCTCTATTTGGAGAAAGCAATGCTGTTTACTTGATTGTTTCTTTTTGATGGAGTGAGCATGCTGTTGGACACAGGCTCAACACTTACTGATGCAGACTTAAATTTTATGTTAATGTTTCAATATTTTCCATTGAACATGCTTTCTAATTCTTAGTTTGTATGACGTTAATGGTGCAGGAGTTGTTGTAGCCTATAATGCTCCGAGGAGACATGGATGTTTGAGTGTAGTAGAAAATAATTGTTGTGCTTCAAAAAGAGGTTTGTCCTGAATTTAAACTCTATCTGACTTTTAAACTGGTTTAATTTTATTCTCTATGGTCAAATTTTTAAACATCAATTGCTCAATCTCTTACTAGATATTGATATCGATAATCAGGTAAATCAAATATAATGGGAAGTTGTAGCGCATGTGATTTGTGTGTATGTAGCTTTAAGACAGACCTTGAATGATGTGGGTTATATTGAGCATCTAGTTTGTGAGAAATGAGGAGAATTACAATAAAGGTGGATCTATCACCTCTTTAGTTAGAGAGATGGTGAGGGGCGAGCGATGGCTTAAAGGAAGTATGAATGATTTTGTCTGCTTTACAAAGTAGCAGTAGAGAACAAATTATTCTCAGATATGTCTTAGCATCTGTTGATTTTTTGCCCTGAATCTATGGATGCCAACTAGCTGTTTGACTGTGTCTGTGCTTATCATCCTATATCTGATTAATTCACTGATGCTGGGATCAATAGTTATTATTACTTAAAATTTTTTATAATTATATTAATTATTATTATTATTTTAATTTACCAATGAGATTTTGCATGTGAGTAGAATAGATTGCTTTCTTTTTTCTTTTGTTTTTTCCACTTCAAAGTTTTAGTTGGTCCTTTTTTTAGGCTGATGCTCCACATATTAATTTTTTTGATAACGGAGACCTGTGGTTTAGATTCATTCACCTTTCATTATTTTATTTTTATTCTCTCCGCGACAAGGGAGTGATAAAGAAATTTCACCATCATGTGAAAGAACTGTTTAGGCTTAGTGTAAGTGTGATTCTAGAGAATATTTGATCAAGAACTTGTCTATTTCTTATCCTGTAGCAATAGAAAGTGGGAACAGAATACTGTAGTCATACAGCCATGGAATAACTTAATAAGAGAAGTAACTTTGTATGACTGTTGATTTGTAAATGTGAAAATGTTTTGTTCCAATTGTTCTTTTGATCGTATTGGAATATTATTTTAGAAGGAATAAAGTGCAACATTTGTCAGAATGTTCTCTGTATTTGTTTCACCAAAATCAGGAAATAATCTATATGTAGACATATTTCTAGTGCTCTGAATTTAGCATATCTACCATGAAAAAAAAAGAAGTAAAGAATGACGTTCCAAATAAGGTTTCTATGAATTTACTAGTGTTTTCATTTATTCTTAATTCTGTTCTTTATGCTTGTATGGGCTACATGAATTGTTAACTTGGAATGTTAGCTCTCAGGTTCACATGCTAGTGGTTAAAACTTACATTTTTTTTTTTACATATTTCACCTTAATTGCTAGTATCTCATTAGTAATAGAATTGATATACGACTTGCTAACATTTCCGTGCTTTTAATTAGTATTGCATAATGCATTTGTGAAAAATGCATGCAGCAGTTTCTGGATTACCAAGTTTTTCAATCTTTCTTATGCAATGCAGGTGGTGTTCGTTGTCTAGCGATCATTAATGCTGTATTTGCCATAATTTTTGGTCTCTTGGCATTATTTCTTGGTTCAAGCCTCTTGACACTAGGCAGCAGCTGCTCCGTGCCCTTATTTTGGTGCTATGAGATTGCATCTTGGGGTCTTGTCATTCTATACGGGGGATGTGCTTTCTTCTTAAGAAGAAAAGCTGCTGTAGTTCTTGACGAGGGAGAGACTGGTAGTCGGAACATTGGTTTGGAAATGTTGGAAGCAAACCCCATAGAAATCACATCCGATGTCGAAAGGACTGTCAATGAAGGTTTCAAAGCATGGATGGGCTCATCTTTTCTGTCTTCTGACGAAGAAGATGAACCCAATGAATATATGGAAGTACATACGCCGTTAACTCGCACAATTTCAGACAAGCAAAGATTATAGTTGATCAAAGAGTTTAGGAATACACAGCCTGTTGACAAATTTTCTACAACTGAAGCAGACTACAGGATCTGTGGACAATATGGTCGGGGTTTTATGCATGAAGATGTAGATTACCTTGTGTTGACAAATTCACCTTATGTTATATTACACTAAGGAGTGTTAATTGTAGTCAAGAAGGTTCGTATCTTACAGTGGCATCGTATTGTCTGTTGTATCTGTCCTCTGAGAGACCTTAATCGTCTGTGAATATTTTACAATGAAAAAAAATATTTTTGATAGATTACCTCCTTCACTGGACTTATCACAGTATGACAGCTTGAGAGTTGTTTAGTGACGCTATATTTGAAGTCGGTTATAAAATTACAAACAAAAGCAGTGATCAGTAGCATAACCATTAACGAATGATTAATCAATGTAATTGGACAGTATCTTTCCGCGTACAGATTCGAAACTGAAAATTGGGCTCCCAGTCCACTGAGTCTTATCAATATGACCCAATAGTTAACTGATGAAGCCGATCCGTACAAGTTACAAGTAAGCGAGAGTCCATGGCCCAAAAATATATAACAATATATCTCCTTTTTCTCTCCCGTAAACCCTAGTCTGTCTCTCGCTCGCTCCACACTTCAGTGTCCTTCGTAACTCAATCTCAAACTGTGGAAGCGACAACGATGGCGACCGGCTATGACTACGACGACGCGCCGGCTGATTACGAAGGGGCAGCCGACGGTCACGCTCGGGCTTCCTCACAGGACCTCGGCTATGACCCGAATTTCGTACCTGATTCTGTGAAGTCATTTGTTGTTCATCTGTATCGGCACATTCGGGAGAAGAACGTGTACGAGATCCATCAGATGTATGAGACTTCGTTTCAGAGTTTGTCGGAGCGGCTTTTCAAGGAGACTCCATGGCCTTCAGTTGATGCCGTCGCTCACTATGTCGACAATGATCATGTGTTCTGCTTGTTGTACCGCGAGATGTGGTTCCGCCATCTGTATGCTAGATCGTCTCCTACTCTCAAGCAGAGGATGGATTCTTGGGACAACTACTGTAGTCTCTTTCAGGTATGGCTCTTTTTGGTTATGGTATGGAATGGCATGTCTTGAGTTGAATTGAATGTTGAGTGAGGCAGTAATGCGTGTTTGTTGATGCAGGTTGTGTTGCATGGAGTGGTGAATATGCAATTGCCAAATCAGTGGTTATGGGATATGGTGGATGAGTTTGTGTACCAGTTTCAGAGTTTTTGCCAGTATAGAGCCAAGATGAAGAGCAAAACGGCTGAAGAGATTGCACTTTTGAAACAGTGTGACCAGGTATTAATTTAGATGAAATATCAATTTTGTATTAGTGTTGATGGGGAAGCCTGTTGTGATGACTTTAATAGTTTAGTTGTTTCATTAGTTTCAAGCCGAGATCATCAAAGAGGGTTATAATCAATGTTAAGGTGCGTAGCATATAAGACTATGGAGGTCTTGCTCCTATTAACTGTAGGGTACTTTTGCCTCCTGGTAGGGCAGCTTTTAAGCTCTTGGAGCAGCTGAAATAATTAGGAAACAAACCCCTGGATGGCTTGGTCTTTTATTTTAGAGCTCATTCCTGAAAGCAAATTCACTTTCAGTGAGCAATACCTTTTAGAGGGTTAGATTCCTATCTCATCTATACTATCTGATATAGTTGTATTAGTGATTCTGAATCAAAAGACAATGTGCTGTGTTTGGATTTAGATCTTATCTTATTTAATTGAGGAAGGAAGAAAGCGTGAATGAATTGGATGTTATATTGTACCCTTTTTACAATCACTAGATAGTTTAAAGGGAGTATGCTATTTTACAGTGTTCTGGTATATTGTGAATTGTCTCAACATTAGGATTTTGAGATGATTAAATTTGTAATCTTACAGGTTTGGAATGTTTATGGGGTACTCAATTTTTTGCAAGCTCTCGTAGAGAAGTCTATGATTATTCAGATATTAGAGCAGGAGAAGGAAGGTATTGAACAGTTCACGGCCACTGATGGTTATGATTACAACGGTGGGAGTAATGTGTTGAAGGTCTTGGGTTACTTCAGCATGGTGGGTTTACTGCGTGTTCATTGTCTTTTGGGAGATTACCATACCGGTCTCAAATGCTTACTTCCAATTGACATAAGTCAGCAAGGCGTTTACACCAGCGTCATCGGCAGCCACATTACTACTATTTATCATTATGGATTTGCCAATCTTATGTTGCGGAGGTATGTTTTTCCTCTTTTTGTCTACATTTTTCTATTACATGTTGTGAATTATCCTGATGCATGTGTGTATATCCATCTCCTGTCTTTACATTAAGCTTTCAGGACTTGCTTTAGAATTCTTGCTGCTGTGTTAATTTGTTTAAATTTTTTTTTATTGGTGTTTGTTCGATTTTAGTTCAGATGCAACTAGGCAAATAATTTCAGTTGAATACAACTTACTGATTGTCAGTATTTTAAATCCTCATGATGCCATTCTCCAAGAAGAATCTTTTGTTCCCCGAGCATTGCAGTCTAAATATTGGATAAATTTATTTTTTGTTTTTGGTTTTTATTTTTTTTAATATGTTTTTTTATCTTCTGTGTATTGGATCGGAATGATGATTATAACTTTTTTCTCAAGGTATGTGGATGCCATTCGTGAGTTCAATAAGATTCTCTTATACATATACAAGACCAAGCAGTATCATCAGAAATCTCCTCAATATGAGCAGATACTAAAGAAGAATGAGCAGATGTATGCTTTGCTAGCAATATCCCTGTCACTCTGTCCTCAAGTGAAGCTTGTTGAGGAAACAGTGAACTCACAGTTGCGAGAGAAGTATGGGGAAAAGATGATTAGAATGCAGAGATACGATGATGAGGCGTTTGCAATTTATGATGAACTCTTCTCATATGCATGTCCTAAGTTTATCACCCCTTCCGCGCCTAGTTTTGAGGAGCCTTTAGTTAATTACAACCAGGTATGCATTTTCCATCTTACCCGATTCTTTGAGTTTTGTGATACAGTGTGAACTTTCTCTTGATGTTTGTTCCTGCCAAATTATATCTACTTGAGACTAGTTGTGATTTTCATAACATTAATTTTGATGATATTATTGGTTACTTAATGAACTCAAAATCATTGACAGATGCTAGGTTTTTAAAGGTTAGATTTTTAGTTTATAAATGCTAATGAGATCTATGGATCAATATTAATTGTTGAGATTCAATGCTTAGGTTATCTGGATGCTTGGAAACTTGATTAAGATGTTCAATAACTAAACCATGTTTTGAAGAAGAGAGAATATAAATGTATCTTGTGTTTTGCTTCATATCCCGTCAAATTTTATTTTGGACTCAGATTCAGTTTGCAGGCTAATAAAAAAACAAATTGGTTCTTAACCATTGGTGCTGTGTTCTTTTTTCCCCTTCACCAAATAGTGGCTATTATTTTGCAGGATGCTTACAGACTTCAGTTGAAGCTATTTCTTTATGAAGTGAAGCAGCAGCAATTATTGTCAGGTGTTCGAACTTTCTTGAAAGTGTATTCAACCATATCTTTCACAAAGCTTGCAAGTTACATGGAAGTTGATGAGCCCACTCTGAGGTAGATTTCATATTTTGGTCTCTTTATGTCATTTCAGTTTTACTAGAAGACGTGGTTAGCTGACAATTCTCTTTATCACCTCAAGGACCATTTTGATGACATACAAGCACAAGACTCATGCTGTTGATTCTGAGGGAAAGATCACCTCGAATGCAGATTTGGATTTCTACATTGACAATGTACGTATTCCGAGTTTTTATTTGGGTATACCTAGTTACAAACATGTTTGATATTCTTGACACAACCCACAACCTGCATGTTTGACATTTGCCGGAATGGTTTAGGCATACACATTATTTATATTTTAGTGTCATGAGTTATGATAAGCATTGAATATTAGATTATGAAAATCCATAGAAGTGCTCACTCCCTGTATCATTGTAGGATATGATCCATGTAGTAGAATCCAAGCCGGTGAAGCGATATGGTGATTACTTCTTGCGGCAAATAGTCAAGGTATTTTTCCTCGTCCGTCTTCTTTTACCATCAGTTTTGCACTTCTGCAACCTTAATAAAAGTTTCCAAAATCTTTCCTACAGCTTGAGGGGGTGATAACTGATATGGATAGGATACAGCTGGACTGATCGATCATATTCTTTCACTCCACTTTTCTGCTTTCTGGGTTTCTGTCATATAAATTGGGTGATGTGAAGCAGAAATTTTGTATCATTAATTCAGCATTTGCGCTTCTGTTTTACAAATTAGTGCAACATCATTAGATTGGAAATGTAATTTTGATATATGATTTGCATATTTCATTAGCTTGATTTTTATTTGTCTGTTGAGGTAAATCCCTTTTGTACCATTCAAGAGGCCCCTAATTTTAGTACATGAAAATTAATAATTTCAAAAACTGTAACCATATGATATCGAGACATGCTTGTCATTTTAGCATTGAAAGTGTGTTAGGTGTACCATGTCATGATAATGGTTTGGCAGAATTTGGAAATCTTAAAGTAAACGAAAGTTTCTGAACCAATACAAACTCCATAATTTCCATTCGTTTTCCGATAGTGGGCAATAGCATGTCAGATTTTTATGTATGGTCAATTGTCAACAATTATCACTTAAAATAATGTCGAATAATTTAAACCCGTGGTTCTATTATGTGATGGTCCTTTTTCAATGAATTGTTTCAGTGCTTGGTTAATCAGTCTGTCTTCTATTGATGACATTAATTCTTTGATTCAGGAAACTTAGTTCAACCAAAGGAATTTAGTTATTATATCATTTTCTGTCGCTCAATTGGTGGGTTCATTTCATAGCATTTGGTAAAAGCATAAAACACATGTAAATGGAACTATTGCTTTCTAGCCATCAGTCAATCCAAAGAGAACTACAATTTACGAAGACCAATCTTTCCACTCAGGAGCTACAAACAATTACAGAGACTTTGAATGGTAGCTAAGCACGTTTTCAATTGTCTAAACAATCGGATCAAACCGTCAACAAATTCGGAGCCACAAGAACATTTATTATCTCAATATATCCATTTATATTTTATTAATACAATAAGTCTGCTACAATGAAAACTTGTCAATACATATATAGCACAACAGTAATGTCCTCACAATCGTTTTCAGTTGTGAGAGGTTTGAGGAAACTACAAGTTCTTATTAGTTGATTCCAATCAGTTATGACAAAGTGTGCCAGATGTTGCTTACATAAATCAATACAGATTCTGAATATCTTCACCAATATTTTAGGTGTTGGTATGATTGTCTACTCTCTTTGGCTACAGAAGAAATGGAACCAAGGTGTTTCTGAGCTACCCTCTACTGCCTATCTTCCTAAACCATGGTCAAACTTCTTTTCTTCTTCACTCATTAGTCATATAACACTTGCCCATATATATACTTTATGCTTATTCTCACTTGTATGTTTGACAGGTTTATATATACATGTTTAGGTGTGGGAATCACTGTCTGCTTGAGCACAGTTTTTGGATATATGTCTGCAAATTTGTTCAGCAATTCTTTTATGTGTGTTGTATCCTTTTTAATGATGTTATGTATCTGGTAAGATTGACCAAAGACAAATTGCTTTGAGTTTCAATGGTATTTGTTTCTGTGTTTGTTATTGATGATGAGCTGAAGTTGATAGATTGTCCTTTACTAGTAACAGTATATTCTTACTGTCTGCTCGCTTGTTTCGCTAGAAGGGGCTTCTGTTGGTGCAATTTTCTTCAGAATGGACTGGCAAATGGTATGTGTACATTCTCAGCTTTGTGTTAATGATGTAATTGGGTTGTGTTAGATTCTTTATAGTAGTAGAAGTTTTCCCAGAAAAGTTTTAGTGAAATCTGGATAGCTGTCTGTGACATTGATATACTTATTTCTCTTGGATTTGTGGCAGCTGATATTGAAGTTCATAGATTCAGACCATAAGGATTTTCAGATTTTTCTGGCCTTCCATGTAAAGATATGTAAACTTATTGCAATTTCAGTTCTTGTTCCGCAGGTAATCACATACTCTTATGGATTAACTTATTAAAGAAACTCATTATGAATCATATAGCAGTAACAAATTTTGCATATATTGTCATTGATATAATGATTTCATTCACCTGATATGGTAGTGTGTGCATATCCTTCTACTAATGTACACATAAACAATAGTAGGAGATTTATTGAACTTAACATCGAACTTATTGTTGGTTGTTCTAAGAGAAAAGATATAACATTGCAGATTAATGTCATAGCGCTAGCTCTCATTCTATGGGGTGTTGGCACTCAACCAAGAGCAGAAAGTGAAAGTAATTCGGATATGTCAAGTATCATTCAATCTTTTCTTGAGAGTCCTAACATGCCTAGACCTGTTGCACCAACTCAAACTTGTGACCGCTGTGGAAGATTAAGTTCAGAGAATCTGAATGAAAGTGTTATATCAAATGTAAACCGCATGTTTAGATCACGTTTTCAGGGAACTACAATTAGCTAATTTGACAGCAGAAATCTTGTACTTGAGAAACTAACTGAGGATTGATTGAAAAATGAGAGATTGTAGTTGTAACTTGTTACATTTTTGTATTGTATATTACCTATCTGATGAACTCACATTATGTACAGTGGTTTCACTATAATCTAATGAAGCTCTTTTTACATTTTTGATGTTTTCAATATACATACATACATTACATATGAATAAAACAAAATAAAACAAAAAAACAAAAAGGTAATATAGTAATGGATATTTTCACCAATGTATCTTGTCCCTATATCGTGGAAGCTAAGACCATCAAGTGAAAGGAAACTACTCTGAAGAGATTCAAACAACATGAAGAAGTCTGATGAAGAAGAATCAGTCTTCCAAAATGTCACTCAAGCTCCAGAAGTTCCTATCTACGCTGTAACTTTCACTCTACCCCCAGTTGTTCGTTTTTGACTGTTAAATATTGATTGAATCAAATTTCACATTTTGATGATACCCAGGTGATGGCAGCTTACAAAAAGGATACTAATCCACTTAAGCTGAATCTGGGTGTGGGTGTTTATCGTACAGAGGTCAGATTTTATAGTTCCACTTTCTGCTGTTGCTTACAGAGAGGACTTATTCATTAATTTATTATTGTTATTATTATTTTACAGGAGGGAAACCCTCTTCTTCTTAATGTGGTTAGGAAAGTAGAGGAGCTGATGGTCAATGACTTGTAATGGAACTCTTTGCATTTTGTACTGTTATCGATATTGAGTGAGAATTCGTTTTGAAACTTGACTTTTGATGGTGTTCAGGTCTGCTAATAAGGAATATTTGCCGATTACTGGTTTGGCAGACTTCAATAAGCTCAGTACCGAGTTCATATTTGGGGCAGATAGGTATTTGGATATTTAGAATATTAATTCTGTTGTTTGAGAAAATTGGATGTGCTATATTATACAGTTTTGTGATACATGTGTGTTCCTAAAATGTTTCTGTGTGGAAATAGTTCAGCTATTAAGGAGAATAGAGTAACTACTGTTCAGTGTTTATCTGGTACTGGCTCACTGTGGATTGGAGCTGAGTTTCTGGCAAAGCATTACCACCAAGTAATACCATCTTCTTGAATATACATGTTTCTCATATCAGATTATCTTATTAGTTGTCCTCTTTGATTTGCAGCGAACAGTGTATATGCCACAACAGACGTATTCGAATCATCCGAATTTTTTTCTTGCTGCTGGAATAGCTGTCAAGACTCACCGTTATTATGATTCAAATAGCCATGGACTTGATTTTCAAGGTTTGAGATCTTTTCCTTGTTGGAAGTGATTTGACTTGTAGATGGATATGATTATGATGAGCTCTTCTTGCAAACATATGTTGTGAGATAGTGTACTTCCTTGAAGTAGGTGGTATATTATTGTAATGGTCTATTTGTTGGTGTAAAGGCATGTTGGAAGACCTTGGTGCTGCTTCGCCAGGCGCTATAGTTCTTCTCCAAGTATGTGGTCATAACCCTACTGGAGTTGATCCAAGTCTTGACCACTGGGAGCAAATAAGGAAGCTAATTAGACTCAAAGGGTTGTTACCATTTTTTGATTGTGCCTATCAGGTAATCAACTAATATGATTTCAGTTTCACCTAGCTTGATTAGTATATACAATGTTTATACTCTATATCCTGTAGGGATTTGTTAGTGGATGTCCAGATGCTGATGCGCAGCCTGTTCGCATGTTTGTTGCTGATGGTGGTGAATGTTTAACAGCTTTGTCTTATTCGAAAATCATGGGACTGTATGGTGAACGTGTTGGTGCACTTAGTATTGTAATGCATTCCGATACACCTCATTTCATCAAAGTGACTTGTATGTGTTTGGAAATCCAACTCCATGTCATCTCACTGTAAATTTATATTGCAGGTCTGCAAGACAGCTGATGTAGCTCGGCGAGTCGAGAGTCAGCTCAAACTTATAATTAGACCCATGTATTCCAACCCTCCAATACATGGTGCAACCATTGCAGCCAATATTCTCAAGAATAGGTACTGAAATTTCCAATCCCCCAGGTAGTTTTGGCCTATAGACTTGCTGCTGTTTCTCTATAAAATTAAAATGGTTTTCTAAATCAGATACGGTTTAGTTGAATCATGCTCATGGTGTCCTTATACATCAAAGCAAGGCTGATATTTTTGACGTTTCTTTTCTCAATTCATCAGTGTACAACGCATACCTATTTACTCACATCCCTATAGACCTCCATTCTCTAGTATGATGTTTAAATACCATCTGTAGGGAAATGTATGATGAGTGGATAGCCGAGTTGAAGACCATGGTCAGTCGTATTACCAACACACGTCAACATCTCTTTAACGCTTTGCGCGAAAGAGGTAAGCTAAACATCAACCAAATTAACCAACAGAAAACATTTTCTTCAATTAAAGTGCCTGATATCATCCTGTGCTGATGTTATGTTTATGAACCTCTCTCAAATTTGCAGGTACACCAGGCAACTGGAGTCATATAACCAAGCAACGTGGAATGTTCAGCTTAACAGGATTAACCACAGACCAAGTTAACTTCTTGACTGAACATTATCACATCTACATGCCATCAGACGGGTAACTAGGAAATTCTCAGACACAAATCTGAACTGTTTGTTATTAACTGTCTCATTCTTACATTACATACAAGTCTTCATATGTTATAGACTCAATGTACTAGAGAAACAACTTGATAAAGTAAGTCTCATCTCTTGCAAACAATGCTGCTTATAAGCTTGTTAATGTATCTGTTTACAATGTACTATGCAGGAGAATAAACATGGCTGGTCTGAGCGCGAAGACTGTGCCTTATCTTGCAGATGCAATACATGTAGCTGTTACCCGTGATGCTTAAGCCTGCAAATCAATTTCAAGCTAAAAGGGTTCCATTCTTGATTATTCTTTGTTGCATCACTGTAATGTCTTCATGTGGAGCTCTAAATCTTCCCTTGATGGATTGATTAACTACATAAAGCTGTGTAATATTGTATTTAGCTGGAAATTGAGTCTCCAAAATTACAGGATGATTTGGATAATATTTTCAATATTGAAAAAATACAATGAATTAACTTTTAATTTTGGGTTAAACAGATATTTTTGTCATTTCGTGGTTGACAAATGGAAAATCGACACGTGTCTCCTCGATCCACGTGCCGCGGGAGCTTTATCAACCAGAGAAAGACTTACTTGGTCCTGTTCCACCACGTCAGCATATAGGCCCACCAATCAGAACTCAAGACGTGGCAGTTTTTTATCTTTTATTAAATAAAAGATCAATTAAAAGTAATCCAACAAAACGACGTTATCTTTTCATCTGGTTCAGTTCACCTTTACTTGTTCTTTCTTCGCCTACCCAATCGCTCTTTCACAACTTTTTCCGGTGATGATTTCTTACTACTCTCTTCAACGACACCCCCTCCGATTACTATCTCTCTGACTACTCTCACTCTCCGGCGATGTTCTCTTCAATATTCACTCAGATGATTTCTCTTTGATTTCTCAGATGAGAAGAGAGTCCACACAGACAGTAGTCAGATGGAGTCATCAAACTGAGAAATCAAAGAGAAATCATTTGAGTATCAAACTGAAAAATCAAAGAGAAATCATTTGAGTGAATATTGAAGAGAACATCGCCGGAGAGTGAGAGTAGTCAGAGAGATAGTAATCGGAGGGAGTGGTCGTTGAAGAGAGTAGTAAGAAATCATCACCGGAAAAAGTTGTGAAAGAGCGATTGGGTAGGCGAAGAAAGAACAAGTAAATGTGAACTGAACCAGATGAAAAGATAACGGCGCTTTGTTGGATTACTTTTAATTGATCTTTTATTTAATAAAAATTAAAAAACTACCACGTGTTGAGTTCTGATTGGTGGGCCTATATGCTGACGTGGTGGAACAGGATCAAGGAAGTCTTTCTCTATCAACCAAATCCAAATGTCGCATCCCAAGACGATCACAGACAACTTGTATTTTCACTATTTCTCCATCATTCTACTTCAGGAATGGGGTGGAGCCCACATGATGTTGGATGTCTGACGTGTCGACATCATGAGTCGCCGCGTAATATAGTTGAATTTTATACGTATATAAAAGCAACCGAAATAGAGTTGAGTGTACGAAACAGACAACCGAAAATCAAGCGATCAAGAGAGCGAAAATGGCACCGGAATCAATGTCTTCTGCAACTGATCGGAGACTCAACGCACTCCTCAGACACCTTTCATCACCGTCACTAGACTCTCATCATCACTCCGTTTCACCTTCTCCAACTTCCTCCCTCCAAAAAGACTCCGTTTTCTCTCACATCGTTCAAGCACCTGAAGATCCTATTCTCGGGGTATGCTATCGTATCGTATAGTACTGTACCTCTCTTTCTCTATTTGTGTGAATTGTAATGTTGAACTGAAGATTTTTCATTTTGATGTATAGGTTACTGTCGCGTATAACAAGGATCCGAGTCCTGTAAAGTTGAATTTAGGCGTCGGTGCTTATCGGACTGAGGTATATATTTTGTTTTGTGTTAGTTTGGATTTTAAGAAATGGTGATGATATGAGTAATATTTTTATTTTTGTTTTTTGGTGGTGGAACAGGAAGGGAAGCCTCTTGTTTTGAATGTTGTTAGAAAAGCAGAGCAATTGCTTGTTAATGACAAGTAACTTCATGTCAATTTATTTATTTATTTGTGTGTGTGTGAGAGAGAGAGTTCTCTGAGTTATAAGCTGTTTTTGTTGTTTTTGAGTTGAATGATTGATTGAGTTTTGATATAAATCAGGTCAAAAAACAAGGAATATCTTCCTATTGTTGGATTGGCTGAGTTCAATAAATTGAGCGCCAAGCTCATTTTTGGTGCTGATAGGTAATATTACATTTTTTGAGCTTCTTTCTATGAAAATGTTGACTTACTCGGTAATTTCAACTTATATTTGTGATTATTTGGGTGGCTTGTTTGATAGTCCTGCTATTCGAGATAATCGAGTTACCACTGTTCAGTGCTTGTCTGGTACTGGTTCTCTGAGAGTTGGAGCTGAATTTTTGGCTAGACACTACCATCAGGTCATTTTCATTTATTTTTAATGTTTCATTTTGCTTGTTAGTGGTTTGTGTAGATCATTTTTGGATGTATTTGTTCTAATGTGATATTGGTTTCTTTGTTCTGCAGCATACCATATACATTCCTCAACCAACATGGGGTAACCACCCGAAAGTTTTCAACTTAGCGGGATTGTCTGTTAAATATTATCGCTACTATGACCCTTCCACACGGGGGCTCAACATCCAAGGTTTAATGGATTCTCCATACTATCTACTTTGTCATTTTGTATATCTTTCATTTGCTGTTAGTAGATTTATGTTTGTCTATTCAAATATGAGTTTTGTGATTGGAGTTTTCATATGATGTTATATTTTCATCATGATATCATGCCTTGCTTGTCATTCTTCTTTATATTGAGTGGACAACTCCTTGCTTTTGTAAGTTGATTGTGGTAAAACTGTTTCACGAATTTTCTGTTCTACAGGTCTGTTGGAAGACCTTGGTTCTGCCCCAACTGGCGCCATTGTGCTGCTTCATGCTTGTGCTCATAACCCCACTGGCGTGGATTCTACCCTTAATCAGTGGGAGCAAATCAGACAGTTGATGAGATCAAAGAGGTTGATGCCATTCTTTGACAGCGCTTATCAGGTAGGCTAATGTACTCGGCAGGCTATTACTTTTCTGGAAATAGACTATCATGGAGCATCTGGCTGGTATTAAATAGTAGATTATTAGTTTCTGTTCCATATCAATATGGTTGGTATTTAATCGTTTTCTCCACATCATAGGGTTTTGCAAGTGGAAGTCTGGATGCTGATGCTCAAGCAGTTCGTATGTTTGTTGCTGATGGTGGTGAATGCTTTGTTGCACAAAGTTACGCAAAGAACATGGGGCTTTATGGTGAGCGTGTCGGTGCTCTGAGCATTGTAAGCCCCTATATACTTATACATATGTCTGAATATGTCTATCAGTCTCCTAATCTTTATCTCAATTGCCGTATATGAAAATTTCTATTAATTTTCTAGGTCTGCAAGACAGCTGATGTAGCAAAAAGGGTTGAGAGCCAGCTGAAACTCGTGATCAGGCCCATGTACTCAAACCCACCTATTCATGGTGCCTCCATTGTGGCTACCATCCTAAGGGACAGGTAACATTTCACTTTGATGAGATATCCTGAAAAGAAAAGGCTTCATTTTGTGAAAAATTAAATTGACTAATATTCAGTCAATTATGGGGCTCCAAATTAACTGGATTTCACCTATAACTGACCTCTGAAATCAGAAACCAACAGTTCTATTGTTTCTAGACTCATTTTTTTCTCCTAATATATTATTCCCTGAGTTATCCTGTACTCCATCTTCAGGAACTTGTACAATGAATGGACTGTTGAGTTGAAAGCAATGGCTGACCGGATTATCAGCATGCGGCACCAACTTTCTGATGCCATACACGCTCGTCGTAAGTATTTATAGATGCTTTTCTTTACTTCCATTACTACAGGGCTAATCTTTAGTTTCTATCCACAGCCGTTTTTAGATTTTTATTTATGTGCATCAAATTTCAATGTGGCAGGTACACCTGGTGATTGGAGTCACATTCTCAAGCAAATAGGAATGTTTACATTCACCGGTCTCAACTCCAAGCAAGTCGCATTCATGACTAAAGAATACCATATCTACATGACATCTGACGGGTAAGAAGCATCCTTCCTTAATTCTTTAGTCCCTTCTAGCCATCCTCATTATTCTTCTAATGTGCTAATTCGCAATGCAGGAGAATTAGCATGGCTGGTTTGAGCTCGAAGACTGTCCCACATCTTGCAGATGCAATTCATGCAGCTGTTACCACTCACGGTCTCTAAATCCTTTTTGTCGCAAATGTATTTCTTGTTCAGTTCAGTTGCAATAATCAGAGTGCCCTCTGGAAAATGAGAGGTTGGCCATATAATATATTCTTGTTAAGCAGATGGTATGAAAGGAATTGTTGTTGTTGTTGTTAGACTTGTCTTTTCTAAAATATAAGTGAAAATGCCTGCGGCAGAATATTTATTTGTCTACGCTATAAGATGTTTCATCTGCACTATGCAATAATGAAACTGTAGGAAGTTCGTATCAAATCATAGATCTAATTTAAACTTCTTGGAATGCAAGCTTCTTTATATGTTCCTAAAGACTCATTAGCAAATTTATGAAAAGCATGGACAAGCCAATGTCACCAGATCGCTCCTGTTTTAGCATCAAAATTCTCAGCATGAATATGAATACCGGAAAAGGAAGCGGGAAACTGCAGTTCTTTTTAACATTTTTTTCCCCATTTTTTCTCACTATATCAATTAACTGAATTTAAAATTCTGCTGTTGAATCAGCAAATGATTAAGTCAAAAGCAGCAATCCAATATTAAGGACAAGCAATATATATAATATATATATTTATAAAACTACAAGGCCATTTGCCTATGTACTTGAACTATCTGCAACCCTTCAAGAGGTAGGAGGAGGGGCTTGAGAAGTTCACAGAGGTTGAGGATTTTCTGTCCTGTGTTCCCCCCTTAGCCGGCGTCCCACATTCACTGAAGTCCAGCATGCGACGCTCCATCTGCAGGTATAAAAATTCTCCTGTTACTTTTTCGTTTCAACGAGGAATACTTTCATATTCCAGTATCTGATAACATAAGCAAATATGGTGGAGAATCCATAGAAGTTGCTGAAATTAAAAAAGTAGTCATACCAGAACATTTGCAGCCAAATGGGAACTTTCATGCTGATTGTGTGAAATATCTTGGTTGGCAGCACTGGCATTTTGGGGATCTCTTTCTTTCACTGGTGTTTCAGAATTTCCATTTCCCAGAACCTCTAAGGCGTCAGCAAATGCTCCAGCAGTGTGCTCGCTTAACTGTTTCATCAGTCCAATGGCATCATAGCTTCTATCCCCAGGACTCATGAAATACCCAATGTCCTGAACAAAAGAAGATTCACACTCTTGTAAGTAATTCAATTCAGAAGTGGAAAGTAAAAAGGAAACAGAGATATGTCTCCCAGTTGATTCAATACCTCGATAGTTATATCAGTATCAACCCTGGGGCCTGGCACAAAAGTGTTGATGAACCAAGGAGACTTCCATGCAGAAGGGGATTCCAGGCTTCTTCTAAATGGAGTTCCACCAAATCTGGAAAAGAATATTGTTCAACATACTTATAAGAAATTATTTCAGACTCAGTACATCACAGATATTGCAACTTTAATAAGAAAAATTACAACTACTTGCATGCTACTCGTAAAAAGTAGAAAAAAATCATAATGCAAAAAGTAACTAAATCTCACATGTTACAACTTTCACTGCCATTATCATTTCCGGCATTGATGAGTGTACTCCCCGGCGGCAATAAGGGAGGAAGAGGTTTTCCAGCTGTAACTTTTTTACAAGAATCACCTGCATTGTTCTTTTTGCTTACATTTGGAGAGCACAGATTGGCAGGTGATTGTTCAGAAGCAATAGGTCCTAAGCTTTTCAAGTGCTGATTTATTGGAGTTCGAGCATTTGATCCTGCTGCTTTACTGCCTTTTAAAGCCACTTGATCAGGAGAAAAGGGCAGATCATTTCTGTTATGCTCAACCAGGATGCCAGCAGGCTGTTTCACATGTCAGAAGACACACTACCATTAAACAATACATTACAAATAATTTAAAACACTGCTATTAAAATAATTTAGCTTTGTAGTTCAACTCAAAGCCATTAACAATACTATCCTGTAACACACTGAGAGAAACCATAAAAAGGTAGACAAGACAATTGTCCTTAAAATTTCATAGGAAGGGCATGGTCTTCTTTCTTTATTTTTGCATGCAATAGAACAACAATTAAGTCTATCAAAACTTAAACATCATGCACAATAGTTCAAATCCTAACAACTATGAAACAACCTTCAAAACTAAAATACAATGAGCAAAAATGGAAAACAGGACTCACATTTCCAGTTGCAGTATCCGCACCATCAATCTTCGTCTTAGCATCATTCTTCTGCTCCACCTTGCTGCTATCACAATCTTTATCGACAGATTTTCCTTCTGAGACAGCACAGGTATCTTTACCTATCTCTGGCCCCCCACAAGTAGCATCTCGTTGATTTTCCTTATCCTCAACAAAGGTCACAGAAATTCTCTTCGGGTTAGTTGAAGGAGACAAGATAGATCCCTTATGAGTCCCAGCCTCATCAATCATAAATTCTAGACGCGAAAAGTCTCGGGCCAAATTTGATGTTAAATCCGTTTCAAGCTTCTTGTCAGTCCTGCGATCGGACAAAGGTGACAACAAATCACGAGTTCGCTTCTTCAAGATTGATGGTGTTCCTGTGAAGGTTTTGGCAGCACTTTTCAACACAGCTTCAGGACTTTTATCTCTTGATGGTGAATCCCACAACCTAAATGGACTAATACAGTTCATAGATGACATCATTAGCTGACGGATACCAAGAGGACTATATTCTTGCTGCATATCACTTCCAGATTGTATAAGATCGCAGCTGAAGAAGGGAATATCCAGACTTGGAAACCGAGGAGGTTCATAACACAGTGCTCCTCCAGTCTCCTTTTCTTCTTTCAGAGCTTCAATCTTTACAACCCAGCTAGAACAAGCTCTTGTGGTCTCAGATGCTGGGCCATAGGTATTTACATGAACCAATGTTTGTGACTCCTGAGGAACATATGATGGTCCTTGTAGGCCTGGATTCTCTGTATCTTCATCACAAGGGGAATTCACAAATTCATTTGTATGGATAAAGTCATCAGGTTCATCCACTGTATTTATTTGTTCTTGTGTTCCATAACATTGAGAACTTAATACATTGGATTCCCTGGCATACACACATGCTCCATGGCCAGAGGAGAGCAGAGTTGGAGCAGACATTAAAGCCTGACTACATGGACTTCCAAATACCCCAGGTTCTGGAGGGCAAGAAGCTTGTGAGGGTGAAGTTCTGCAACCTTCAGGTATCTGAATCCCTGAAGATTGGCAATCGGCTGGTTCAATCATAGTCATGCCTTGGGTGAAACTTTCAAAGGGAAAACAACCATCTTTCATTGCCTCTGCAAACAAAACTCTGCAACACTCATCATCTGGTATCAGAATGTGCTCTGATTTACTAGAACCAGCGGCCAAATTGTCAGTGCCACCTGGAACACTCAATTCCACAGAACTTTGATATGGGACAGTTGCCACTCCATGGTTCTCGTGAGGTGCTATACAATGAGCAGGCAAGCCTGAAGATTGATGATTTCCTATTTCAATCGCAGATAAAGAAGACAAATCCTGTAAATTTAACTGGTAATCTTGGTTTGGGAGGGTTCCTGCTTCTTGCCTAAAGTTTTGCTCAGGGAACTTGGAAGAGGAAGCTATTTCACAAGGTATACCTGGCATGGGAATGGTGACATCTTCTAAAGTTGTGTAGAACTGTTCTGAACAAGATGCTGGACTGGAGCTTTGATCCTTCACAAGTTGAGACTCTTCTGTCAAAAGAAACTGCTGCTTCTTTTGCAGCATTAAATTACCAGCAGAATCTTGACTACATTCAGAAATCTCATCTCCTTCATTTCCACCTTTCCGGCCACTGTCATCTCCGCTCATCTGCATCCTTGAAGAAGGTAAGGGCATGAGATGATTCTGATGTCCAACGGGAGGCAGGCCTTGAAATTGTTCCAGTAGTCCTGATGCCAAATACGAGTCCAGTTTCTTCTTCACAGAACTGTTCCAGTGATTCTTAATAGCATTGTCGGTCCTGAAGGGCATACAAACATAGACATATGTAAAAATTCATGTAAGCCACTAGCAAGTTGCAAAAGGAAGCAGGATTCACACTTCACAAAAGAATTAAGTGTTAATAGGGACGAGAAACAATGGGCAACTACAAAGGAACAGAGAGTATTCCAGATAAATATTATGAAAATGCATAGAGAAGGAATCCAGAGAGAAGAAGAAAAAATTAAAGAGATTTCTTCAAATACAAATGACTACCTTCCTGGTAAAAATTTCGTTAACTCTGCCCATCTATTTCCATAAACCTGATGAGCTCGAATCAGAGCCAGCTCCTCTTCTTGAGTCCAGGCCTCTTTGTTTATGGAAGGATTAAGATGATTATGCCACCTAAACAGCATTTTTTAATGCAAATATAGAGTCTGTTACAAGATCAAACTGAAATGCAAAGTTAAAGGAACAGATAGAAGGCGCAGCTTTTGTCACCTTTCCCTGCATTGCTTCCCAATACGCCCAGGTAGATGCTGAGCAATGGTGGACCACTTTTTTGGCCCATATCTATTTACCAATTCGATTATTATTTCATCTTCCTGTAACAGTGGGAACAGCCAAAATGTCAATATATGAATCCCAGGCATGAGTAGTACAAGGCAATGCAATTTAATTTAATCCATAAGGAAGAAATTTAGTGAAACTTACCTCTTTAGACCATGGGCCCTTGACTAGTTCTGGATTCAAGACCTTCTGCCACCTATGTAGGCATTGCACATCAGTCCGATCCTTGAAACATTCAGCTGCAGGTGGCAATAATACAATGATTAAATAAATTGCATTGGATATGAGTATTAACCTCAGCACGCTGAGAAACAGGTATATCAGCATGTTAACCTCAGCACAGTATGAGGCGAAACTTCCGAGTCATATTACATAACTCAAACAACTGGATAAATAGTTCACCAAGTTATATTATAGGCAAAGATCAGAGGTCCCCAGAACAACTACTGAATTTCTCACGAATAAATAAACCAAGAACAAGAACTCAACACTTGAACATAACTATTGTTATGATAATGATAATGCAATTTGCAGGTTGCTAAGAGAATTGCTTCTCCTGTCTGGCATTTATACTGGGATCCAATTTCCGATATATAAGACTCGGAATCCTATATCATAATAATGTGTGGTACTGGTTTGGGATTCTAAGGGATTAGGCTCTCATCTTCAAAAGCTAGTTTGTGAGTAGCAACTTTTCCTAGAGAACATATAACTATCATACTTACACTCTCTGCATTCTAGACATTTAATGTTGAATAGATTAACAAAAAAACTAAGTGAATAGCTATCAGTGACCACTGTAAAACTATCCATTGATAATTTTGATGAAAAAAATCAAAGAAGAGAAACATGCAATGTTTAAACTTATCCATCTAAGAATTCGTACCAATTTTTTTCCAATTCTTTGAGTTGAAACGTTGAACAGCCTTCCGCAATATCTCATCCTGAATACATGGAAAATAACCACATTCCATATTAAAGTAATAAAACTCATAAGAATAAGCACAATTATAGTACGCATAGAGATTTTAGTCATTGAAGCAACATGCTGAAAAGTAACTCGAACAAAATTCTCTGATTCGACTGTATGTCTATTGCGAAATTCAGTGTCGTCATTTCTTCTCTTTTCTTCAGAGGGATTTAAGGGTCAATTAAAAAGATTTGTTGGTGACAAAGCTTACATACAAAATATAATATCAAAACCTTATTATGTAGAGGTACCTAAAATTAATTGTTTGAGTTTCTAGCAACTAAGAACTAACAGCAATAAATTAACAGATACACTACCTCTTCAGGTGTCCATTGCCCCTTTGTTGAACGCCTTGTTGGGCCACTGGTCCTCCTGTAATTATTTTGATCACCACAATTATTAGGAAGCACCGAAGTAAGGGCCAAAAAATAATAATTATATAAATAAAATTAAATAAAAATATATAAGCCAGAACATGAAAAATCACTACACATGTCATTATCGACAAGTTATTTTGAGTGCACGTTCCTGACCTAAGAACAAGAATGAAAAACACTTTTTTCCATGATTTAGGATTTGGGCTAGAAGAGTGACTTCATATCTACAACTACAACCTCTTAGTTGCGTCTAAGATGGCTAACAAATAACCACAATTATACCACTTATGACAGTATGGTGTGTTAGTGTATACTTCTACTTGTACACTCACTTGCAGAAAGAAAAAGAACATGAACAAACAGTCAAAGTTTACCTGCCAAAAGCACTCTATAGTACACTACCAAACAAAGTAATATAAAATGGAAAGTAGTTGATAGTTTACACATTACCCGTGAAGAGGCCGCACTCTCTGACCACCATCATTGCCCCCGTCCGAAGGTGTAGATATCAATTTATCACTTTCCATAATTTTTTGACTGAAAAATAAAGCTGCATACCCCAATTCCAACGCGAAGACGAATTTCTCTAGAATGTTCTCTCCAAATCATTATACTTTCTTAATAAGTGGATGCAGTTTCCCTTGCGCAGGAAATAATCACAGTCTGGGTTACAAACACAAATGCAAGTGCAATCAAAAGTTAGAAAATAATCAAAAACGCATTTCTATACTTATTCAAGATATTCAGCATCAATATAAACCGCCATAGAAATGGAAAACTAACAGCGGCCAGAGAAATGAACATCATGCATGAGAGGATTCCACAACAACCACTATTCAACCAAAAGAATGAAATAACAAATTTTTTATTGCTTACACATTCTTATCCAAATCAATTGCATACACCTGAATTTCCAGGTAAATTCCTACTAATTTACTCAATCAGTCCAGAGATTTCAAACTGGAAGGCTCCCCTACTTCTTACCACTGGAAAAAATTTCAAGTTAGTTAATTCTTGTGAAATCCCCGAGTGTGACTCAAACTTCACGGTATTGAAACTAAAGCTCAATCTAAAGAGACTACTAGATCACAATTTAAGTAAAGAAATTTAAGGCTTAATTTCCTCCTTAAGCAGCTCGACCACCATCAACCCACACACTAGAAGATTGTGTTTCAATCAAAATGTATGATTACTCAACTGAACATCTCAAATTAAGCATAGATCACTACTTAGAGACACAACAAGTTCCAAAATCTACAACAAAAGCTAAAGCTCTTTGAAAAACAGCTCAACAAATCAACCCAAACAAAAACACACAAACCAATTCACTTCATTCCTCAAAATCAAAGCATTGATCGCAGTACCAAAAAACAAAAAGCAAATATCTTGCAAAAATTCAACACAACCCCAATCAAATTCAAATCCAGATCACGATCAACATATCAATTCCAAACTTCACAAAATTAAAAGGAACCCTAGATCACCCCAAACCCACACCCTTATCTAATTACAAACCGTTCATAATTTCACACACCTACCTCGAAAAACTCAATTGCAAACAAAAAACCTCAAACAAGCGAAGATGAAAAATCAATCAAATGACTACAAAACTTCAGTAATCGATGAAACACTCACCGAAGTCAGCTTGAGAATTCGAATCCTGGGTAGACTCTTCGGTGACAAAGAGAAGGTGGACATCTGGGGGATTCGAAATGTATCAGAGACCAGTAGGTAGAGAGAGATCGATCCAGAAACTCAATACACAAATATAAATGTATTTGAAATCAGAAATTGAAATGTAGAGAGAGAAATGTAGAGAGAGATAGAGAGGAGAAGTGAAACGGTCTGGAGAGCTATTCAAACATAAAGGGGCGGACTTTGGATTTTCAAACCCTATGATTAAATGTCGAACAGGTTTGGAGGAATCTATGGTCCAGATTTGAAGTACTTCAAGTATTACCCGTCCGATTTTGCTGTGTTTGCATTGAAGTCTTTTTCGAAAACTAACGGCACATTTGGTTTGTTCTTTTTTTCTTTTTTTAATTTTGTTTTTTTGGATTTTTTTTATTTTGAATTTTGCTTTTTGTAATGGACAAGCAATAAGAATTTATAAAATAAAATTTTAAATTCTTAGAAAAATAAAATGATTGTTATTTATAATAAATAAATATATATATATATTCTCTAAGGAAATACTTCCTCCGTTTTCAAATACTTGCAACATTTCATGTGGACACGTTTTCCTTATGCTTAACTTTAAACGTAAATATCTTTAATAATATACAACTAAAAATTATACAAATTTCACATTTAGAAAATATACACCAAGACGAATAAAACAAGACCCTATTTCACTATATTTTTCCTTATACATAAATAATAACACATAAAAAAAGATTGATCAATGAATAGTATACACTATTCAAATGTTGCCTAGAAACGAAGGAAGTATTATATAAACAATAAATGTGACTTTGTCTTTATTTGGATTATTTATGTAATATGACTCAAAATATAACTGCTACTATTGTATTAGTATTTTTTTTCTAGTAATTTTTTTTAAAATAAAAAATAAGAATAAAAAGTTTTTAATTTAATGAAAATAAGTGTATTTGGGTAAAGATTTTCAATTAATATTTTAAATAGCGTTTAAATTTTAAAATAGCTTTTGAAAAAAAAAAATGAATTTCTTGGTAATTTTGTTTCAAATAGCATTTAATGTTTCAATTAGCTTAAGATAGTATTTATAAAAATTAATAGAGATAGTTTTTAAAAAGAATGCTAAAAGTAATTTATTTTGTTAATTTTTTATTTATAATTAATTATATTTTACAACTCATTTAAAAATTAAAATTAATATTAAACATTCAATACCAATAATAATTGAAATATTAATCTAATTGTTAATTAAAAATCTAATCCAAACAATACTATAAATAAAAATAATTTTAAATATATATTATGGGCCTGTTTGGATAGACTGACTTTTGGCTTCTAACTTCTGAAAGCTGTTGTTAGATGGTGTTTGGGTAATTGGCAGAAGTACTTCTGCTCTCTCAGAAGCTCTTCCAGATGAAGTTAAAAATATTAACTTCCTGAAAATGGTTTCCACTTCTCTTATTCTACAAACAGAAGTCAAAAGCAGAAGCAATCCCAAACAGACCCTATATATAAAAAGAAACTCTATAAAATTTTCATATGTATTAAATATTTAATTAGAAATAAAAATTATTTTTTATATATTTTTAATTAAGGGTTATTTCCAAAAACACCCCATTTTTTCAAACGTTTCACTTTGAGCGCCCGATTTTGAAAAGTTTGGAAAACAACCCCAAAATTAAAACCACTAGTGGTTTTGGTATTTTTGTGAGCGGTTTTGATATTATATGAGTAATTTTGATTTTGGGAAATTTCCAAATCTCCAAATTAAAACATATAAAATTTCAAAACCACTCATATAACACCAAAACCGCTCACAAAAATACCAAAATCACTAGTGGTTTTGATTTTGGGGGTGGTTTTCCAAAACTTTTCAAAACCGGGTGCTCAAAATAAAAAGTTTGAGAAAATGGGGTGTTTTTGGAAATAACCCTTTTAATTAATATGATTTTTTTATATTTTTAATTAATATATAATACTGAGATAATAAATATATTCACATATATTTTTTATTTCTTAATAGCTTACAAAATCTTACAATAATTTTAATCAATTTTTATAATTATTAAATATATATATATATATATATATTTAAAATTACTATTAAATCTAGTCAAACAAATCATTATCAAATTATACTAAGACAATAATTAATTAAAATAGATATATATGCCATTTATTACATTAAATTTAATTTAACTAAGTATATTTGGAAAGTTACTAGATTATCACATAAATACAATTTGCTTCTGGATAAACATCTATTAATACAAAACTTTCTTCATATCTAACGGCTAAGTTTTAAAATCTAAACGCATCTTACTTAAAAATTGTGGCATTATGACATTAGATAATTAAGCTACTTATTATGTCAGAAGATAATAATAATAATAATAATAATAATAATAATAATAATAATAATAATAATAATAATAATAATAATAATAATAATAATAATAATAATAATAATAATAATAAGTGTGCGGATATTATTTACCCTCAACCCATCTATTCGATGGGATATATCTATTTAAAGTGATATGAATTCATTAAAAAATAAAATAAAATAAAAACTCATTAAATTATGAGAAAGTCAATTAATATATAGTCAGAAATGTGACAAAAAATTTATGTTCAATTATTTCATTTTGAAATAATATACTACCATCAATTAATTTCTTCATCTTACAGAGAATAATACTAACATACAACAGGGTACCATACTATATCATATAATTTTTCTTTTAAAAAATACTACTACTACTACTACTAATAATAATAATAATAATAATAATAATAATAATAATAATAATAAATAATAATAATAAATAATAATAATAATAAATAATAATAATAATAAAAAAACTACATGGGCATTACAAGTAATAATACAATTAAACATCTACAAATACGATTGTTTTATCTTAATTTTTTTCTCTAAAAAAAAACTAATAATTTTTATAATAAGAATAATATTTATCTTACAACAATAAATAATAATAATAATAATAATAATAATAATAAATTACTTATCAATTAGATTAATAGGTTAGCATAGTTGCAAACTAAAAGTTAAAAAACATATATATATATATATATATATAAATTAACCATTTGTAAAATTAAAAATTAATTTAAAAATATTAACTAAACCAAGTAAGAAAAAAGAGTTCACTTGAAAGTTAAAAAAATAAAAAATAAATTAACAAGGTAAGGTTTGAAAAGTTAACTTGCAAAATTTAGCTTAGAATTCCAAAACCCCTATGCCTTACGTTTATTACAAGAACGGAAACAGAGATACCAATTTGCAGTGCCAGATTCAATTCAAATCGAAAAGAGTGGTAGAAAACAGACCACCTACTATTGAGAAGTAGCAGTAATGGGAGACACAATCATGCACTAATCATCATTCATTACATCACCTAACATATCACACACCACAAGACACATGCAAACCTATTCAATTCCACTAGTACTACATTACTTATCTTTTTCATTTTCCACTTTAACAACAAACCAAACTTACTGACTCAATTAAAGCTGCTTTGAAATGGAATTTGAAACCTGGAGAAGATGATACCGACAAAGAACAACTCACATTACTTATAGTTAAAGAAAAATGATAATTATTTAACTTATAACTCACAATAGTTTGGTGATCACGGGTACAAAATTAATAATCCCAGAAGAGCTTCCGGGATTTATATTTAGGTTTTTGACTGATCTAAAATGTAGGTTAAACTTTCTGAGATTTACGCGGGCGACCTGAATCATTGTCTCTGAAGCGCCCATGTTTTCCACCACCACCTCCTCTGTGGTGCTTTCCTCCTCCCCTGTGGAGTTTAGGTGAATTATGTTATAGACTTAGTGAGGATCAGAAATTAAACTAGAGGTTGATTACAGCGATAACAATGAATGATAATGTACTGACCTTCCTCGATTTCCCTTGAATTCACGGTGCTTCTCTTGACTACCACGGAGAAAGCTCCAGTATTCTTTTTCAGCTTCACCTGACAGAAAATGGAACACTGTAATGTAAATTGTATGTTCTTATTTAAAGGTAATGAAATCATTGAGGGGATAAATCAATATGCTGTTGCTTTGATAAACCAATGCAATTCACTGTATCCATGAGGTACAAACAACTAAAACAAGTAGGATACAAAAGTAAGAAATTGTGTTCATAGAAAAAGGTCATGTAGTCTAGAGCTCTCATTTAACAAAGTTCTACACTTATACATTTACATACGATAGAGTTTTATGGAATATGATAGGGGTAGGTTCTGCTTACCAGTTACTGGTTCTAAAACAGCGATGAAGTTCTTCACTGCCACGCCACCTTTCTTGGCCAGGACAGCAGCTGCGCGAGCCTTTTGAGCTCCTTCTGGTTCCTCAAACCTAATGTATCCTGAGTCAGCTCCCATCTTGAAATCAATGAACTGTTTGCAGGTGATACAGCATAAGAAGAAAAGGAACATTAGATGTCACTCAAAAAGCCTTCTTCATAGAAGCATAAAAAGTTACTAAAAACTCTTTTTGCTTCTGGAGCCAATAATACTATGATGAAAATAAGCATATAGTATAAATGATGCAAAGAAGTGAATGCCTTCTTCATTGGCATGAGTATGACTGTTCCAATTCTAAAATAACTAAAAAAACCAATGATGATATAATATTAACAGTAAAGTAAAAATAGACCATTATTACCTTAACATTGCCAAATCTTTGAAAAACTCTCTTCAAATCCTCACGCAGGACAACATCCATATTGTTTTTATAGGTATCAATAGCTGACTTCTCTTCCTTTTGATCTGGTTTATTCTTTTTTTCCTCACCCTTTTCAGCAGAAGCTTCCAAAGACTTTTCTCCATCTCCACCATCTTTTTCTTTATCATCAGAGCCATTCTTCTCCTCAGTTTTGCCTTCATTATTTTTGACATTTTCTGCTTCTTTCTCAATTCCTTCAGTAGCATTCTCAGAGGATTCTTTCTCTTCATCTGTTTTAGTTCCAGCATCAGTGGGTGCTGTGCCAGCACCATTTTTGTCTGCCGAAGCTTCAGATGCGCTTTTCAGGGTAAAAGCAACAATCAATCCCTTAGGATAGCTGAAGTGATTAAGAGTAGAAGCAATTAGATTGAAGTACCTTATATTACAAACTAGATAAAGATTCATACAGTGTACCAAATACTACCTATCCTCTGAATTTGAATTTGAATTAGAGTTGTTTTTGCGATTTGAACCTATGGATGGATGAGCCTTTAGATACTCCTCTCTTTCAGTGTCGAATTCTTTTCTGAACAATGACAAGTAAATATATTAATCTCATATCAATACAGTATAGCTCAATCAAACATGCAAGAGAAAAAAACTTATAGAAAAACAATTCTATATAGGATTACACACATGAGTTCCCATGGACAATTCCAATTTAATTGTTAAAAATAATAATACCTAAAAAAGGAAGAATAATATCACAGTTCAAGGATTTACTTAATTAATTATGCTCTCCAAAATAACATAAAATTCAAACATTACAGTATCACCCCATACATCACCATGAAACAAACAAAAGCTAAAACTCATCTAGACCATAAATAATGAAATTTAGAAATTATTCTAAAGAAAAACGCTCTGGATAACTAAGCATACATATCAATCAGAAAAAGAGCATAAAATCACAGAAGAATCCACCAAAACTTACTTTGTCTTAAGCTCAAGTTCAGCTCCAGCATAAACCAAACTTTGCTTCATAACGCTCTCTGCATCTTGTTCAGTTGAAAACTCAATCAAAGCAGTACCACAAAACAACCTTCTGTCTGCTAGATGGCGAGGCAATCTCACGCTATTAACCTGCAATAAAAGGAAAATAAACAAAGAAGTTGAGAGGAACATTCAGCAGAGCAGTCCTAAGATCATTTAGTGACGAACAATCAATTCCACAGAAACCAGAACATTCATAACTATTGATTTAACTCAATGCCTGTAGTAGAGACTACCAATTGGAATAGTTAAAAAATAAAAATCAGACTTCCTACTTGGAAACTGGTAATACCTTTCCATACTGATTGAAAAACGACTCCACATCGTCCCTCTTGACATCATGAGGTAGAGGTGAAGCAGCAATTGTTCTGCTGTCCAGCTGTTCTTTCATCTCCTCCTCCTCAGCCAATGCTGCAATTCGGCCAACTTTCTTCCCTAAAATCAAATAGAATAAATCATATCAATAGAAGACATAAACATGTAATGATTATCATACCATACATCAACAAAAGTAAATTCTTTCACAAAATGGTTTATATTCTAAGAGAGTGAACAAAATTACAATTGATTTAAGCCTTATATTAAGGGGGAAAAACAACAAAAACAACAAAACTCAAATTCAAAACGTTCAAATACTAATAAAGGAAAACAGACGAGAAAATTAGACCAACCATCATCAGAGAGCTTAAGTGAAGTAGATTTTTTAAGAGTTTGAACAACCGAGTCCAAAGTATCTTCCGAAATTTCCTCAGCCTTGACATTGCCCAACTCTAAATGCTCTCTCATCTTCTTGAACGAACAGATAAGAGCCAAACTAACCACTATATTCCGAGTTAAGATAAACAAATCATTAAATATCAAATCAATAAACAAACAAAACAACAACAATAATGAGGATACTGCCATCCGGACTCTCATTGATTTTCTTCCGGAGAAAATCATCTGTAGGAATATTACTGTCACTGAAATAAAACTCTACCTACATGAAACGAACAGCAAAAAAAGAAAAACAAACGAGCGTATCAGTGAGACGCGATTGTAGAAACGAAGAAAGAGATATTGAAGCAGAAGAATGACCTGACGGAGGACAGCTTTCGAGGTTTCTTCGTCTAAGGAAGCCATTGTAGTGGTGAAGAAGCGAGAGAGGTTGTTGTGGTTTGTGATTAGGGTTTTTGGGATGATATTTTGGGGTTTTGGGAAGTGGACTTGGAGGCTTATTACTATTAAGCCAGAGTCCAAAGAAGTTCTAACAAGTGAACGAGTAGGGTTCGTTATTTTCCTTTGTTTATTTTTCAGTTTGGTCTGCCACGTGAGGCACTTGTTAGTATTTTTATTTTTAAATTTTATTTTTTTTTTATTTTTTTTTAAATTATAGTCACGTTGTTATTATTATTATTATTATTATTATTATTATTATTATTATTATTATTATTATTATGGGTTAATCTCAAAATATCACCGTAAGTTTGTAAAATTCTCCAAAAAGTAACATTAATTCTATTTTTTTCATTTTACCACGTTTCTGTTAATTGACGGTCTGGTCATTGTTCGTCCACTAATTGGATTTTCTTTTGTTGGATTTTTTTTTATGAGATAATTGATTAAAAAAAATCTTTTATAAAATAAATTTTGGTTAATGACTCTCTCTAGTGTAATATTTTATACATGAGAAGGTTATATATTTATTAATTTTTAAAATGAAGTCATTTAATCATTTGACCCTGGTAATATGGACAATTTCGAAATTTTAAGGTTTTATTATTATTATTTTTACATAAATAAAAAATCAAAAAGTGGTCCATAGACCAGATTTCGTAACTCTTCTAATTCCCCAAAAAACTGAACACCTCCATACTTGATGAAGAAGAAAGTCGATCATACGCTTGCTACTAGAAGTCGAACTGTTACTTAGGTTCTTCAAAAGCTCAGGGTTATTGCTGAGGTTGCGGGAAATCACAAATAGGGTCTTACAACGATGAGGAAAACTCTTACTCTAGTTTGGAACATATAAGGTAATGTGTTACTCAAGTAATGGTGGATTGTTCTCTTGTTATAAATCATTTCAATGTTTGTATTGGTTTGGACTTTACAATGAGTTTAAGGTTGTTGTTGGGGTTTGCGGCTTTTTTGTTGAGCAAAATATATTTTTGTATCGGGGTTTCTTCTAATTGTCAGTGGCCATACGATTAGTTTTATAAGGGTTATACTGGCTAGGATTTGTATACCTCACTATTGATCTTAAATGAAATATGGTCTTCTACTTACAAAATGTTTTAATAAATCTCCTTTATAATGTATGTTGTAGGGTTAGAAGTAATTTTATATGTTGTTGTATGTTTATATGTTAAACAATATGTAGTATTGGGTTATTTACATATTTTAGTGATATTATGCTTGTATTTTAGTGATATTATATATGTGTTTAGATGTAATAATTGAGGATTTGGATCAAGTTTAATAATGTGATTCGTATATACATGTTTTACTGCATAGGTAGTTGAAGATGGTCCCTATTTTGTGTATGTCAGTTAAAGTTTATGCACTGGTGGGTTGGTGTACATCTTTTAGCTATCTGGTAGGTGTTTAGATGTTCATGTTGCAGTTTAGGATTGTGTGTTACACGTTGTGATTCATTAAACATGTTTGCATATTTGAATGTTTATGTTGATAAATTATTTCATGTTTGTAGGTGACTCAAATATGTGCGTTAAGGTTTGTGCTACATTTTATGGAACACAGAGTGGAAAAAATAGTTGACTTAGAAAGAATTTGTCTGTTAGAATTTGAAAGAGTAGTTAATGGTCTTGATTGGATTTGCACGGGTAATGTTGTTTGTAAATGTGTGCTTCCTTAGAGTGGTGAAGAGCGGTTAATATGATGTGACTATGAATTATTTCAGACCATAGACCCTAGAATGATGTAGTTGAAATTAAGAAGTTCAAACCTTTCGTATTCAATATTAGGTTTGAGGATGAAGATTGTCATGCCACTGCTTTGGATAAGCAAATACTTAATTTATTTTTTTATTTAAAAAAAAAAAAGCAGAATCATGAGGTAGTTTTACTAATTAAGGATAAGGCAGAGGTCGAGAATGATGAGAAAGAGAGTCATGTGTGTAACCAAGAATTACCAAATTTGGATGAAATATTTGAAGAGGTCCAAATACATTCCCCGAAGTCCAATATTGGAAGTTCAATCCAACAGAGTTCTGGTCAATGCAATGAAGAAAACATAAACACACCACCTCTTAATAATTTAGAATCTCCATATGTATGCTTTTCCAAAGAGGCTCCGGTCACAGATCCAGCCAAAAGTGCAGAATTTCTAACATCTGGACTTTTTTTCCAAGTTTACTTAAATCCCTTAGTCCAATCACAAAAGTTCAACGATGCATTTTGGGATGAGGAAGAACATCCATGCTCCCAATATGAAGATCCTCAATGTGAGAAGACCAAGAATAGAGGGGATTCCGTTAGTGATGATGGGGTATAGAGGTGTATTCGAGTCGAGCCGAGCCCGAGCTCATATAAACTCAGGCTCGGCTCGTTTAACAATAGCTCGGGTTCGGACTCGGCTCGAGGCTCGCTAAGCTTTTAGCATCCAAGCTCGGGCTCAGGCTTCCAAGCTTATTTACAAGTTCGGGCTCAGCTCGAAAGCTCGATTCGTGCTCACGTCGTTAAAATATATAAAATAAAATATTAATTTAATATATTATTTTATTATAATTTTATTAAAAAATATATAAATATATAATATAGGAGACTCGTTTAGGCTCGTCAAACTCGCAAGCTTTTACTTTTGAGGCTCATTTAAGTTCGGACTCGGCTTGCCAGAAGCTTGTTTAAATCCGAGCTTGAGCCGAACTTTAGACGAGTCAGGCCCGAATCATTCGCGAGCCGGCTTGACCTGTTTCCAACCCTAGTGAGGTATTTGAAGATCAGAGTGACCATGAATATGGGCTCAATGACTTCGAAAATGATCTGGTGAATCCTAATACCGAACCTGATGATGTCTGTGAGGGTTACAATGAAGTAGATGATGCGTTTGATGAGTAAGCAGACTTCAAAGACTATAAGGGAATAGAACAATTTGGAGAATGTGAATCTGGTGATAATTACAGTGACGACTCTGAGGATGCTGACGCAGATCTAGAGAGAAAGCTTAATCGGTTGATGCATGGTGACTCATTCATTATCCAACCTGGGGAGCCCATAGAATTTAAGGAAGGTCAATTGTTTGGCAGTGTTTATATCCGTAGAAACTTATTAAAGGATTATGCAGTTTTAAAAGGTGTTAAAATGATGAGGGATACTAATGATCATGATAAATTAGTTTATAGGTGCAAAGGTGAAGGCTATAAATGGATTATTAGGGCTAAGGAGACGATCTTTGGCAAAGTTACGAGGATAGTCATTATGTAGCAGAGCACATCTGTCACACAACAATTAACAATCCTGAAGTTAAAGTTAGGTGGACTGTTAAGAAGTTTAAAGATCTTATCAAGAGTTATCCATTCACAGATGCCAACACATTATCTGCTTTTCTACAATGAAGGAACATGGTGATTGTTTCATATTACTTAAAAAATATTCTGGCTTGTTAGTTAAACACAATCCAAGTTTAACTGCCATGTTTAGGCCTTTTATTATTTTGAATGAGTGCCATTTGAAGGGGGTGTTGTTGAGTGCAGTAGCACTTGATGAAAAAATAATGTTATACCCTTGTTGTAGACTTAGAAAAGAAGAAAATATATTATACTCCATCTAAAATGTGATTGTTTAAATTAGAAGTCACCCCAAATATGGATGAATTAAAATATATTCAATTTTACATTCAAATTCAATTAGGTTTTATGATAGAAAATATATATTATTTTTCAATTTAATTCAAAATTATAATTTGTAAATGTTCAAATAGTATGGAATAAAATTAAATCACTGTAATCAATAATTCGATTTTGTTGAGTTGGATTTGCACTACATTTAGTTAAAAAATTAGGAAAAAAAAACAAAAACATATTCCTATAAAATAACAAACGAAATGGTTAGCAACTAATAGAATAGTATTTGGAAAAAAATTACTTCAGCCACTTCTTAATACATTTAACCTATTTTGTTCCACAAAATGCCGCTTAAACTGCTCCCGAAACTTATTCATAATACTCAAACGACTTACTCGGAACATAGTATAAGTATAAGAAAGATATCATAATTACCATTTGACCACAAACAAAGGTTCACATCACCTCATGCTTTTTTATCACCATCATCAGAATACAAAACATGTTTGTCACTTAAATAAAGTTCATCTTCTAAGTTCTCTCAGGTTTCAATTCTTTCTTCTTTGTCAGGGTTATCCATGAATAACTTAAGGCCAGGCCTAGAACCACTCACAAACTCAATACCGGATTCTTTCTTATCAAACACAGTTATAAATTTATAATATGTTTACATAAAGTCCTCTTCTAGTTCCTGCAAGGACTTGCTTTCTGATGCAATTTGTTTGTTGGATGTCATTTTGTCAGCCACCATCAATCCTTTGTAGCTCCTTATCTCTGCTTGTCGCTCCTTTTCAAGCCTTTCCATCTCCTCGCGCCGTTTCTGCCATAAGAAACAGATAAAGGTTATAATCTGATAGGTTATAATATGAATTCAAGCATCAAACATCCCATGCAGCCAATGGTAAATGTCATCTAAATGCAAAGGAAGCAAAACTCAAAAGCAAACACTAAACACTAAAGGCAGATAACAAAGAGATACAGAAATGATAAAGTTAAATAATGAAAATTCATAGTTAAAATATAGAACTGCTAATCTTTACAAGTCCTCCCAAGTGATGATCAAACGTGCAAGAAACAATGGAAGTTTGATAATTTATGGAACATAAAACATTAATGTTTAAAACAGAATTGCATGAAGTTACGAAGTCCTATCAGACAATCCGAGAGATGCAGGTCCAAATATGTCACCAGCCAAAATGAAGATAACAACGCAATCAATATCAATATTTAGCAGCGGTCATGATTAATAATGGGAAGATTCACATAAGCTACTCGAGTGATGAATTTGGCAGGGTTACTACAAATTGCATACCAGATAATGTCTAACAGAAACCTAAAGTGATATGTAAATTTCAAAGAGTTCCCAAACTAGTTCCTAATATACTGATATTTACAAATATCATCATGCTATAGCTAACTAACTACAAACTAGTTACAGCCACCTTCAGGGTTAACTGTGGAAAAAAATAAGAACACAATTAACGAAATGATATGTAACTCACCTTATCCCTCTGTTGAAGTTTCCTCTCAGCTCTCTCAGCAGCACTGGATGCTTCCCGCTCAGCTGCCATATACATATACAGTGGCATGAAGTTATCATCAAGCAATAGCAAAACAATGTTGGTGGATAAAGAAGAAGTGGACCAAACTAACAGTAACTAGTTAAGTGTACAAATAATACAGGAAGATTCGAAGTTAAAGGAGAGCATGACAATGAAATAGATAGAGATGAGCTCAATGCTGACCTTTCAAATCAGGCTTTCTTTCCACTTTTGTTTTGTTCAATCTATTAACTATCTCATTAATCCGCTTCTCCACTTTCACAGTTTTGACCTACATAATGATGCACAAAACCAACAGACAATTCAAAATCTGAAACCGAAAACCAAATATGCACCAATAAAAGAAAACAAAACCATCTCACCATCTTAGAACTGTGGAAACCAACTTGCCCCACATCCATAGAAGCCGTTTTCTTCAAATTGGACCATGGAGTATAAACAACATCAATATTATTCACCTTATTTCCTGTCATACGCCATATCAAACAATCCTAAACCATCAGCATCAGTATTATAATCCTCAAATACAACAAGTCTATCAGAATTTCTACTCCAATCACATTAAAAAAAAAAAAGAAAAAAGAAAAAAGAAGACACCAATAATCTTCTTCTCAGAATCACTGCTCAATTCAATAACCCAAAAAACAAGAACAAAAACATCAAATTCAAAATCAGATAATAGTAGTAATTTTCTTGCCTTGAATGGAATTGGCTTTAACAAGCTGCACACAATCTTCCAATACACCTTCACTTATATCATCAATAGTCTGACCCTTGTGAAGTCTCAAGTAAACATGAGCAGATGACATCTTATCGACATGAAACCTGTAAATAAATCAAACCCAACAAAATCCATTAATAAAAAAGCTCAATTAAAGTTAGAAATCCAACAGAAACAACGAAAAGGTAGAAACTTCAATTCAAACCAATAAACTTTATTCTGTAAAGTCGAAATTAGGGATCGATGGGTACCAAATATCTTCAGGGAAGCCATATTTGATAAGCTCCTCGTTCTCGTACTTGTCGAGACCCATGAAGATGGTGTAGTCGCCGGCCTCTGGTCGGGCTTTGAAGTAGAAAACCATCTTGCCCCGGCTCTCTTTCTCTCTCGAGACCAGAGACTTTTTATTCGATTTGTTTAAAACGCTATTTAATCAGCATTCAGTTATATATATAGTGCTAATTTTTACTTTTGTTATTACTGCTGCACATATTCTTCACTTATTGAGGGTCTCTATTGTAAATTTAGTGACTGAGTGGAGGTCTATTAGTATAAGGAAAAATACCTTTTAGCCTTTTTTTTTTCTTTTCTTTTTCTTTATTACTACTATTACTACTATATGCATTGGAAATACGAATCTAATTGCAAGAGATCATTTGATGTAGATGTGTTTGGTTTTATATCAAGGCAAATAAAAAGACTTAAAAGAGTCAACTAGGGTTTCAATAACCATGTTCACCTCCTAATAATGCAAGTCAAAACCCAATTTAAAACATTACATAGTATATATAACAAAAATAACTTCTGCTTCTCATAACAAAAGCAATTTCAAACAAGTCCATAACCCTTAGGAACATCTGACATAGACTCTCTAACTGTGATGATGTTAGAGTTTACAAGCCAAACACTTCAGACCCACAAGATCAACATTGCTTCCACCAGGTTCGGTTCTACTATTTCTAGACAACGAGTCTAGATAACTAAGCCTATGCTTGATAGCTGCATCAGTATTCGACTTCAGGTTATTCAGAACTGACTCAACATGGAGTTTCCATCAGGCTAAATATGCTCAAATCAAGTAGTGAAAACAAGAATCTGAACTCAACCATTACCCTTCTTGGCAGTGTAACGTCATCTAGAAATACCAGTTGCTTCACCTAAGACTCTAATATCAAAAATACCCAAATCTGAAAAAATTAGAAATCTGCAAGACAAAAACAACAAGGCTTAAAGTAACTCCTCCCAGAAAGCAAGAATCTCTGCAACATGAGTACCAAACTATAGAAGCCTTAAATTAACATTGAGACTGCTTCAGAATTCAAGCTTATTTCAGATGCAGCTATATTTTTGTCTCAATGCACAACCAAAATCGGATGCTATTGAGTTGAGACCATGGATAATAACTGCAACCAAGATAAGCGAGCTTGAGAGACACAAATAGAAAGAGGAAGCTATAGCACCGAAGGAGGAGGAGAGGCAACATTATCCTGTAACGAGAGTAAAGCTGTATAATTTTTCACCCTAAAACAGATTTACAACTTGGCAATGAACTCTTTCATTTAACTAGTTAAAAGCAAATAGAGGCATCAAATTAGACAAACATCATTCAGTATATTAAACTCAGAAAAAGTGCTATTACATATCATCAATATTCAATACAAATCATGTAGATTACTTCAGCTGCAACTAAATGCCCGACCATGACTATACAAATTCAGAATTTACCAGCGGTGAAATACAGAAACTGCATAAAGATAAGCTTAGCTCCAACCAGTAAGTCCTAATGTATCGGCAAGATTGTACATTACTAGTTTATCCCAAACATGTCCAAATAGCCGCTCCCCTCCTATGGCAAATGTCAATGCCCATGAAGACAGAAGAACAGAGAAGATTGCTAACCCAACTGCTGATCCAAGAACATCTGAGAATCAACATATCCATCACAATTAAGCACACAAGAAACCAAAAGAAAGTCACTTTACATGCAATGTATACGAATAGAACAGATAGATGAGATGTTCAAAGTAAAAGACAAGCAACACCACTACCAAAAACACAAAATCAAATCATAATCGAATTCGAATCATCAACTACTACTACTGTTTCACTCATAGATCGACAAGATCAATGATTACACACTCACAGAGAAGCTAAGCATTTATCGTATATTTTCATAGAAACAATCAAATCTAAGTAAATTTTAGAATTTTCTATGAAATGAGATGTGGATATGGAGACTTACAGCGACGAATGCGAGGAAATGAACGAGAGTAGCGTAGAACAGGCCAGAAGTAGAAGCAATTGACGGCCCAAAGGAGTGGAAGAAGAGCGAATCCAAACAAGTAATATCTCCGAGCGTATTGTAGTGACTCCTCCTCCGAAAGACCCAAAGCTCCGTCAACCGTCGGCCATACCACCGTCGTCAATCCGTTCCGGTTACTGTCCTCCGACGCTTCCATCACGATCTTAGGTCACAAGCTTTTCTGTTTACAGATTTTATTCACGGTTTAAATTGTAATTATTTTAAAAACTGGGATGAAAACGAAATAACATATTTACGTTACAACTAATGGGCTGGGCTGGGATTTATTAATAGGTCCAATTTGAATAGTATTACGAATTCATGAACCTGCGCGTGTGCGCCATGCGCACCCTGTTAATGTTAGAAAAATCTGAGAGAGCGGCTTCAATTGATAGAGGTGAGTAAGTGTGGTTAATGGTCGTCATAAGGTGAAAATCGACGACTGTGAAATCGTGCTTTGAAGTTGTCGAAGATGTTAGCCCGTTTCGCGGCCAAGCGGCTTCTCGAGATCCGCCGTCAAGTGCCTTCTCAGGTATTGTGTTTTGCTTCTCCGTTTCTTCTCTTTTGATAATCTCTACTTGATCTCATTTTTCTGTGATTGTGTTCTTCTCAGGTTTCTCGATCGTTGTCTACTGCTTTGAACTATGTGAGTTTCGATTGATGATTTTGTTTATTATTTACTCTCTTTCATTAATTATTTGTTTGAGTTTTATAGGAGTGTTGATTTTGATTTGGATTTTGGATTTTTTGAAGCACCTCGATTCTCCCGATAATAATCCGGACCTTCCATGGGAGTTCAGCGAAGCCAATAAGAAGAAGGTAATTTACTGTACCGTTATTGTTAGTTTTAATCGTTTTTCATTTCAGGATGTTAGTTTCGGGATTGAAGATCTTTTAATGAGAAATTAGGTATAAATGTGCATTGATTGGAATGTTGTTTTTGGAGTTACATGTCGAAGAGCTTTTTAATTTTTCACATTAGCTTTAGGTTTTATGATTGGATTATTGTATCTAATGGGAGGGAGTGCGGGAAGTGTACGTATGATAAAAATGAAGCGTACGTATGTAATATGGATTACTTACACTCTGTTGTCTAGGAGTGAGAAGAGAACATTGACCCCTTGGAATGTCTCTGATGAATGGATTTGGTAGAATATGGAATCAAATAGTATATAATTGTTATCATGATCTTGACTTTATTAGAATTTGAATCTCATTTCTAATTAGAAAATGATCAAAACAATTGTGAGTTACTAAGTTTTCACGCTTGGCTAAGTTTGATTTCCTTTGGAATTAGCTCATGTCAATTTCCAACTAAATTGTGAACTAGGGCCTGCTAGCAAGACCTTATCTGCCACATGCTAAAATGCCTATTCTGGGCATTACTGTACTTGGCCTTTAGTAATTAAGTTGAAAACTACAATCTTCAAGGGAGTTAATGACAAGAAATTTAAAGAAGTTACAACTTTCGAGTTTTTCTGTGCCATAGTTATTTGACCTCTCCTAATTTTCTTTTCTGCTTTATGATATACCTTCGAATTTTATTCGACCAATCAATTGTTACTGGTCAAAGTATCTCAGGGATCTTTCACTTTTGAGGGATATTATTGAATCCCCTTGAGCATAGTTGGGGCGGGTTTTAATATGTAATAGTAGGGAATGGGCAGGTTTAATGCTATATTATGCGGCACATATGCTGCTGCATAATGTGTTTCATTTCTGAAGACATTTTGTTTTTGGTTATCAGGTAATTTGTCCGTGTACCATTTTTAATATCCAAATATGCATTTGCAGGTTCAGGAGATAATATCGCATTATCCTTCAAATTACAAGCAGTCTGCTGTCATTCCTCTACTTGATCTTGCACAACAACAACATGGAGGATGGTTACCTGTTTCTGCTATGAATGCAGTATGTTGATCTACTAGTTACTAGCATGATGAATAGTCTCTTGATTGCCCTTCCTCTTACCGACTGCAGAATGGATATGTAAATATGTTGTTGCATTGTACCATCTAGTTACCAGCATGATGATAGTTTCTTAATTGCTCTTCCTTACTTTTAGCAGCTGCAAATGGTTGTGTGAATACGTTGTTGGTGTTTTAATAACGTAATTTGATGGATGTAACAGGTGGCGAAGGTTGTAGAAGTCGCTCCTATCCGCGTTTATGAGGTTGCGACATTTTATTCAATGTTCAACCGAACAAAAGTGAGATGGATCAACATATTATTGTTTGTATCAACCATTTGACAATTACACAAGCAGCAACTAACCTGCTTTAATTATACCTTTTTGGTTTTCAGGTAGGAAAATACCACTTATTGGTTTGTGGCACAACACCTTGTATGATTCGTGGTTCCCGGGAAATTGAAGATGCCTTATTGAAGCACTTGGGAGTGAAGCGCAATGGTGGGTTATGGAACACTTCTCTTCGATCATCCTTATTTTTTGAAAATGAAACATTAAATGAAAGAGGGATTTTACTTGTGATTTGCAGAAGTAACAGCAGATGGTTTATTCTCTGTTGGAGAAATGGAGTGCATGGTAACTCTTCCTGAAACTGAGTATTACCTGTGCATGCTTTAGTGACATCCAAAAATTACCATGTCATGCTAAAATGGCATAATAAATATAGATGTCTTAACTGTATTTGTTATTAAATCAGAACTTTTTAATTGAGTAGTTGGTGTTTAATGTATGTTTTCCTGCAGGGTTGTTGTGTAAATGCTCCTATGATTACTGTTGCTGATTACTCCAACGGGTCTGAAGGATATACATACAATTACTATGTGAGTCCTTACCTGTCCATTTGCTCTTTACTGCTAAAATTCTACTAGCTTTGGAATTTTAAAGCAATCTTTTATATAAAAAAACTGCAGGAAGATGTCACTCCCAAACGAGTTGTTGAGATAGTCGAGATGTTAAGAAGGGGGGAGAAGTTACCGGTAAGAGAGTGTATTGTTTTCAACATTCCTTCTGCATTGTAAAGTTGCATCTTGGCTGACCTTATTTTTATGCTAAATTTCAGCCCGGCACTCAAAATCCAAACCGCATCAAATGTGGCCCAGAAGGAGGGAATACAACATTGTTAGGCGAACCAAAACCTCCTCCATGTCGAGACCTTGATGCCTGCTAAAGCCTGGGTAAATGGTCTGTCTTGTCTTCAATAATGCAATGCTTGGATGTCACCAAGCTTGTTTTGATTTTCCAGCTCCACCATTTTTTTCAGTCTACCAGTTTGGTTCTGGTAGATATTAAGCTTTTATACAACTCACATTTCATCGATGACATGTTCCTTTTTGCGAATCGAATTAATTATGTGGATGTTATTTTGTAGACTAAACCAGGTTAAGAATGTCCAAGCTGTTGTCTAGTGTGTGATAAAAACTTCTGAAAAGATGCAGATAAATTGCAACAGCAAGGGCTTGTGTTCGTATCTATCAGATAAACTTATGATTCTATTATGGTATTATTTTCTTCGGCATAAGAATTTGGTGAATACATACTGAATTCATTTCCAGAAAAATGAACAATGAGTTCTTGTTTCGAATTGACTCAGATATTTGATTCCAGCAACCAAAACAAATCCAGAAAATGAAAATGAAATATGAGGAATGACTTTGATGTTTCTTGTAGTTCATGTGTTTATGCATTGTTTTGTAAGCTACCTCTATTGATTGATCACAGCGAAGCTAGACTTAGCTAATTAGGATTAAAAGTCACCTAAACAAAGAATGATTTTATAATCGTACAGTTGAACTGTCAAGGTACCTTATAATTGTGGTTATAGGGGTTAGAACTTACAAACAAAAGAAGAAACACCGGGTCACATTTTACACATTTTAACAATCAAACCAAGTATGGATTGGAGGCTATGTCTAAATGCGACTTTTACAGATCATAATTCAATTCAAACCAATGAACAAAATGTGTTAAAATGTAATCTGATAAAGTTGTTGTAGTCCTCACTACTTTTGTCCTCACCTTGGTTTACTTGTCTGTGCTACAATTATTCATATACTCCAAAACATGGTCATTTACATTCATACAAATTAACCAAATTTCAACATTCCTAATTGCCAAACTTCTTCAACTTTTGAAAGCTTTGGTGTTCGAGTGGCTTTTTTAAATAGCATTAGGTAACTGACGTGTTTCTGGCCTTTCAAAAATATTGAGAGAGAGTCAAATCTGGAGACAGACCCACACTATACAGAGTGTCCACCATTTAAGGAAAAAGAAGCCCCCACTTACCTAAGCAATTGATGCGTGAAGGGACCTTATAATTGTGGCTATGGTGGTTTGAACTTACCTGACCAGTCCTTTTTTTAATTTATTTCTTTGCTGGTACTAACTTGACATTCATTTAATTGAGAACTAAATGGCTACTGGAAATGTTTTGTCCTTTTCCATCTGATCAGACCAACTAATACAATGCTTCTCTATCTTATTTTATGAACATGAAGACGTCAAAAGAATAGTAAAAACTCATGCTTTCATACTCTCTTTTATGTTAAAGCAACTCCATACAAATCTGATAACACCAAGTAGATAAGACACATCAAAGCATCTTATCTGATGACTCACACACACAACAGACACTCTATCAATGATGAGTTCTCAATAATGCAAATAACAATCATAGCCTCACCTACACCACACACTACAATGGATCTTCTTCAGCCACAAAAAATAAATATATTCTGATAATTCTAGCTTATGTTATTTCAATTTTCCTTTAACATAAAGTAGAATCAAAGAGATAATTTGCTCTTTCAAGTCAAAACTGATCATTCATGCAAAGTTGAAGAGCATTTGATTGTAACAAATAATAAATGTCATGAAAAGAGAATGTATGCTTTTCATTCTAACAAGATGAATGACAGAAAATGATCAAATGTAACCACAAGAACATCTAACAGCATATATGTACTGCTACAGCGTCTCACAAGAGGGCTATTCTATGGAATGTGTATGCAGAAACAACATAGTTACCGGAACAAAACTTATAATCACTTATAATCACTTCTGGCCACGCCAGCAGAAGCTTAGACTTTAAGCCTTTGGAGAGTGATCAGATTGGTTTTTTATCACTGCCCGGATGAAGAAGTCGAATGGAACGGACTAATGAGACTATGCTTCATACTTGCAGAGGTTTTCGAATCCCATGTATTCATGGTTTTGAATCTTGTGAACCATGTTCGCTATGCCAACGCCACCTGTTGAATATAAGGAAGCAATGGTTACGGAGGGGTTAAGGTGAATGTGAAGCCATCTTTGCAGTTTTTAGATGAGTTTACAGGGCACCACACTTACCTAGAGATATTGCGCTGACGAATATTGTAAAGGCTAAAATGAATATGATAAGTGATGCCCTTCCTAATAAAATGATCAGCTTCCTTACGACGTGCTGACCAATGAAAGCAGCAACAGTAGCTACAGCAGTGAAGTAGAGAGCTGCAAAACAATTGCGAATATGTTCATGGAGTTGACACTAGTCTACTGATGATGAAGCTGCTTTAAGGCAAGACTTATGTTGTTCTGTAGGAATTTGATCACATACCGTAAGGAACAGGAAATCGGTTTAGAAGGTAATATTCTACAACTGACATAGATGATGAGAAGGTCATTGCGAATGTAGCAGTGGCACTTGAGACCTGTACACAAATCATCAAGATCAAAATGGTACCTTAAAAATGTTTTTCCTTAGACTTATATGGTGGAGCGAACCAGAAAACTCACCTGAGGAGGTACTCCCAATTCCAAAAACAATGGACCCATGATAAATCCTCCTCCAAGTCCCAACAAGCCTCCAACAACTCCAGCTAGTACTCCAAATGAACAATAGGTAATAAGTTGGATTACACGGAAACTTTTCCCGTCATTGCCCTTTGAGGCTATGACCCTCCTACCTTTATACAGACTAACTGCTTCATATGACGATACCCCTAAAGAAACTGGAATCTGCGCAACAGAAAATAACTAAAGAGTGAAAATGTATATCACGCTACGCAAAAGGAGAACATCTGTAAACCAAAGAATGTACCTGCATCAAGTTCAGTACCCAGTATGCTACTGAACAAGTGCTTGTATAATTCTATAACAAAAAACATAGTTTTAGTCAGTTTATGAGGAGAAATTGTATAATGTGCTTAAACAGTGGAGAAATGTTGACATTAAAAGAATTAGAAGAAGATGGAACCTTGCCGATTTGTATTCCAAGGAAAGCAAACCAAACGAATACAAGAAGTCCAAGTTCCTTCCAGCAAACATTCTCCCAAACTGTGAACTGTGAATTACACATTATGTTAGCTTCGTAATTCTTTCTAGTCCTTTAAGTAGAGACCATCATATACATACTGTTTTCTCACGGTTTTCCGATTGAGGCTCGCTGTTTGGTCCACTTGGTAAAGGCTTATATTCTACCTCACTAGCAGCGCCTGATATAATGAAAAGAATACATAATTAGTTTTATGTAATGTAGAACATGCCAGCATTAGATACATAGTGATTTCCAAAACAAATGGAATAGGACGAGATAAGGTACCATTGGACTCGCTTCGCTTTGCAGACTCCTGAAAACCAAAGACATTACAAAATGGTTATAATCATTTTCAAATGCACATACCCTTCATAATCAACATCTATTCAATAAGTAGATGAGATTACGTTTTTCATTATGGTTTCTTTCTTCCATGTCTCTACACCTTTGAAGAATGCCTTGGTTGATGTTCCTAGAAACAATCAGATATCAATATAACAGCTGTTTATACAATGAGACTAAAATTCCACAATCCATCATATGACTTACCTACGAATAGAATGATGAGTAAAACCGTGACCATCCAGTCAGCGAAGAGGACATTAAACGTCACACCTATACTAATTCCCATCATGAGCATAGGTTGAATTAGCAGAGCTAAATCATAGTCAATGATAGGCATGTCAATTGTAGGATGCCTCAACTTAAGGTTATAATACACAGTTGATACTGCTGCACCCATAATCATACCTGAACCAAAAAAAAAAAAAAAAAAAAAAGAGCTAATCAGATTGACTTTAACTGGTAATTATGATACATTACTAGTCTAATTGGACATGAGCTAATTATCTATTTCTTCTTGAGTTCAAAACATGCCTCCCCATATGAAGTATCGAAACAAATAATCGATATGTCACGTTCCGCATTGCATACACTACAACTGGCAAGGTTTGAGAAGAAAATCCAAACTAATGCAAGATGTCAAGCAGAACTCTCATAAGGAAACAAAACAAACCCAAAAATATAAAATACAAACTCAACAACCCCAATTCAGTGACACATATCTTTCTTCTATGGATCAGAAAAGTTATTTTCTAGCATTGAGCTGAACAAATTGAAAGAAAAATCCATGAGAAGCAACACAACAACAGATTAAACATGGAAAAGTTCAAAACCAATTTGATAAAAGAGGTGGATTTTATCCCAAAAAACAAAAACTTATCTAGACAGATGTCATGTCATAGCCAGAAAAAAAAAAACATCAGTTGTTTTGTTTATATCAAAACAAAATCCTTCAACAGAAAACCAAACTGGTTGTGAAATCTGAGGAAAAAAAAAAAAAACACTACAGTATATACACAATCAATTACTTGACCTTATACAGCTAATAGTTCCACCAAATAACTTTACAATCAAAACAACAGTGTTTTCTGGACCCACTGTTCAACAAGATTCAAGGAAAAAAGAAGAATAATAATAAGATAGATGATCAAATCTCATACATTTTGATATAGCAGTGCTGGATTTAGCATCAAATCCAATAATCAAACTGAGCATAGGCACAAAAATACCACCACCACCAACACCACCAACACTACCAAAAGCAGCTCCAAAGAATCCAATTATTGTACCCAATACAATTTGCCATCCAAATTTCATATCCTGAAAACACAAAAATCACACCCAGATGAGCTTATCTTCATAACCAAAACATCATCAACACTAAACAATAAATCAAAATGAAAACTTACAGGCCAAACATGTGTGTAACCAGAGCCATCAGATTGCCACAAGAAATTAAAAGCTTTATCAAGAAAACCAATCTCAATCTGTGTATCTGCATCACTGAATCCTCCTCTCAAGGTTTCAAGTCTTAAACCTCTCTCAGCTTTAGCAAACATAAAAGCCAACACAAAGTTGAAAAGAATCATCAAAAGGGGTCTCATAACTTGCCATTTTGCAACAAATCCAGCCATTAGATTCCTTCAAAATCAAAGATGATAGTATCTATTTATGTATGTATATACCCCCTTCCTATTCCTCTCTACCCAGATGAGAACAAATGCCAAGATACAAACTTTTTGTCAAATATGAAAGAGAGACCACATACACATTCACATACACAAACACAAAAACAAAAAAGCACAAGTAGAACGTGGTGGTGGAATTTTATTTGATAGCTTCATAACACAACACCATGTGGGTGTGAGTGAGTGAATTCGCTGAGACAAAACAATAAAAGGAAAACAAAAATGATCCAAAAGAAAAGCTAAAGCTCTCTCTCTCTCTCTACCTAGCTCTTGTGTGTGTGTTTATAACGAAAATGGTGTTGTGTGTGTTTATTTATTTATATGATTACAGTGAACAGAGAGTGGTCTTCGGATTCTTTTTTCCATTGTTATGTGAAATATAAGACCGTGTCTTCCCGGATTTTACTATTCAATTAAAATTAAAATCTCTTCGTTATCTTAATAGTTAATATATTTATTTTAATTATTTATATATAATAAATTTATTAATTCATTTATTATTCTATTGGTGTGTATATATATATATATATATATTGCATAACAGTAAATTTGAACTGATTTTTAAAATAAATTTTATAAAATTTGAATAGCAATTTTGAACGATTTATAGTAATAATATTTTAGATCACAGAATTTATGAATCAGTTTCTTCTTTTAAATTAAAAATTAAAAAATAATTTAATTTTTTATAAATTTGTTTTAAATATAAATTATTTAATATTTTTAATAAATGCCATATAATATTTGAGTGGTACATTTAAATATAATTTCACACTAAATGATATATTTCAAGTTTCAAGACTGTGGAATATGCAGAATTCCAGTGATTAAAAAAGTTTATATATATATGAATGAGTGTCTTATCAAACTAAAGTTGCACAATTTTGTGTAATTTTATAAAAATATTGAGGTCAATTTTGATATTTTAACATATTAGAAACACAACCAAGAAAAAGTACATATAAGGTTGATAAGTCATTTTCTTTGCCTGTGTACTTAAGTATTAATTTCATATGTAATTTTGTAAATAGAATATATTAATGATAAATTGATACTTTTTAATTATAATTTTTTAAAAACAAAATATTTCATTTAACATGTTTTAGATTAATTTCAATAATAAAAAACAAAGATAACGACATGAAATAATAATAATAATAATAGTAATATTTTTGGTTAAATGTCTTGTTAATTATACTGTTTTAAAGCCAACATGAAGTGGGTCTATAATATTTTTATGAATCAAGTTGCAATCTTACATATAATTAGTGTGTACTATATTACACATACACATAACGTGAGTATCTTAAACTCTTCATTTTGAAGATATCATGATAATGAAAATAATAAGAAAAAACAAATACATATTCTAATAAAATCATGTAGGAATATAAATATATTTTTTCAGTTAAAATTTAAATACTTGTGTTTTTTAAATGACTATAAATTATTTACTTGGCTAATAATTTTTTTAAAACTATTTTCGCTGCATGGTTTAATATATATTTTTATTTATTCGAATTTAGAAAAATAATAATAATAATTGATAATTAAAAGTTAAAATTGAGAATAGTACGAAATCTAAAAATTGAGAGAATATGCAATACACAAGTTTGCCTATCACATACATCTTTTTCTGGTGATAAGCCAGGTATATTCAATCACGTGACTCTAATTAATCGTTAAATTTTTTTATTTATTTATTTTTTTACATCATTCAAGAATTCAATTAATTATTCATTTATATTAAAAAAAAAAGAAAAAGTATATTTATATCTGAATATGCATCAACAGTTCCAATCTAAACTATCCCGATGGATATGTTTTTATTAGTCCATCTGATTTTACTTGCTTGTTTATTTTATTAGAATCATCTCTCTGATACTGATTTTTTATTTTTAAAACCGGTGACAACGTATAATTAGATATATTTTACATAATTATTAATTAATTATATTTTATATGTTAATTTTTTTTGCCACGGAAAATGAAATAGGTATGGTTACCTAATTTTTGGACTTTTTATTAAAAAATTATATTTTTAGACCAAAATTAAAATTTTTACAAAACTAAACTTTTTTTAAAAGTTTGTGTAGAAAATAGACCAAAATGACCGTAATACCCCTACTTTCCGAGCAAATTAGACCGGAAAACAAAAAACTACACCAAGAAACAGACAAAATATAACTGTTTTCCGGTGTTCTGCTTCCCGGACCAGGAAACAGAACACCGGAAAACAGTTATATTTTGCCTGTTTCCTGGTCTGGTACTTTCCGGTCCACCTGAAAAATCATTTTTGCAATTTTTTTTAAAAAATCTAAAAGTGAAAAAAATTTAAAACTGGTTTAAAACTAAAATTATTTTTTTAATAAGGTTTAAAACTGTGTATTTTCACACTAAAATTTTAATCAATTCAATCATGCTATATATCCATTTTTATTGCTTATTTTATGCAAATATCATCTTTAAAAGGTAAATTAAATAATTAATTAATCTTTTCACATAAGTTCATATATAATTAAAAAAATATTTAAAAAGTCATAAATTCTATCTAAAATTATTCAAATGCTATCTATTTAAAAAATCAGTCCGTACAAACCCATCATATTCGATAAATTAAATGAAGAAAACGAAGGATGTAGAAGAATGAACATGAAAATTATTTGCTACTTATATGGCATGAAGATGAAAGAGACATTTGTGGTTTATGAACATTTTGATTATTCATGGACACAATCCTTTATTCTGTTTCATTCAAGCAAATAATTGGCGAATTGAGAGATACATTTTCTTCTTTTCAAGAAAATAATAAATGCATATGTAAGTTGGTCACATTTTTAGGTTTAGATTAATTCAAAATTATGTTATTGTATTGAGTGTTTGACTAATATCATGTTTTGTTCGATTAATATATGTTGTCAATCTTTTTTCTTTGATTTTTGGCGTGGAGATATGGCAAATGTTTAATGTATTTTGACTTCTCATTGAATATTGTAAAATTATATAGCATAAGTTTTTACTTCTTTTTATTTTTATCCATTCATGTATATATATATATATATATAGTCCTCGTATATTAAAAAATAAATAATTAGGACGGCATGACAAGTACAGTGATTCAACTAACTACTCTCTCAACCACTCGATTTATAAATTAATAGTAGCTTCAAATGAATCTATACATTGGTATCAAAACGACAATATCTGAGTTCATTTTATTATTAAGACAATATTATTTTAATATTATCATTATATTATACCATATGTAATCTATTATTCTCTGACCACCAATTAATTAATTCATTATTGATTTAAGTAATATTTTTATGCACGAGGAATCTCACTGAACAAACTAGAAAATTTTCACATTATCTAGTAGTTACTTTTCGACTGAATTATAAATAAATAAATCTTTACCAATATTTAATCTAAATTTTGTGATATGGGATAAAAGTAACAGCTTTCCAGTAAAGTATAATTTATAATAATATTTTTTTTTAATATTTATTTTTATTAGACTATAGATAATATAGTAACATAGTTTAGATAGCAAAATATTCTATAATTATTAAGTAAAGTTTTAAATTTAAATAAATCCAGTTTGTCATATATAAGAATTATAATTTATGTGATGGATATTATTAAATACAAATTAAGGTTATATATTTATAATTAAATTTAAATTTTTTTAATTAAATAGAGTATTGACTAAGCAAGAGTAGATAATTAAGTAGTAAAAGCACGTGTTATGAATAATGAAGAAGTGAACAATGAGCATAGCTTACGTGACTAATCATTTTCGTGTCACATTTATTTACTATTATATTATTAATATTATATTATGATTGAGACTTTATATCAACTCCAATTTTTATACTATTATTCAAGTCAATGGACACTCTACTATTATATCACATTTGCATTATTTACCATTTATATATATAGTGAGACATTACACATCATCATTAGGTGTACAACTTGGCTCATTCTAATTTATGAGATTAATTTATGATTACAAAATAAATGAATATTCTTGCTTATTTGAAGTGTCGGCGCAAAAAATAAATAAATATTAATTTAAATATTAAATTCTATTTTTCTCGTTTTATTTTTAAACTATATGATAAAATATAAATAAAAATGTTAGATAAATAGACTCACACAATTAGTTAATAATTTATCTCCTATTATAAATGAAAAAATTAGTAACTTAATTGATTATTGTTATTTAGATGTATCTACCAAAATGTGAAAATATATATGGTTGTCCAACTAACCACCACAACCTACTTTTTACATTTTGATTAAATAAGTGATAAAGTATAATCACTTTATAATTTTTATTATAATTAACTTTTCATGCATCATGTGATACCAAATCTGTAATTATTGATTCATTATTATTATATTCTATTATACACTTTTTAATCTTGTTTCCCATTATATTTGAATGTGATTTCGATAAGCAATTTAAAATTAATTGTTTATTTGTACCTAATATTCTTTTTAACTTTCCACCATTTTTTCACATGCATTTGTCTTCCATTTTTATTTCTATCCCATATTATTTTTAATTATATTTAATATGAATTCGAATTAACTACATAATTGGATAGATTATACTTGTAGGGTTTGTGAATATAAATAATAAGATTAATTTGGGATATTAAAATGATTAATGAGTTGATAGAGGTTCTAATCTCACTCACGTCATATGTGAAGTGGACACTTAATATAAACATTTGACTACTGATTAAAGTTGTTATACCAAGATAAGGGACCCAAAATCAACTTACTTTCAGACCATGATTGATGGGTGTACTTTTTTTTTTTTTTTTTTGGCTATTAATTAAAGCAAGTTAAATGTTTATATATCATATCATTAATCTTTTTCACATTTCATTTCACCCATATTTTCAATTTTTGAAACACTATTAAAGAGAGACTATGAAAAGTGTATGTGAATCCAACTTACTTCCTAACCAATACATGCACACCCACAAATTCATTATATTTGTTAGGTAGCCATTCACTCTCACAAATAGTAAATTTAATTATTTATTTTTCCAAAATTTATTGGTTAGGATTTCCTTTTAGGAAGGTTTTCTATCTTGAGTTTGATCTATTTCCTAATGGTTTGATTTCTTATTTTGAAAAGATTTGGTTTTCCTAAATTGGTTGATTGTATTCATTAGTTGAAAAGGAAACAAATTAGGAAAATATATTTGATGATCACTGTAAATAGAGTTGTCTCATGAAGAAGAAAGTATCCCGTCCCTTTGGGGTTGGTGGGTATTGGATTGGGGTCATGCATGCCGAGTGGAGTAATGATCATTGGATTGCGGTCATGCACGCCTAGTGGGACAATGATCATTGGGGTTGGAGTCTCGCCATTAAGGAGATTTCGTATTGGGGTTGTCTCGCCATTAAGGAGATTTTGATTTGGGGTTGTCTCGTCGTGGTGGAATTGTTCGCCTAAAACGGATTCTGGTTGAGAAAGAAAACAATTTTGTGGGAAGAGAGAGTATTGTTTGAATGACTTGTAATTTTTATTTCTCATAGTAAAGTTGTTATCTTTCCGTGGATTAAGCAATTTGCCGAACCACGTTAAATATTGTGTTTGTGATTGGACTGACATATTTTAGTTGAATCGAATTAGAAACTATGAAGAAATCGGGACAGAACCGGAAATTTGCTAACAAAATTATTTTAGTTTGAGTCAATAGATACTATTGTAATATATATATATATATATATATATATATATATTTAAAAATATTTATTATTTTTATCACTTTACATAACATTAAGCGATTCGAGTAATATTTTATAAATATAAATTATCTAAAAAAAATAATTTAAAAAAGTAGTTAGACAAATATTATTTTAAGTATTTATTAAAAAATTTCACAGAATATTCTTATATTTAATATTAATAAATACAAATTAAATAATTATAATATAAATATAATTATTTAATAACTATTACTCTAATAATTATTCTAATAAGTCTTTCAAATTATTAATTTCAACCTGTTGAAATTAAATGTGTTTTTATTAAATAATTTTTTGTTTATTTAAATTTGACATTTTTAATAATATTTGAATTTTTTATGATTTTTTTCTTCGTAATATTTCAAATTTCAATCATTTTTTATTTACATTTTAAGAGAAAAAAAAACACGAAAAGTGAATGTTTTACCAATTTAATTAAGTCCACAGTCCGTTTTAAGTGTTCAAATAAGGCACGTGAAATGTTTATGAATTATGTTCATGTTGGTATTGACTTTAGCAAAATGGTAGTAAATGGAAATGCTTAAGAAGGTGGCTCCGCCATGTTTGGATTGATCAATGAATATGAGAAGTCCTTATTCAAAAACGAAAGACAAGTCAGAATCTATGAGCTGGATGTGGATACTAAAAAGGAGAAGCCAACAAGTAATCAAACATGGCCCAACATACTCGAATCTACCACCATGCCAATACTCTGGAGGTCCATTTCAAAATAATGTCATCTTTTATATATATATATATATATATATATATATATATATATATATGCTTATCTTATTTTATATGTCATTATCCTCTCAATCTTGAAAAATTAAAATTAGACGTCACTTGGTTTGACTTATCAACCTCCATAAGAATATTTATGGAATCCTCTGGCTTTTTAAGAATCTTAGGGGATAGGAATTAATCTTGATTAATAATCATCATTTCTAATTATTAAAAAAAATACATATCTATTAAGAAAAAAATTTCGAAACAAGCCCTGAGAATTGGGTTTACAACTCTGGGCCTGGGCCTGGCCCTGGCCCAAGAAGAAATCACCGCACCGGTCAACACAACAAATCTTCGTGAAATTAATTCCCTCCCGCCAAATTACACACGGAAATGATGCCGTTTCGGTTGAATTATCACTTCACTCAACTCTCACCACCATACATCACTACAACTAATTTCACGCCATTACCTTCCTCCGTCGTCGCAAAATCTCCACCTAAACTTCCGCTCCTACTCATCAATACGCCGCCGGCATCGGCATCGCCGTCGGCCTCACCGGCGGCTCGTCTCAGCTCTTCTCTTGCTTTGCGGTCTCGATTAGTCTGCAAGTTCAACGATTCAGGTTAAAAATCTAACCTATTATGTCCTTACTACGGTTATTATTCTCTTTGGACTTTTAGCGAACAGGTTGTGTGCATTGATGGATAAGAAATGTTGTAATGATATTTTGATTTAGATATGATATCGCAGCTTGAACTTGATAAGCCGGACGAGAGGCCGAGAAAGGGTAGGAGAAGTGTGAATGGTGTGTTTTGGATTATTCTTATCAATCTTGGACTGTTTGTTGCTGATCATGTGTTTCAGGTATTGCTTTGTGTTTGTATTTTGTGAAATTTATGTTGAATTTGGTTGGTTTGGTAATGAAATTAGGGCTGGTTGGATTTTTATGGATTGCTGTTTCATATTTTTGTTGGTTTGAATGGTATTTCATGGTTTTATATGGTTATAAAAGCAGCTACTTTTTTGAACTACCAATTCCTCATTTAAACTATGTGCTGTTGTTAAAATTGTTTACTAGGTTCGTAGCGTAAAATCTCTATACCTATACCACAACTGGCCGGCTTGGTACCAATTTGTGACTGCAACTTTTTGTCATGCTAGCTGGTAAGGTATTCATTCATATATCTGTTGTCTTATTATTCGCTTAAACTGTCATGCCCTGTTGTGTTTGACTGGACTAGGATTTTTTTCTCTCTTATATGGGCAAGGTTTTACTATCTTTTGACAAACTCTTTTCAGGAAGCATCTTTCGAGCAATCTTTTTTTCTTGTACATCTTCGGTAAGCATTTGATGACATTTGTAATTAAGTCAATGATGCTATCATAAGTGAGTAACTTCTGATGTCTGATTGTGACTTGTTCTGTGCAGGGAAGCTTGTTGAAGAGGAGGAAGGAAACTTTGGGCTCTGGCTATCTTACATTATCACAGGTGCTGGAGCCAATCTTGTTTCATGGCTGGTTTTGCCGAGAAATGCAGTTTCTGTGGGAGCCTCTGGTGCTGTTTTTGGGCTATTTGCAATCAGTGTGCTTGTAAAGGTATTTGAATATAGACTAATATGTTCATGATAGAATAAAGTAAACTTGCTTCTAATATCAAACTCATTTTCGCGACTTATAGATGTCTTGGGACTGGAGGAAGATTCTTGAAGTGCTTATACTGGGGCAGTTTGTGATCGAAAAGGTGAAAACTATCTTTACCATCTATGTCTTAAAAATCAGATATTTAAACCGCCTACTTCACATTTCGCTTTAATCATCTGAGTACCGGTTTGCTGATCTATAGGTTATGGAAGCTGCCCAAGCTTCGGCTGGATTGTCAAGCTCTCTCAATGGTGGCTATGCTTTGCAAAGCATCAATCATATTGCACACCTCTCTGGTGCTCTAATTGGTGTACTACTAGTATGGCTTGTCAGCAGAGTTCCATCTCCATCTCCAGATCAAGATTCATTGAAATTGAAGGAAAAAAAGGACAAAAATCTCTAAGTTATGCCTATATATGTATCCAATGTCTCGTGTACAAATTACATATTTCCCTGGCAGTGATTTATTGATCCTATTTGGAACACTGAATTGCAAGTCATTGTTAGCACACCTATTCTATTTATATATCTATGAGCAAGATAAAGGTTTCCATTTAACTACAATTTGATGCTATTTTAATTAATGTTAAATATGCTATTTTTACTACAATGGTTCATGAATATGATTGCCAAAATGTGTATGCTGTTTGCAATTGCTTGCTTGATGCAAGAAAAAGGCCTGAAAGTGGTCCATAGTCCAAGTCACAGCCCACACAAGGTTTTTTGGCCCAATAGTCAGCTCCACGCAGTTATTCTAGTTCAGTTAGAATACAACTATTCCCACATCGACTAGTTACAATGCAACTAAGTTCTTTATATATAACAACGCTCACTAACCTGTTGTCTCTTCGGAGACATCCGATAAAATTGGAACGATACAGAGAAGATTAGCATGGCCCCTGCGCAAGGATGACACGCACAAATCGAGAAATGGTCCAAATTTTTTTTTGTCTTCCCTTCTTCTGCGACATCCATGCTTAGGATTTTCATAAAAATTGATTGATATGAAGTTTCCAGAGGAAGAGTTGAAATTGTACAAATTAGATTGAAGCGTATATACACTGTAAAACCATATAAGGTAGCATAAAAAGTACACAATGGTTGATGAATATGAGCAAGATCTGTATGCTATATACATCATTTTGCTCATATTCTTCTCAGTCACACCTGGAAGGAGAATATGACATTAGATGCATCCAAAATTACATTGTCTGTCTTCTCTTCAAAGTAGTCCTACTGTACATGACTGTGCAAGCTGATTATAGAAACCAAGCTGACCTTGAGACTGCTTCTGGCAAATGATATGTAACCTTACTCCTGATTTACATGTATGCGAAACGCACATGGACGTCCTTGCCAGCTTAGAGCCTTCCATTGAAGCATCTGTATCTCTTGACAGCAGTCGACCCTTTTTAAGACCTCCTGCTGACCCTTTCTGATCCTGTGGAGATGTAGCTTGTTTGTTATAGAGTTTCTCCAAGCTTTCTAGCTGCATTTGTTCGTTTGTTTCGGTTTTTGGTATCCTGTCTTTGCTTTTGACTAACCTGAGTACTCTCTTTGCCTCTTCTGTCAATCCGATGCTACGCCAAGCTTCAGAGAGGATCGAGAAGGTGGATTTTGCTGGCTGGACATTGAATGCTTTCATAACTTGGAGAACGTCCTCAGCTTTCCATGGTTGATTTGCTTCGTTGTATCCCCACATCAGGGTTTCGAAAGTCTTTAGATTGGGAGAAACACCATATTCACACATCTTGTCGAAAATCCTGATTGCATCTTCCATTCTTCCTGTACTGCACCATCCACTGATGACAGTTGTGAAAAGTACAACGTTTGGCTGCAATCCTGATTCGATCATTTTTGTAAGGAGTTCTTCAGCTTTCTCAGGCTCTTGTGCCCGCACATACCCTTTTGCTAGAATGCTAAAAGAATGTATGTCGGGTTCTATACCGGCCTTCACCATGTCGTCGAAGATTTTCCTGCTTTTGTTCATGAACCCAGCTGTGCTCCAGGCATTCATGATGGTGCTAAATGTTATCACATCTGGTTTTACTTTGCACTCTTCCATCAATGCTATAACCTGCATTCATAACTACCACGAAGTAAATCACACAAATCCTAGTCAAGAATCATCAGAGTAAAGCAACTTGGAATACTAAGTTGTGACTCACCTCGTCGACCCCATCTCTATCCATGATTTCTGCAAAACCTTTGATCAATGAATTAAGGATAACAAGATTAGGAAGCATCCCATTTTCTTTCATCTTATAAACAAACCTTAACGCTGCCTTAATTTTACCCTCTTTACAGTATCCACCAATAATGATGCCATTCGTCCTCTCATTAGGCTTCACACCATTTTTCTGCATTTCTTCAATAATCTCCTTAGCTCGTTCAGTTTCTCCATTTTGAGCATAAGCTGTTGCTATTGTGTTATAAGTAACAGTATCCGGTCGCATCCCATTAGCTACCATCTTATGCACTACATTCCATGCCTCTGTTACATTCTTCTTGTTACACCATGCTCTCACAAGTACATTATAAGTCCTAAGATTGGCTTTAACATTCCCTTGTTCCTGCATCAAATCCAGTAACTTGGCTGATTCTTCAGGCTTACCAGCAATACCATACCCTTTAATCAATGTGTTATAAGTGCTTGTAGTGAGTTTCGATCCACTCTCCTTCATCTTCCAAAACATTTCCATGGCTTTTTCCATGTTCCCAGATTCAGAAAACGCATTTATCACAGCATTAAAGAATATCGAGTCCGGTTTTATCCCATTCTCTTCTACTTTTGAGATAATCGAATGGATGGAGTCGAAACGTTTCTGGACAGTCAGAGCAACCAAAAGGGTTGTGTATGTTACCAAAGATGGCTTGTGTCCCCCTTCAATCAAATTGTCAAAAACAGACACAGCTTCCTGAGGTTTTCCTCTTTCAATCAGAGTATTCATCAATCTTGTCCTTGACCGCACTGTTCTACAACCATCTTTGCTCGTGCAACTTTCACAGATAGATTGACTTTGAACATCTTTATGCTTCCCATTTACATACAATACATTCTTTTCACCTAAGTCACTCTCCTGTGATGTTACAAGTAACAAAGTATTCATCTCCAATCTTTTATCTTTGTGAATACAAATAACATTCAAAAACTAAGCTTGAACTCAAATGTTACCACAAAACTTGATGTCAAACTAATCAAATAGTTCAACCAGGATGATCAAATGAGCAATACCTTACTTGGTTGTGCTTTAAGTCCGCCATTGGTTCGCGAAATAGCCTCCTCTCTACCAAATTCTCCCATATAATCCTCCTCTTACAGGTTCTTGAAAACCTGACAGTTTTTAAGCTTACTTCAAACAAAATTTCAAGCGAAACTCTCAGGTTTCCAATCAGCATTACATTCCATACAGTACCAACCTATATTCAAACCAACAAATCAAAATCAGCAACTTGTTCAATCCACCAAATTGCAATGACCCAAATACCCAATTTAACCAAAATCAAACCACAAAAATAAATACTACTAATCAATACAGATTATGAAACCAGTCTTGAAAAATCCAAACTTGCAAACACCCAATTATCACTACAACTAATAAACTCACTCTAACATTGAAAACAAACCTCAAAACCCAATAAAAAGTGAAGAAAGAAAAAGAAAGAAATCTTGAGAAATGTGAAAAAGCTTACTTGGTAGAAGGAGATGGAGGAGAAGAAGAAGAAGAGTGTGGAAGAAGAAGGACACAAAAGATGGTGGAAGTGAAGTTATAATAGTACATGTACACGGTAGACGATGAAACACATTTGTTGAAATGTTATTATCCACAAAAAAATTCTGAGAAAAGAAAGACAAAACACACACCAGTAGATAAGAAACACAAGCTTCAAATTTCGTTTGATGATTTTCTTTTTTTCTCATCCACCAATCATATGTTTATTTATTTACTCTTATATGGGCCGTGACCCGGATATAAATGGGCCAGTTAAAGCTCTAAATGGTTCAGCCCAGATTTAAACTCGTTTGGGCCACAGAGAGATCCACAGAAAAATGACGATATTGTCCCTCCCTGGGTGTGAATTTTTGAAGAAGAAAAAATACTCCGGAGTTCGAAACGCGTTTCTGGGAGATTTAAATAAATAAAAAAACTCATGTCAAGAGAGCTCGACACCAAAACCCAATGGAAGGTTTTTGTAAACAAGATAGAACCTACTAAAAGCATGGAATGGCAGCGAAAAAGAATCTGAAAACAATATAATACACACACAAAGGCCATGAAACCATTCTACAGAGACTAAATTTCAATGCTTTAGAGTCTCTCTTTTTCTCGTTTTTGTATGGGGAGATGTTGAAGCTATGGAGATGGTATCAGAATTGCTTGATAGCTCATCCAGTGAAGACGCAAATGATCAGTTCTGGTTTGATTTGGGGTTTTGGAGATATTGCTGCCCAGTTCATCACTCAATCTACTGCCAAGAAATATCAGTCTTTGGTATACTATTCTTGATACCCATTTCGAAATTTTTTATCTTTTAGGTGTAATTCTTTACAGTACCCAATTTGAGTTTTAGGTTTCATTTGTTTAGAATTGTGTGGTGCTTCTTGAATGGTTGTGAATTGAGTGAAAGATTGTTGTTAACTGTAGGTAAGAAATTAGAAGAGTTTTGAATCTTTGTGTTTATATAGCTTATTTTAGTGATGTAGTGTAGTTTGATTAGTTCAACTTTGAAGTTAGAACATGATTTGTGCTCTTTGTATCTATAATTACCAAAACTTGTGTTGTAATTTCTTGAAAATCATGATTTGCTATGTATGACATTGACATCTCTTATATTATTACTGTGTCCAAAATTATCAGGAGGTAAAATCTGATACAAAGGAGGAAAATGCAAGAAAGATAAGCTGGAAACGAGTGGCAACAACAAGCATGTTTGGATTTTCATTTGTTGGACCCGTTGGGCACTTTTGGTGAGTGAATCTTTCTTATTCACGTTTACTTGCCTAATCACTAAACTTGGTATGGTATTCTTAGATTGAATGAGTTCTTACATTTATGTTTTCTGAATCTATAGGTATGAAAGTTTGGATTGGTTTATAAAGTCACGACTTCGACTGCGAATGAATTCATTTGGTTTTGTTGCTACTAAAACTGTGATAGACTCAGTTATCTTTGGACCATTGGATTTACTCATCTTCTTCACTTACATGGGGTTTACGGCCGGAAAGAGTTGGCCTCAAATCAAAGAAGATGTGAGAAGAGATTTCTTCCCAGCATTGATTCTAGAAGGAGGAATATGGCCAATTGTTCAGGCTGCGAATTTTCGGTTTGTACCTGTTCGATATCAACTCTTATATGTGAACTTCTTTTGTTTGCTGGATAGTTGCTTCCTATCATGGGTAGAGCAACAAGATGATGCTCCTTGGAAGAAATGGTTGAAATCTTTGTTATCAGTAAATGAAGAGAAAAACTCAGGTAGTAGATGAAGAAGTTCCTATTTGGTCCAGATATTCTCTAGTGTGTTCATGGCGGAAAGATAAGGTACAGAATAGTGAACTGGAGTTGAAAAGTACTGATTGAGATTGGGGATTGCAAAATTGATTGTGCATTTTACTTGTACTAATTTTTTCTCTGACAAATTAGGGAGTTTATGAAACTTAGAATGCCTTATTGTAATGTTCTTTTTTTTTTAGGGGGGTAAAATTGATGAAAACTTGTTCGCGCTAGAGCCTAGTGTAATTTTTCAGTAAATTGAAACACCACTCAGCAACAATTCATTCGTATTCATGAAAAAGTGTGTTTCTGTGATGTCTATAAAGAAAACCACAACCTAGTGGCTGTGAGAAACAACAAAAAGAACAAAAGCCTCATCTTAAATCACATTATACAATGAATCTACTGCTACCTGAAATTTTGAAAAGGTTTATGGCTTGCGATCTAGTTTACCATTAAATTTTCAGTCTCTTGCTGACTTACGACAAGCCGAATTTGGACAAGGCTGATTGGAACAGATCTGAGAACGCTTGAGATGTAGTTTGATCATCAGCTTTTATCTTTAATTGTGCTTTGGCTGATGATGAGTTGATTATACACTCTACAAGGTAATTTGATGGTTCTTCAGCTTTTTGTGCGAAGAAAAAGAACTTGAAATTAGGTGCTTGACCTCCTGAAGCTATACAGTGAATCGAATGGCCTTGCATGTGCCGGAGAAGGGTTTGTGGTGCTGTCAAAGCTACAATTCCTTGAGGGCTAATAGAAAAATCCTGCATTGAATTTAAGACGTGACCTATAAGATATAATAACAGTTTTGCATCCCATCCTACCAACCTAACACAGTTTCCATCTGTCAGAAGATATAAACATGAGTAAATAAAGTAAGCAAAGAATAGCTGTACCCACCTGTGATAAAGCTATTGATAGTTGGCGCCATTTTGCCTGGAAAGTGCCAGGATCCATAGCAGCTTTGGAATTAAGCTTCAATGGAGGAGGTAGAGGAGCAGGTGCTGGTGCCGGAGTCGGTGAAGGTCCTAGGGCTAGACCAAGTAGATCATCAATGGTTGAACTAGATGGTGAAGAACTGACAGATGATATAGGGCCTGAAATTGCCAATTCTGTATTTGTGCTCAGTGAAGAGACAGAAGCAGGTGAAGAATCAAAGAGAGGAGCACTATATGCTGAACCATTATTAGCAGATACATTGCTCTCTTCCTTCTCTGAAGTACTTAAGAGTAGATCCTTGTCATTTGCCTCAACCATGTGAGCTGGAACCACATTATCTGCAGTGTCTGCTCCAATTGATAGATTTCCAATCTCATCTGAAAACTCGAATGGTCCTCGGTGTTCCTTGTCTGTGAACATGTAAGAAGGCTGCAAGTAATTATCAATATCAGTTACTGTGAATGCTCCAAACAGAAGTAATTATTCTATTCAAGGGAAACCAGAATTACAAACATCAAATTTTATGGTCACTCAATATCCATTTTAGAAGGAAAAATCGTAAAATTGCTATAAAGGAGTCACATTTGTTTCTTTGGACTTCTTTTAAAGGCTTGTTCTTACCTTCTGATACACAACAGATAGACTGTTAAACTCATCAAAAATGCGATCTTTGATTTCACTGCTCTGAGTATCAGCAAAGACTGAAACAGCTTGCTTTGGGGGGTTCACTACACGTGCTGCTTCAGATACATTGTGTTGCAAGAGCCTGTAATAGAACAAGGCCCTATCATGAACATCCTGCAGGCAACTGAACAATTAATAGGCTATCCACGTACAAAAAACTAGAACTTAAACAATTTCACTGTTGTATAGTTGTTAACTTGATAATCATCTTAGGGAACAGAACAGCATAAATTAAAATTCCACCTGATGAAGATCGGCCAATCCAGCAGACAGCGCCTCTCCCAAGGCTTTCTGAGTCTCAGGAGGCCTCTTGAAGAAACACTTCATCACTGCAGTGAGAAGATGCAAACGGACCTGCCAATTTGATAAATAACTAAAATAAATATTAACCAATAATGCTAACTGAAACTTGCAGTTGTATATAGAATTGAAGTCAACATCTAGCCAAGGGGTTACAAAAAGAAACTGCTGCTTAGAACGCAAATCATTACTGCAGCTCAATGTTCTTCTATTTCTTTAATGCTTTTTTCCCCCCTCCAATTTTAGTCATAGGATTTTAGATTTTATTAAAATTTGAAGATCCCTTCTCTTTTTGTCACTGTATTTTTCACATTGGTTTCTCAACGCTCCTTTTAACAAACAACTAGAACTTAATCATTACCTCAGCTGAATGCTCTTCATCCCAATTTTCAGTCAAACTCTCTAAAATGTAAGGTGCATCTTGCATTTCCTGAGAATATTCTCCCAACATCCATATAAGAGCAGCTTTTGCTTTGGGTTCCTGAACATTTTTGCTGCTGATACTACCAACAACTGCAATGCAATCTTGACTCCATTGTGGATATTTTCTAAGTAAATCTTTGACAAGCACCTGCACAACACAACTTAAATTTTCATCAGTCTAGATCTAGTGGAGAACAAATGATTAATTAACTGCAATATTCACAAATAAATGGAATTGCAAATGTGAAGTGTCTTTTAGGAAGAAGTGTAATATTTACCAAAGCTTCAGCAGTAACATAATCTTTTTCCATCTCCAGAAACTGAAGAAGCCTATCAACAATTGCATTCACATCATATTGTTGAAGGGCAATTTTACCTACAGCACGAATGGATTCTCTTGCGATAGGAATATCAACATTTGCAGCATACTCACATAATTCTGTGACTGAAATTGGCACAAAGTTACAAGCAAACATCATACTTGATAACTTGAACGAATAGAAATAAAACAATTTTATGCCAACTGTTTCCTGTGGCTCTGAATACTGAAAAAGTTACTGCGGGCCTACCAATTTCATATGTATTGCTCTCATTTGCCACAGCAGTCAACATATCAAGCTTCAATTTTTTCACATAAGATGGATCGTTGTACTGACAGTAGAAGTGTTTGTAGTCGGAGGTAAATATGAAGGGTGCACGCATCACCAGAAGATGCAGGTGACTTAGAACAGCGTAAGACTGCTCTGGACTTCCAGAACTCACCAAAGTTAGGAGAGGAGCTTTAATACGTTCATATACCTGTGGATGAAGAATGTTAAAAAGTGCAACACCAGCCACAGAACATAATTTTGACTGAACAAGAAATATATAACTATAAATCGAGATGATAAGAATTTTGAAAGTGAAACACCAGCCACATAATGAACTATTGACTGACACAAATTCAATAGCACTAAACTAGAAACCACACATGCTAAGGATTCATCATCTTGAATAAAGAAAGCATTAGCATACATATATATCAACAAATTTGAAGATATTTTAATTCGGAACCCAATTTATGCAGAGTGATACGACTTAAAATGAAAATATAGATATCAAAGACATCTAGACATAGGTACTTAAGCTTTCTAAGTCTAGAGATTTACAATATTAACTAAAAGCAATATACATGATCAATGATTTCAGTAATGCAGAATAATCTCAAAATAGAGATGTTGATAAGGCTCAATAATATGTTTTCATTCCCACAAATAAAACCATAATGCCTGTGCCATCAGTCATTATAGCATGTGTGCAGCCAAAAGAAAAAGGAAGAATGAACACCTGTTGATGGACATCAGCCATGGACAAGGTCAAATGCAGAAATACTTTGATGGTTGCTAAGACAACAGCTCCATTTGCATGCTGAAGTCTATCCTCAAGGAGATTCATGATATCAAATATTTCATTGCTATCAGAGGGTACATATTTGGCTACCAATTCAAGGATAATGCACTGAGCCCACTCACTAAATACTTTTATCCTGCAAAATGTAAATCAGACATTTGCCTTTTCAGTACATACAGAAGCAGTGATAATACTTCAAACAATTAGCAATCAAGCAAGATAAAAGAATCACTCCAAAGTAAGTATACAAAACTAATTCTCTTTCTAGTGTTCATCCACAACTCTGGGATTAACAAATTAACAAAACTGTAATAATGAAAGGTAAGGAACCAGAGGAATAACTATTATTAACAATGATTAATCAATATCAACACCTAATCATTTTTCCATAACATTCAAATTGAACCTTTAACACTTTCTTTCAAAAGTAATCAAATCAAATTGTAGGTCTACAAAGTTTACCGATTTAAAAGATAGTATACAATTGGCTGGCTAAGCAATGCTTCTCTCTCTCTGGCTGCATCCTCAGAGTTGCTTGCTTCTGCACTCCATATCTCTTGTAGTCCAGATAAACAGTTTGCAACAACCTAATAAAACAATATATTAAATGTAACTAATCAGCTTATTGTTTACTCTGAAACTAGAAAACAGACACTTCATTCACATTGAATTAGTACGCTAGCCAATTATCAATGGTATATGAGAAAGCTTAAACTATGCAACCTTATCTGTTGTGAACTGAACCATAACTCAATGCTATCACCATCGACTGGTTAAAGGAACAACTATGCTGTGACGAAATGAACACATTAATACAGGTGAAGAAAAAAAATAATAACCTGAGCATCAGAATCTTTGAGCATCATGTGCTTAAGCGTAAGAGGAAATTCTCCATCAAGACAAGTCGACGGTGAGATATGATATAATTTCAGAACCCCCATGACCGCAACTGTCCTCACATAACTGTTACTGTCCTTCAAACCTGACTGCAAAGGACCCACCAAATACTCAACCAAATTTGTAACCCGCAGCGAACACAGGCTCCGTAGAGCCAGCCCCCGAATCATAGGATCCTCATCCTTGCAATCTCTTTGAAGAAAATTGATTGTCAAAAGAGCAAGATCAGGATTGACCTTAGCATAATTCCCAACATACAAATAACACATTTTCTTCAAAACAATATCCGATGTTGCAGAACACATCACCATCTCACCAAACACCGCGGAAACATCAATGCCAATGGTCATGTAAGAGATCACCTTCTTGAAAAGCTCACGCTTCGAATCATCAACTCCCGGAGCTCTACTACCAGCAAGCTTCCTTAGCTGCGCTTTCAAATCGGAAACCTCACCTTTCCTGTACAATAACAAACACAATAACTATAAACAACTAAAACACAATTTTACAGAATTCTACTCTAAAATAAAAGAGAATCCGAACTAATAAAACCCTAATTGTTCACAAAATGCAGTTCACTCAAGCAAATGATATCACAAAAAACAAATCTCTACTACTCCACTAGCTCGTCAATGACTTAAAACTCAACTAAACCTAGATCAGAAAGTCAATAGTGACAATTCATTCAAAAGACTATAGACAATTCATAGAAGATGAAATGGTTACCCGGAAGGTTGAGACGGCGATGGAGTTCGCTGAGACTGAGCCGGAGGAGCCATAATTGATCTAGATTCGAAGCTTAGTAATCGATTCTCGTGATTAGCAGAAGCTACAGTGAGATCGGAGGACGTTTATGAAGAGATCAACTGACTGGTTGTTGCATCAATGAAGACAAATTTAGAACCGTGAAGGTATTTTTTTCTCTTCACTTCCAGTTTTTATTTATTTTTATTTTATTTTATATATATACTGTAAATTAAAATTTATTTTAGATCCAAAAATATCAACAGAAATCAACAACAGAGCAAAACGGTGCGTTTTGGTGAATGATATATCTTGATGCCTGCAACTATAGTTTGTCAATCGTCGTCGTCAAACAAAGCAATGGTGTTACTTCACCTACCAAGACTCAGCTTTTCAATTCTCTTCAAGCCACCACTCTCACTCCACTCAAATATCTCTCTCCTACCAAAACGCAGACTCATTTTCTCACAAAAATCGACAATATCAATCACAGAGCCAATACCTATCCCCTCTCATATCTCCGACGAAGAAGACGACTCTCAAATCTCCCTCTCTCTCGACAAACTCTTCGTTCCTCCAGATACCGAAGTCTCCGTCGACGACCCTTCTCTGACTACGAGGATCTTGAAAGGCTCTAACATAGTTCTCAGCAAATACGCAAGAGATGCTCAGGTTGTTCAAGCTGAGTTCGTGAAGAGTAGTGTTAGGACTGAAGATTGTCCATCTGATGATTTTCCTGAGTTCGCGCTTGTTGGTAGGTCTAATGTTGGGAAATCTTCGCTTCTTAATTCGCTTGTTCGGAGGAAGAAGCTGGCTCTCACGTCTAAGAAACCTGGTTAGTTTCTTTCTCTCTTTTACTTCAATGTTTATGAGCTTCATTGATAAGTAATTGAAGACTTTTGCTTGGTGTTGAATTGTGGTTTTGTAGGGAAGACGCAGTGCATCAATCATTTTCGGATTAATGATAGTTGGTATTTGGTGGATTTGCCTGGATATGGGTATGTTGGTTTGACTGTTTTGGTACTTGTGCTTTGTATTGTATATCTTCTTTGTTTGGTTGAAACTTGAACTTGGTGTTAATGATTCAAGCTTTGAACATTGTTGCATTGATTGGATTGGAGCAAAATTTTGTCTGTGCTTGTAGTGTTCACTGTTTGAAGTTTTGAACGTAATTGGATTTGAATTAAGAGGTTGGTTCGGTCATGACTCAGTTATAGTGATTAGGTGGGATGAACTGTAGTTTCGAATTATTTCGAATCAGGAACGTATATGGTTATTTGATATGGATATGAAGATATGGTTGTGTGGAGCTTAATGAACTTCTACATGTGAAGTATGATGATATATAGTGACTTGTAAATAACATCAACTTGGTGACTGTGTTGGTTGAAAATGTATATATATTCACTTACTATATGTTGGAATTGATATTTGAAATATATATCGTATTATATTTGAACATTATCAGCAACAGTCCGTGGTTTTTAATTCTGATATTCAGCTAGATTATCTGAGCTTTGAACTAAGACCAGAAGCTTTATGGTTTTCTACATATGCAATGAATAGGTATGCATCTGCTCCCCAGGAGCTACGAGTAGATTGGGACAAGTTCACGAAAGATTATTTCCTCAACCGTTCAACATTAGTCTCGGTTTTCCTTCTTGTTGATGCCAGCATTCCTGCTAAGCCAATAGACCTTGAATATGCTAGTTGGTTGGGGACAAATCAGGTGATTCTCTTTCTCTTAAGCTTAGTATTAGTAATTAAAATTTAGTTGGTTCAGCTTTATATAGCAAAGTGATTACCCTTTAATTCATTCTTCGATCTTGTTTTATTGGATTAGATTCCGATGACTTTAATCTTCACCAAGTGCGACAAAAGGAAGAAGAAAAAGAATGGAGGAAAGAGACCTGAAGAAAACGTGAATGCTTTTCAAGAGCTGATAAGTGGCTACTTCCAGACAACACCTCCCTGGATTATGACGAGCAGTGTTACCAGTCAAGGCCGTGATGAGATATTGCTGCACATGGCACAGCTGCGAAATTACTGGCTCAAGCATTGACGAAACTTTGGAGAGCTACTGTCTGTGCGGCCTCACCTGGCATTCTTTCCTGTTTTACAAGTCAGCCACTCTTCTATTGCGAATAGAACCTGACTCTAGAATATACGCAAACATTTCAAATTTCAAAAGGCTATCTATTTGTTTCTCAAACCGGTCTCTTTGCCAAGTAGAAGAGCAACAAGTTCATCTTGGTTGAGCCATCCACAAATGCTGATTGTAAAGTAAAGTTGTAGGGCTTCTATGTTCCTATTTATTGCATTTTGCGATAATGTTTGGTTGCATTTTGCGATAAATGTAAACCTCAATCGTACTATGAGATAGTGTCAATGTATAATTGATGTTTTATGAAGCTGGAATTGTTAAAAACTGATTTCTTGCTGCAAAGAACCGCACAAGAACATTATATTTGGAGGTCTAGTAGTCCAACTGGGTATATATGTGGGTAGCTAATTATTTTGAGGTCATATACTTAACAGACCGTTGAGATTGCACTATCATAGATTCACAGCCCAGATCAATAAAAACAAGTTAAGCTCTTCATCAGTCTACCTTGCCCAAACACACAATAACCAATATAACACCCCATTGATTGCATGCCTAATCATAGATCTCAAGAATACCTCACCTACAAGCCACTTATATCATTTCATATATGTGGGTAGCTAATTATTAAGATCCATCAAAAGCACCACAAGCAAGCCTAGGATGATGTATTCAATAAAATCAATCAGGAGAAGAAAATGGTAATTATCATTAGTCAAAACAGAATAAAAAGCTCTCCAACATTTAAAACTTGTAAATGACAATGAGTGACACAATCATCATAAGACAATAATCCAAAATTTCCTGTTTGAAAACATAGAAACAACATAGCAAAACAGACTAGCTTCATTCGCCTACAGCTTAAGAGGATGCAGCTACATTCTTCTTCCTGGGAGCTGCCTCAGTACCTATAGCAAAACATAACATAAGTAAAATCATAAGACAATCCCAAGAAAAAGAAAATGGACGGAACATAAAGATCAATGATAGCATGAAAAACTCAAATTACCTTCTCTGAAGTTACTCTTGAACCTCCTTGGCACATGGCGGAGATATCTCATGCGGCCAGTTCCGGTAGTCTTTCTACGGATAGCCTTAACACTCCAGTTATCTAAATGACAACAAAAAAAGAGAACAATCATAAATCTGCTTAAATAAAATATTATAGCATCAACACTAGAATGAACTTAGCTTATAGAACACAGCTACCGATTACATGAAAAGACCACAATACAGAACACTCCATTTATCTAAATGACAACCAAAAAAGAGAACAATCATAAATCTGCTTAATCAAAATATAGCATCAACACTAGAATGAACTTTGTTTATAGAACACAGCAACCAATTACATGAAAATACCACAATACAGAACACTAAATACCATGTAATTCTTCAATTCACAAGCAATATGAACCATCTTTGATCATAATATGCATACAAACCAACTTATGACAAGAATAAAAACACAGGTTTAGATACCTAGCTGGTGTTCGCAGGCTTACCAGCAATATCAACTACACTTAATTACTAATATAAAATTAAGTTTTGTGGAGTGTTTAAAACAAAGAATAATGTTGAAAGACAGCATCATTAACAACTTAACATCACTTAAATCCTACGAAATAGAAAACCCTAAAATGACTAAACAAATTCACCGGTCCATTTTCAACTTCAAACAATAATTAGAGCAGAATCCAACCGAAAAGCTACACAATACTCATAGTAATCAACTAAATCTTAAACCTCGCCGCAATCACTCATCAGCAAAACTCATGACAATTATCAAACTAAGATCACAATGAGATACTTACATTTGCGAAGGCGAGCAGCAGGATAAGCACAAGCACCGCATCTGCTCTTCTGGATATGGAAGCTTCTGCGTCCGCACCTGACACAGAGCGTGTGAGTCTTGTTCCTTCTCTTACCGAAACTTCCTGTACCTTTTCCCTGTCAAACGAAAACAAACCAATCGATCCATCAAAACCAAATTCAGAAGTCCCTTATAAGAGAATGAGAGTAGTCAGGCTTTACCATTGCTTCTTCGGTAGCGGAAACCTCTTCGAGCTGCTCCGGTAGGGTTTCTTCAGTTGAAGAAATTGCTAATGTCCATTTTATAGTGCAGATAGGAGTTAGGGTTTTTCATTTCGGGCCGAGTTTTATCGGGCTTGATTCTGAATGTATTGGGTTATTGTTATCAAACTAGCCTGTGATGTAGTTTTTACTGGGCCTTCTTAGTCATATTTGGCCCGTTGGGCTTTCTCCTTTATTCACATTATTGGGCTTTTGTATCTTGAGCCCATTATAGTTATAATTGGGCTGATTTTGGATATTCCAATTCTCTCTCTCCACAATATTCATCAATCTAATCAAAACACGCAAGTCTTTTTCAAGCCATTAATGTTTAACCATTTCAAGATAACAAAACTCAACTTAAAACCAAACAAACAAGTGCCATACCATCACACATGTCCTAAAATACACCAATTCTGAAAAGCAATAATTAATTATTGTTCTTCTTCTGTGTCTAGTTTACTACAACACTCAAAACAAACAAACACCATGAGTGTTGAACTTGACTTTGGTACATGAACAAGATGATGAATCTCAACTTGTCAAAACATGTAACCTAAAATTGACACCAACTCAAAAGCAAAATAGTAATACAATCTCAACACAATCTATTCTATTACTATACACAATCTCTTTTCTTTCTATTATTGTTATGAGAATCTAACTTTTTTTATATTCTCAAAGATTCAATTGCACTGCACACACCTAGCTAGTATAGCTTATTATAGAAATTTTAATTTATTCCTTTTATTTTATTACTTAGTTAAGTAAATATTATGGGATTCATACTCACCCACTCACGGTAACTTTTGACTTGGATTTCTTCTCTTTTTTTCTTTTTAACTTTTTTTATTTTACTCTTCTTATTGTGGTAGATAGTGGGTCCCAATCAAAGTTGACGTTTCAATGGGGTATATAATTATATTTTGATAGAATAATTCAAAAATCTTAGAAATTGTCATTGTTAACAAATTGCGGGGATAGCTCAGTTGGGAGAGCGTCAGACTGAAGATCTGAAGGTCGCGTGTTCGATCCACGCTCACCGCATTATTATATTTTTTCATTTTTATTTAGAAAAATAAGTTTTTAGTTTTGTTTTTTTAAAATTAATATTTATTTATTTTTAATGTGGGTGATTTTTTAGCTTTTTTTTTTAAAGTACTTATTTTTGAAAAATATTGAACAATTAAATTAAAATAAATTTCGAATTTGCTTATAGAAACCAATGATTTTAGAATTTCTATATAATATTTTAAAATTAAATTTATATTATATTCAATATTTAATAATTATTTATTTAAAAAAAAGTTTTGAAATTGGTTTTTAAAGGGGATAGTGAATTTGAAACTTGTGTTATTTTTATTTTAGTTTATTATTAAAAAATAAATAAATAAAACTTATCAGAGTAGTGCAGTAGGTGGCTTTTTAAGCATGCAAATTCATTCCAAAAATGTACAACAATAAAATCTGTACAATCACAACTTGACTGCCCAAAAATTTTATTAGATTTCTGTTCACCCTACAATTCTTAGATTTTCTGTCACTCTTTTTCTTATAAAATCAAATCTCTTGGTAGTTATATTACACTGTCAATCTGAAAAGCTGATGCTTCCACCCACTACACCCATTTTTTCTATTTAATTTTTTTATAATTACTTATTCTGGAAAATATTAAAGTGAAATTTTAAAAAATTAGAAAAATAAATAAATCTTATAACACTTGACTTCCAACTATAGTGGACCTAGATGAATTTGGTTTTAAAATATATATGGGTGTTGTATAGACATGTGTATGTGTGGTATATAATAGTAAAATTCACTTTAAAGAGGTAAAAGGAAAAAATAAAAGTGAAAACTTTACTTTAAATTATTTCACTAATAAGGAAATAAATGACCTGTTTAATTGATCAAGTGTTGTGTCTACATCTACTGTTAATGACAAAGTTGTTTTAATTAGAGTCCGAGAGTGAGACCCAGAATGGAGAAAATCTCTGTATCCAAATATCTATAAAGATCCATCTATATATGTAAATTAATTAAATTATTAATTAAGATTATTGTTAGAATGTCAGTATCTAATGTATAAATTAATTTAATTAACAAAATCAATGTTTCTAATTATGATTGGATTCTGTTTCTGTATTCAACCATTATTGGCTTCTTTCATGCCAATTTTTTTTTTTTTTTTTTTATATCTTTTCATTGCGGTCCCGTTTATTTTACTTTTTTTTTTCATTTTTAAAAATAATTTCATGTGATTTTTATAAAAAAATTATTTTAATTGTTTTTAAAATAATTGGTAAATTATTCACTGAGATTATTTTAAATACAATAACATATAATAATTATATAAATTTTTTTAAAATTTATTAACTATTCAAATCATTAATTTCAAGTATAATTTATTTATTTATTTAAAATAAAAAAAAAAAGAAATGTTCAAAGCTTTGTCACTGTCATCTAACAGACATGCTCTTTGCCTTTTACACATAATAATTAAATCTTTCTCATATGCATGTGAATATATATCTATCTATATCTATATTTTATAAGATAATATAGATTTCACAATAAGGTGGTATTTTTCTTGATGTTGTTTTCACAAATTGAGTATGAATTAATTTAAAATGAAAGAAAAAAAAAAAAAAGGGAGTCAAAGGATTTAAATTGTGATTTTGATTTTGATTGAGCAAATGCCAATAACATTTGTCCATTTGACTTGTGTTAAGATATAGTAGTAGTATAGATTAAACATCAATTTCATTTAATTTGATGTCAACTTTACAAAGCTATACATCTATCTTGATAAGATAAATATGTACTTAATCATCCCCCACAACTTATGTGTCAATATCACATTGACATTAACTCTATATCAATATTTGGTTAAGATAAATTTAATACTATATTAAAACATTTCTATTGTAATATTGGTATGTTAATTTAGAAATGTGATTTTGAGACTTCCTTATCCCTTTGCTAATATGTTAATATAATTATGAATTTTCTAGGTTAAATCTACATTTAAAAAATTAAAATATTAAAAAACAATGAAAAATATTAACATAAATGATTTTTTTTATGTAAGTTTAATAATATTTTAAAATTTAAAAATCGACATGAAATTAAATATTTATATTTTACCTCTGAATATTATTGTAACGATATTTTTTAATAAAAATTTGAGGAATTTTTTCTTAGCAGATAACCGCTCTCTATTTAAACGATTTTTTAATTCACTACTAGCCCTATAAACCGCTAAATATATTTTATAATTATTTATTTAATTTATAAAAAATATTTCAAAATAATAATATACATATTATCGACAATATAAATAATAATTTTAAAAATTTTAATTTTATTAAGTTAAAAATATAACCATCTCACATTAATTAAATATATAATTTTTTTATATATATAATTTGATATCTTTTTATATAGGGTTTTTTTTCCCATAAATTTTGAGAAGATTAGCAAAATTGAAATGTTAAATAGGTTGAAGTGTGATAATGAATTGTTAACTAATAGGAGAAGGATTGAAATAGGTAGAATTGTGGTTGGAAAATGGTCCCAATTAAATAAAAAAAGAGTTAAGGATTAAGAGGAGGACCACTAACACTAACAATAAAGACATTGAAATTGGATGGTCCTGATGTTGTGAACATGAACATGAACATGAACATGCCTATCTCTTATATTTTTGTGGATCATACTCCCAGAGGACCACACCTTCTTACGTTTTACACTTGAATATTTTGAATATACTACTTCATTATCAATAGTCATCCCTCAAAATATACATATTCATTATTTGGTTTAAATTTAAATTAAAATATTTTTTTAATCAATTAAATTTAACTTAGGTAAATATTAATACTTCCAAATATGATATATTATAATTTTTATATAATTACATTACTATTTTAATTAATAAATTTAAATAAGTAATTTGAATTTATTCTTTAATTCATAAATACTAAAAAAAAAAAAAAAAAAATTGGTGAGTTTTTAGTTATATACTAATCCAAATTTAAAATTAAATGAGTGTTAGAATTTTTAGGAAAAATTATATAAAATAAACCAAATAAAATTTAAAAATTCAAAACTAAACCAATAGAAGTTTATTTCTATTTTTAAGCCACTCAAACTTTAATTTTCAAAAATAGACCATCACATATGTGAAAATTCTCTTCACAAACCACCTTGACACCTTCACAAATCAGTGTAAAAGAATTTCACAAAAGGATAAAATGGTCAATTTAGTTCATTTTTTAAAAGTGAAAGTTTAAAATATTATTTTTGTAAAATTTTTAAAGTTGGGCTATATGATGTAAATAAAAATTATAAAATAACAAAAATGAAAATAACCCTAGAATTTTATTTCAGTTTAAATAAAAATTATATTTGATTATAATTTTAATATTAAAATAAGCTGAAATTATTATGTTTGAATCCAAATTTTATTTATTTAATTTTTAATAGAAAAATTTATCACAAATATCTTGAAATAAATTTAAATTTTCAAATGCATTGAATTTTAATGTGAAAAAAAACTATCTATATGAATTTATATTTAGAAATATCACTGTTTAATTATTTTTTTATATTAAATTATAAACTCAAATAATTTATTAAGTTGCATAAAAAAATTAAAAACCAACATGATAAATTCAATATATAATAAATAATTTATACATTTTTATATTATTTTATTTATAATTTATTTTAATAAAAATATATTTTTCTTGTATTCATACTTCTATTTATAATTACTTCGAATATTTGTCTCCTCCTTAAGTTTCAAACAAAAAATTCTCATTTTATACAACATCTATAATGATAAATAAGAATAAAAGAATACAAATTTAACAAACCCTAATAAATTCAAAGAATATGATTTAAAAATAGCAAAAACAAAAGAAAAAAAAAAAAAAACAGCCAGCAGCATCCATCAAATCATCTTTGTTAAAAAGAAAAAGTATATGAATCAAGTTTCCTAATTAGTGAAATTAGGGTTTATAGGTAGGTGGTTGATGGATGGAGACATTGATTTGATTTTTGAATAATCTCATAATCATTTGAATCACAACCACACAGCCTGCCCTAGACCATTTCAAGAAAGTGGACTTCTATATTACATTGCACTTCGATTCATCTTATTAAGGAATATCAAATTTTATCATTAAGGGAAGGGGAGATTCCTTCTAAAATCTTTTCTCATTTCATCATGTTTTTATAGTAATTTTAATTTGAAAATTTTTAGTAGTTTTCATTTTGGAGCCAATGTAATTATTATGAATAAATAAAAAATATGCCTTCAAAGTAAATATAAAATTTACACTTAAAAGTTATAAACTATATTCCATTCACTAACCATTTTAATTTTATTAATCAAATTCTAAAAATTTTAATAAATTTTTTATAATAAATGTAAAAATTTTATAATAAATTTTAAAAATAAAAATTATAAAACAATTTTGTATAATATGAATTCGGAACGACTTGTAATTATATAATCGCTTATAAAGGAATAACGTATCAATTTAAATTCTAAATTTATATTTTGAAAAATAATTTCTGAATAGAATAGAGAAGTGATAGGTTGAAGTTTTCAAATTTGTAGTTTTCACTATTTTTTTTCGTAAAAATTCTTTTAAATTGGTTTTTTAAAGTTTAAAATACAATTATAGACATATTTTGAAAAACATATAAAAAAAAGACTTTTAAAAATTTAATTTAATTTTCATTTTATAGTCCCAGTTTTCCAAAATACCTTTGAATTTTTACCATTCACAGATGCTGTGAATTAAGGTCACAGTATGTGAATGGTCTATAGAGTGAAAACCAAACTTTAGTTTTGCTAACTTTTCAAAAGTGGCCTATAATTATATAATACACTTTTTATAGTCTATAAAAAAAAATTCTTATTTTTGATATTTTATAAATAATTTAATATGCTTTTTATCCAAATGGAATCAATTGTTATTAATCCATCAGCTAGTTTTAAACACGTCCAATGATACATTTTTTAAAAAAGGAGAAACTTATTATTATTATTATCATCTTAATTAAATTAAGTCAATAAATATTAGTATTATTTTCAATCTAAAAATAAAAGTAATATAATTTCACCACGGTAAATAAATTTAGAAAAATAAAGGGATGAAAAGCGAATTTTTGACGAAGTACGGACAACAATCAAGATCGAAAAGACTTAAAGTGAAATCTAAAATCCCCCACAAGTTTATACTCATGTCTGCAAATACACCTACTAATTCAACTGGTAATTGAATTGTCCACCACTACCACTTCTTGTAATAACGGTACCAACTTCGAGCATATTCTGTTTGTACTGTAAATTTACTGGTTCATATAAATCAGCTTTTGGAGATGGTACTATTCGTAAAAGCATCTTATTAATTACCTTTAAATTAATGAGTTGTAAAAGAGTTGCTTGGTTGGTTTAGTCTTCAGAAATAGTAGATTTCCTGAGATCTTTTTTATTTTCGAATTTCAATTCAATGTTCGAGTCACCATCCAAAGCTTATAAGTATTTTTTTTTTTTTTTTTTCTACTCAAAGGAACTCAAAAGAAGTAACATGTCTACTATAATCTGTGTTGAAAGGACAAGCCCAAGAGGGCCATAAGAAATCTTCATGGGCCATGTTAATCAATCTCTATTTATTACCTTAATTAGCATTAATCAATTGCTAGGCTGATGATGCTAAATATTTGGTGGTTAAGTTTTAATTTTCCATTTATATGTTAAAGGTCATAGAGCCTAATTTGAATTCATGGTTTAAAATGAAGTTTATATATATAATATTGAGTTGGTTAGAATAAATTTGTATTTTATTATTTATAGTAAAAATAAAAAAATAAATATACTTTTAATATAACAAGGTAACTAATTGAATGTAAAATTTATTTTTTTAATCCAAAAATATATTTATGATATATTCTAACCAACTTTATTCATAATCGAAATTTTTTTATTTTAATTTAAGAATAAAATAATTTTATATTTATAAAATATAATAATTTTTTAAATAATTCCAATTGAGTATATTTTTAATAAATATTATTATAAAAAAATTAATTTTAACTAATATTTCTACCATGACCACACCAAAATTTTAAATACAAAAATAAAATTTGAGGAGTAATTGGAAAATTTTCATCAACTAGCTAAATATTAAAAGGGAACATGGAAAATTAGAGTTAAAATGGTGTGTGAATCACATTTTCCTACAAATTAGTGTTGAAAAATATATATGGCATCAGCATGATGTGAGGAAAAATGGAAGTCAAGAATTTGAAGAGAACAAATCGACCCAACAAAATCTAAATTTGAGTGTCACATGTTTCTTCATTTACCATCAAATTCACATGCATTTTAAACTTTCTTTTTGCCTACAATTTTGCCCTAATTCTAGTATACTTTATCAATTTATTAAAAATTATAATTGAACATGGTTTGATTTTGATTTGTGTTAAAATAAATATCCAAAAAGAAAAAGAAGCTTATTGACAAAAAAGGAATAAGTTAGCTAATGTCACATTCACAAAACAATGATTAATTTTATTTTATATGAACAAAAAAATTGATGTGAGAATTTGTCATGGAGTCAAATGTCAATCAAGTCCAAGGGTGAATGAAAAAAAAATATATAGTTTTAAAACTTTTGAGGTTTGATTTTAAGGAACAAGAAGAAATGTTTTTATCTTTTTTGTTCAATTAATTGTGGTTGGGGTAGAATTTTTATGATGTTATAATTATTGTTTGTGATGATGAGCTAACTCAAACAACAACATCATCACATCGGTTTGTCTATTTTAAGCCTCAATTTTTACCCACAAATGGGCATAAACATTTGTCAATATTTTCATTCTTATTTGCTCTGTCATGTTTGGCCAATTTTGATTCAATTTTACACCAATTACACTACATTTTCAATCACTTCATGAGATCATTATAGTGCTACAACTATATCATACAATTAGAAGAACCATGTTTTCAAAACCCAATAAAATCATGTCCATATTTCTTTTCCTTAGAATATTAATATATATATATATAAGTATTAAAATATTTTAATACAATTTTCTGGAATATCTAGTTTAATTTAATAAAAACATAATTTTTCAAAATATTAATATTGGTGGTAGTATGATTTGAATGGAACAGAAAATAATTTTAATATTTATTAAATAATATAATAGTAAAAATAGAATACTAAATTTCAACATTTGTGATAATAAATTTTAATTACTATTCCCATCAAACTATAATTGTGTAATTGAAATATAATTACTTATACCATATGTAATATATATTTATTTATTTATTTATTTATTTATTTACGTGTATATGGTATAGATGAGAATAGGAGTGAAATATGATAAGGTTATGTGACTAAGGAAGTAGGAAGATTCTGTACAAAATCGTTAATGCTCAATCTTAAACTTATGGTGGTGGTCCAAATTTCTAGTTGCAGTTGAAATCATTTGAAAATGAAATTGGCACAAATATTCATAAAAAAACAATTGATAAAGCACACAACATAATCAAAATCAAAATACATATAAACCAAGTGGCAAAGATTCAAATTGAGTAGTCAAAATGTAAAAGGATTTCATTAGTAGTTATCACTAATTTGTCCTCCTCATCAAAACTGAATTCATTTAAAAAAAAAAAAAACCCTAAATTTGAAAAATGAGCAAGAGCCCTCCACCTCTTTTTCTATTTCTCAAAAAAGAAAAGAAAAAAAAACACAAAAATTGACCAATTAACTAATTACTACTCTCCTAGAAACCCAAAAAAACTAATTACATAAACCTTAAACCAAAAATGAAAGAAAAAAAAAATAATTTACAAGATTTACAAAAGAACAAGAACACCACTCCATTCCACTCTCATTGCAAAAATTGAAAACCCTAAAATTTTCTTCAATGGAATCATCATCATCTTCCTCTTCTACTTCTACCAATCTAATTTATGTGAGTGAGATTGATACTTTATTTATTGTTGGTGTGGGTTAGTAGAAGCTACTAGTGTTGAGTGATGTTGTTGATTTGATGATCAAGCTTTGTTGTTGTTGATGATAGATTGTTCAATGTCAGATGCAATTCTGATAGCATCCATTGATGCACCCAATAGACCACGTTTTGTGAACCCCACTGCATATAGCCCACTCTCTCCTTTCCATCCATTTGGAAATGCTCTTTTTGGGAACCCATCTTTCTCTGAGAACATCTCCTTTTCCTGTAACACCATTTGCTTAATTAATCATCTAATTAATTACATTGCTAATCTTGGAATTTAAGAGAAATGTACCTTGAGCCAGTAGGGGACATTGCTCTTGTAACCAGTAGCAAGTATGATAGCATCAAAGTCTTCAATCTTCCCATTCACAAACTCCACTGAATGATGTCTCAATCTTTTGATACCGGGAAACACCTACACATGAATCATGATTGATTTGAGTGACTCACTCACAAAAGTGAATTATGGGTCACAGCATGAATGGAAAAGGTTGTAGGGTAAGAGTGAGAGATGGCTAGTGAGAAGTGTAAATATCACAAACTCACTGTGATAAATTTGATAAAATAATCTTTTCAAGCTAATAAGATGTGACTAGAAGTAATGAGATAAATAGTTATAATACGATAAATTTAATAAAATATGCTTATATCATATTTTAATATGAGTGGAGTTGTAAAAATGATAAAATATGACGGTGTCAAAATAACCGTGATATAGAAATGGTGATATTGAGGAAAAATAAAATAAAATAGATAAATCTGATATAGAAAAGTGATCAATTTATAAGTATTTTTATACCAAAAAAAAAATTGATATCACTATACATCAATAATAATAGATTTAATAAAAGCTTGAAAATAAACGAAAAAATTGTTAGGGTTAAGAAAGAGAGAAATTGTAGTGAGATATGTAATTAAAGAAAAGAAAGAGAGAGCAGACCTTAATGTGACCACTTTTGATCTTGGCAAGAGTACCAACATCTAGAACGGGTGTCTTTCCAGAGAGGTTTTTAAGTTGAAGGGGACCCAAAGAAGGACGGTCCAATCCGAATTGCGAGGTGTCACCCAGCATCAACCATGACACCATTAGCAGAAACCCATCCACCACTCTCATTGGCAACCACTTTAGTAACCACATGGACAGCCCGAAAGTCGATTTCCCCAGCATTTCTCGTGGTAATATGTGAACCTACCATTTAAATCAAAACTATATAATCAAATATAATATAAGGTCCCCTATGTCCATTACTCATGTGAACGACTATTATTACTACTACTGTTTATTAAAAAAAAGATTCGGCTTCTGTTTATAATTTTCTGTGAAGTGAATAAATTTTTGCGCATGCCTGTGCTGCCTGTGCATCCCGAGAAAGTGAAAGATCAGAGATTTTTGGTTTTTTCCGATTTTTTATTTTTTAAAATAAATTCGATTTCGGTGATGGAATACTATTGGAACTTGTAGTCTAAATGAGTGAAAGAAAAGTGATAACAAAAAAAACAAACTAAAAGCAAAAGCTATTTCATTTGGAATCATCACTCTTCCCTTCCTTCCTCCCCCCCTTAACATCGTTTATTTTTCCTTTTCCAAAATCAAAATTTGAGAAAAATAATATATAAAAATATTCATTTCCTCTGCTTTTCTTTCCTTTTCAATTAAGAAAAAAAAAAATCCTAAAATAAAAAAAGCTCTGATATCTTCTTCTTCTTCATAGTTTTTTTTTTTTTTTTTTTCAATAAAAAAAAAAAAATCAAAACCAATAAATAGAAAAAAGAAAAAAGACGGTACTTACAGAATCTCTAACAACGAGAGAAGGCATGGCATTATAATTGCAAAGATCCAAACAAACCTCCATACCCGAATTCCCACAGCCAACAACCAAAACCCTCTTCCCACAAAACTCATCCCCACTTCTATACAAACTGGTATGTCTAACATCCCCACCAAACGCCTCCATCCCATCAATCTCCGGCACGACCGCCTCCGCATTCTCCCCGGTCGCCACCACGAGCCACCGACAAACATACTCCGTCACCTCCTCCTTAACCCCCACGCACTTCACCCTCCACCACCCTTCATCGAACTCCGCCCGCACAACCGACTGATTAAACCTCGGCTGTATATCGAATTTCTCCGCATAAGCTTCCAAGTACTCAACAAACTGCTGCTTACTAGGATAAGTCGGGAAATCAGTCGGGAAGCTCATTAAAGGAAGCTCGCAAAATTGTTTAGGTAAATGGAGGCTCAACCGATCGTAAGCTTTTAGTTTCCATAGCGAGGCTATGTAATTGGATCTCTCTAGTATCAGGCTTTGTATACCCTTCTGTTTTAGACACGCGGCAACGGCCAAACCTGACGGCCCCGCACCCACTATTATCGGACCGTCTATCGTTTTCGTTTTGCAACCCAAACCCTTTTTCGATATCAGTATTGGATCATGAGTTTGTTTGCCTTCTATTTCCCTGGACATATCCATGAGTTTCAAACTGTGTTTGGTTTGGTTTTTTTTTTTTTTGTGGAGATTAAGAAGAGGGAGAAGGAAGCATTTAAAGAGAGGAAGAGAGAGAGTTATCCAGTAAGGGAGTTTGTGTTGATGAAAGGAGAGTAAACCGGAGGATGAGCATAAACTACGGGGCTTAATCAGCATTCAACAGAGAAATAAAGAGAGAGAGAGAGAAGACAAGTCTTTTTGTGTTATGTGTGTGTGTGAGAGGGAGAGAGATGGTGATATGTATGTGTATATATATATTCTTTTTGTTCATTGTAGAAAGAGAAACTCTAGGTTTACATGTAGGGACACTTCACCTCTTCACTCATGCGGCAACCAAACAACTAACCATTTTTATTTTTATTAATTTAATTTAATTTAATTTAATTAGTTTAAGTATTTGTGAAATTCTTGTGGTGATACACTTGAGGGAGTAGAGAGATAATCTCACTATTAGTGTTTATCACATTGGATAATTGGATAATTTAAGTGGCTAGTGGTAATTTCGAAAGAATCGGATTAATTTTTTTAATAATTAATTAATTATGGAATATTTTATAAAAATGATAATGGAGTAAACTATATATATAATATAATATGGTTTTAAATGGAGGAAATGTGAGTAATTAAAGTAGAAGTATTAGCTGGATTAATTTAAGAGAATGGTAATCATGGTAAATGGTAAAGTAGAGGAGCTAGCTAAGAAACAATTAGAAAGTGATTAAACAAATTTACAGTCAAAAGATTGAATTTGAAAGATTGATAATTGCTTACAATTGGTGGCAACCATGGTGGTCACTCATGAGCCTACTGTTTTAATTTAACTTAATTAATCAGATTCAAGAGGATTAATATTATTATCATTGCAAAATCTAAAAGAAAATAGATTTGGATTGGGATATGAAAAAATTCAGGAAATATTTGACTTGGTTTTTAGATTCAATTTAGTTAAGATACATTTATATAGATCTTCTCTTAACTGTTGTTATTTATCCTAAAAATAAAATCTAATATCTAAGTGGATAATAACATTATCATTAATTATTTATGCTTTAAATACAAAATTCACACATTTTAAAATGGAAATCAAATTAATCACTGTAGAGAAAACAAAGTTGGTAAAGTTAGTAGACACAGGTGACACCAAGTACAATCATTAAAATCTCATAATAATTATATGAACAAAAGTCACATATATAGTGTGAAGAAACATAAACCACTTGGTTTATTATAGATACCTGATGATGATTGGAAAAAATCTTTTTCTTTATTTATTTTCTCTCAATAAATTCTTCAATAATTAATTTATAAAAAATAAAAAATATACTTGACTTAATCCAAATTCTAAAATCTCGGTTACTGTTTTAAAAGTAGTGTATATCTAAACTGTTAGAATTTGTAATCACAATAACTACCTTATCTGAAAATAAATAATTTTAATTGAATTGAATAAATTAGTTAGTTAGTTGGAAAATTTGAATCTAGATTCAAGAAAATAGCTGGTATCAAGAAAGAATCTCTAATCTTGCTTTATTTATGGATCCAAAATTTTGTTTTCCTGGTCAATGCTCATTTCCTAACAAACTAATCTACAACTTATTACCAACTTAACTTTCTGTCCAAATAATTATAAACTTTTTTTTTCAATTAATTTTGAAAAAAAAAATGAATTTGAATTTCCATTTCTTTTTAAAATATGGGTGGAAATAATCTCAACCATCAGAATTTTAAAAAATATTCTACAAAATTATTTCAATTATATAAAAAAAGTAAATTATTTTTTAAAAAATTGTGATACATAACAATTCAAATTCTAGTAAGGGAATATGATAAAAATTTGATGGTTATGTATCATTGAAATTAGGTGATGTATGATTGAATTAAACAACCTAGTCAAAAGAAATTTGTAATAAGTGTCAGTGGCAATGATATAGTGCTGTCTATAATAAAAATGTGAAGAAAATAACACATAGAGATGGTGATGATGATGAGAAATAAATGTATAACAGAAAGGCCTGTGCAGACATTAAATTTGAAAGATTGGGAGTTGGTGAGATAGCTGTGGTATAATCAGTACACTTCTTGTCCTTATTTTAACTCACTTAATTTTATTATTTTTATTGTATGGTATTTGAAGTTGGTTTTTATTAGATTTGAAAGGACCAAATCAAAAGGGTTGGTTTTTATTAGATCTGAAAAGACCAAGCCAAAAGAGTTGTTTGAAGATCAAGAAGTGATGAGAAGACAAAAAGGAAGAGATGGAGAAGTCCAGTGGTTTGGAAGATAGTTGTTGTTGTGAGTGTTTTGTCATATGATTGCTATGAACTTGTATGTGATCTTGTCTATGGAAATTTATTATTTATATATTTTTGTTTTGGCTAATGGAAAACTATTTTGGTTTCTTTTGATATTGAATTTCTCACCCTTATCTAGTAACAAGGATAATGTTTCCTCTGAATTAATAATTATTTATTAATATAGATTATCTATTACGATCGCACATTTTTTTTTTAATTCTAAATGTAACCGTTTCATTTTCGGTTCCGATTCATTTTACGTCCTAATTCATTTTACGTGTCAGTATCTTAACTCTAAATATAAAATATTTATTTTTATCCTAACTTATTTTACTTGAGAGTTTTTTTCTTTTAACTTCTCCCATCGAATAGCTTGATTAGGATTTATAATTTTTTATTTTTTTATATATATATATGTTTTTTATAATTTGTATAACTTTATTTTTACAGTATTCGTGATGTTTCAAAATTCCTTTCCGAGAAATTTCAAGATGGAGTAGCTATTTATGCTGCATATTTTACTTATGTTGTTTATGTGTGTTTCTGCACATACTTGCTATTTCATTTTGACTATAAATACGAACAATGTGGTGTATCAGGGTTTATAGATTGTGAATTTTGTTGTAGTGTGTTAACTTCAAATAGAGTTACCATTAGTAGTATTGTTATGAGTTGCATTAAGTGGAAAAAATTAGTGTTGGGAGAATGCTCTCCTTAACGATATTTGGATACGAAATCAATGGAGACTTCCTGTGGCATAAACCGATAGCATTTTGAGAATTTGAAATATAATTAAAGCGTAGATCTTTCTGATTTTACTTATTCTATTTGTTGGAATAATCATATAGGTTATTACTCAACCTCTTCCCATCATATTGGAAGTAGGCAATACATAGTTGCTTGAAGAAGATTCATTTGGAGTGATCAAATTACGAAGAATTTTTTTCATTTTGTTGCTTACTTAAGAAGGAAATTCCATCTCATTATCCTTTTTACTTAAGAAGAAAGTTCCATATCAAAGTAACTCTGTGAAAATGAATTAATAACATCTCCTCTACTTGCTTTGTGCAATAAGAACAATGAGAATATGGATTACTTGTTCTTTGATTATTCTTTTTTACGTTAGGGTTGATATAATATTCATGTGAGATGAAAAGTCGTTTTAAAAGAAGTGTTTTTATAACTTCTATATACAAGACCTAGGGGTTTAAGAATGAAGTTGATTTTACTTAAGTTATTATTAATTCCCTCACTTGTTATAAGGCTGGTAAATTACTATTATCTATTATCTATCTAATAATCATGCATACCAACATAATATATTCAATAAATAAATAAAATAACAATTCATCATATAATATGCAAACCGTTAAATTATAATATAAGAAATAAAATTTTAAAATCTACCAAACCCAATAGTACTTATATATCATTTATTTGCTAGATAATTGAAGTCTACATAGAATTAGTTAGTTCCATATCCTAATACCTTAAGTCACCCATATGCGTTCAACTCTTCGTTATAACTTTATTTGGAACAAGAAAAAGAACTCGTAAGTTATTATATTCTACATATTCATTCACAGTGAAATAATTTTAATGAATTAATAAATACTTTTAAGAATTGTCATACTAAAATTTTAATGACTGAAATCATATTGACACTTTAAGTAATTATGATTGCTTACCAGTGTAGTGGATTAAATCTATAGTTAAAGTGCTCTACAATAGCAAGATATCCCTATTAGAATTATAAGAGTATGAATATCATAAATTTGAGCAAAAATTTTGGCAATAATTTTGTAAGTCTGGAATAGGATACATTTCTCTTGAATTTCATGATATCTACGGGCTTATTTGGAGACAAACCCTTTACTGTTACATTATTTATGACTTATAACTCTCCTAATAATCAAATAACTGTTACTACATTTGAATGGACTTATTTATTTCCTTATCAGTCTCAGTCTACTTGGTGTCCCCTAGCATTCCAAACTTGAACCGTCGCTTATGAACTGTGATTCGTATTCTAGGTGTCTACGGTTTCTAGCGCTTTTAGGATAATGCGGGCTTCGAGCGCTCCTCTTTCGCGAGCTCACACTTTAAGCACTCTAGAACAATTTCCAGCTTCGATCTTCTTTCTTAGTGAACTCGAAATTCAACCCCCATTCAAACTTAGTCTTATGGTTGATACCTTCCATAGCTTATGGACTAGCTCTTCTAACAATCTTTGCTTCAGTGTTCGATTGTACTTGCTTCTTTAAGACCTTGGCATGTACCCATTGAAATGGCTTATGCGTGCTCTTTCACCCTTCTGTGCCTCCGAGCACTATCTAATTATCAATGTTCCCTAGCGCTTAGTTCCTAATTTATCTTCTACTAGGCAAAGTTTTTTCATTATTTTGTTATTGAGTCAGATCTATGATTCATGGATATTGATATGGGTCTATTAGAGATTTATTCACCACAACCATCGTTCTCAACTAAATGGGATATGCGACTTGGAGTAATTCTTAATGTTTGTCGTTCTCTTACAACAATGCTTCTCAATCCAATATTTTATAATTCATTAATTAAAATTTTAAGCTACTATTAAAAAAAAACTAAATACTAAAAATACTTACCCAAATGAATTCGCGAATTAATTCGATACCAATTGTCCAAAATCATATAATTCTAATTAATATTTATACACTACACTAATGAATCCAACAAAATCCGAAAACTCAAAACAACAATCAATCGCATCTAATTCACTAGTTATATATATATATATAGAGATACACACTCACTATGAGTATAAGTGTGTAGTAGGGATGACAATGAGGCGGGTTGGGTTGGATTCTTGGTCAACCCGAATCTGCCCCCGTAGTGTTATAATTAATCTGAATCCGCCCCAATCCGTCTTGTCGGGTTCTTCCCATGTTAAAAGAATCCCACCCGCCCCGCCCCGTCCCATCCCAACCCGCTTTATCATCAAAATTATATAAATAATATAATATTATCAATATACAACATTAAGAATCCATAAATAGCATTAAATTTTATATAATTAAAAAAATAGAAAATAAAAATACATTAAATAATTAAAATAATATTAATAATGTAATATATTGTATTATAAAATATATTTAGTTTGTAATATAATATTATAAAATTAATTAATATATATCTATGGGTGCGGGTCGGGACGGATTTTGATAGAATCCGAACCCACCCGTCCAGCAACCGATTTTTTAATTAGATTGAATCCACCCCTATGCGGGCGGATTTAAACCCGCCCCGACTGGGTTGGAGCGGATCGGAAACCCGCAGGTGGATTCAAATTGCCATTCCTAGTGTGTAGGTATATAATATCTCAATTATTCTCCTCATTTTCATATCAAATTCCACTCCCCACCTAATGAACATAACATCTAACTTAAATCCATTAGTTGCAACATCACTGGACTCTTTTTACATCTTATGTAATTTATCATAAAATTATTTTAAAAAAAAAATGATTTTAAACAATAAAATATACCGTTATTTTTTCGGATCATTATAATTAATAGAATATACTCCATTATAAAAAAAATAATATTAATCCTAAGTTGAATAAAAATGTAAACACGTTTTCTTATCAAACATAGTTGAAGTTTGATATATTTTCTTCCCTGCAATTATTCATTTTTTCCCCGTATTATCCAATAATGAGGATGGTAGTGTAGGAAGTGAATATGACTAGAACTACTAAAAGATCAATATCATCGGGAAATACACTAATCAGTCTTTAAGTTGTATTTTATAACGTTGACCGTTGAATTAATTAATGTTTGGGCCATTTGGTGGACCGACAATATTTTCTCAATACTTACTCTTAGCTATCTTGTTTCAAGACATATAGAGGAGAGTTCATATGCCAACATTTTGAGTGTCTACGGTTTGGTCCTGACCCAACACCAAATCATATACTGAAATTTCGAGTAAATCGAATTTTTTTTAATTTAATTCAATGTTCGATTTATGTATATGAAAATTCAATCTTCAATTTGATTTAAAATAATATCGAAATTTTCAGTTCGAGAATGAGTGAATTAGTAATTTTTTATTAATTTTTTAAAATAATTTAATTATTAGACAAATTAATAAATTTATAAAATTAAAAGAGTTTTGTAAAAATTAAACATCATAATATAAGTTATAAATTCACTTAATTATTTTTAAATTATCTTTATCATACTTTTATATATATATATTATCATTTTATACAATTATAAAAATAGAAAATAAAAAAATTCTCCATTTCTCTAAAAAAAAATAATAAATCCAATAAAATCAAACCGATTGACTTTAATATTATTATTTTTTAAAAAATAATTATTTTACATTTTTTCTATATTAAAAAGTAGTTCTTTTGCTTCCTATTTTTTTTAAAACTAACTAAAAAAAGCTTTTAATTAAACGAATCTATTAATATAATATAAATAGAAGTGGATACAGTCTGATTTAGATTTAGAGCTGTGGAATGTCTATTTGCAATTTCTCCACGGTCACGTCAGTAACGTGGACAATATTTTAGAAAATAGAACTCCAATGGTATCGTCTATTTTTAGTGTCCAGCTGACGTGACAAATTTTAAATTAGACATCGTCTATCAGAACTTCTATTTTAGACGGTCAAATAGACATGCTGACTCAGCTTTTTAATATTATTTAATTAGATTTTTAACGCATTTCAAATTCTTTTTGTTATAATAAAAAAGTTTAATTTTAATTAAATTTCTATTAAAATTAAAAAAGAAATAGAGATATATGACTATTTTTAAACTATACTGTTTATCAATGAAAAATTTGTCACCTTATCATTCACGACTTCTAATTTACACGGCCACATCATCTGACGCCCACATTCCATTGCAGATGCTCTTAGAGACGGATAGAATGATTGAATTATACTAATTAAAATATTAGAGTTATCACTTCAGTTTGAGAAGAAAAGACTTATTTAATGTTTAAATAAAATAAAATAAAATTATATATTTAATAACATATTAAATGGACTACTATTTTATAAATTTAGATTTAATTATTCAGTTTTTCACATTTAGAAAAATTAAATATATAATTAAATTAATCCATTAAATCTAGTATAATAATTATATTATATAATTAAATTTAATTAAATAATTAATTACAGTATGTATTTTATTTACTTTTAATAATATTATTTATTAATATATACATAAACATATTTAATAAAATAAATTTTTATTTGGTTTGGTTCTTAAAAACATAAGACCAAATTGAACCAGTAAAATTAACTAACTTTCGAGTGAACTGATAGTACGTATTGGACCAGTAAATTTTCAGTTTCGATTGTTTTCAAAATGGTCTTATATAGATACACAATAATGCGAAACTTTTTGCGAATGAGTATTTTGAATTTTAGTTTTAAAAATAGATTTATTTTAAAAATTAGAAAAAATATTGAAAATTATTTGTACTTCATGAGTTGTATTAACGTCTTTGCCTTTATCCTTAACTGAAAACTTTTTAAAAATTGATGTTTCAGAAATTTTAATATGTAATCACAATTTTGTGATCCATAATTAAAATTTATAATCAACTAATTATAAACAAAATTTATTTATGATGTAAGTTCAAAAACGATTCAGAAAAATATAAAAAATTTTCAAAATAATAATTATAAAATTAAAATTTTGAATTGTGAAAAATAATCCTCCCAACCTATAAAATAAAAATAAACTTTCCGAGTGTTTAATCTTAAAAAAAATAAAAATACATATTTATTTTAGAAGTCAACTATTTTATAGTCCTTTTAATATTATATATATATATATAATTTAAAAAAATCAAAAAATATTTTAATCTTTTATTTTTTATTTAAAATTGAATAATTCTAATAAATTTATATATATATATATATATATTATCCGGACTATTCAATTAAATTAGTATATATAATTGGATTGCATAAATATCCATTTTCGAATACGTAGACGAGTACCCAATTTGAACTTGTTATTTATAACTCTAACCATTAATTGGTTGAAACTAATCCGATAAAAGCCACTTGACAATCCTATCGATTTCATATACATTTGTGGTCCAATTTGACTTTCATAATTTGTAAAACAAAGTCTTTTTCTCACACCAATTTTATAAGTTAATGAGGCCAAGAAAAACCCAAATTTGATCTCTCTTCCCAGTTAGGTTTTTAGGCTTTTGTCCCTTACTTATTTCATATGTAACTCTTTTTCAATAATATACAAGTTAGGATAAAATTAATTTAGATAACTAAATATTTGGATGTGCAAATAATTTGAGTTAGGTGTAATTTGAATAGGTTGAATGTAGGGATGGTATTTTTTCTTAAAATGTACAAGGCATTGGTAGTAGTAGAGATGGTTAAATAGAAGCCAAAAACGCGTTTGTTTGTGAGAATCAAAATATGATGTTGCAAAAATGGGTTCATGCATTCAAAGTGTACAAATATTGTCCTTTTACCGTTAGGTATTCCAATCCTATCATTATTAATATCTCCTTAATTGGATTTATAGAAAAGTTTTTCTACTATCAATTTAAATTAAATAAAGATAATATATAATATTATGGGATGTGAGTAACAATTCAGATATATTTTTGGTATTCATTATTATTTGTTTGTTTGGAATACGATTCGTTATTATTTCGCTGTTTGAAATGAGAAATGAATTTTATGGGTGTGAATGAAATATTATTAAAAAAATTATTTCATGATAAAGTTATTGAGATATAATTTAAGATAATTACATATAAGACTTACTCAGCGTCCTTATAAGTTAAATTCGTGGTTTAAGTGATTTTGATGGAGTTGATAACTTAAAAAAATGCAAAAAAATAAAATAAAAAATCTAAAATAATAACCGCTTATTAAAAGTGATATCTTTCAAAGTGACTAAGCAAATTTTATAAATATAATTATTATTTATTGTTAGATATAAAAAAAATGTAAATTTAGTTAGTTGAATCTAAAAAATGTATTATAAGGACATAGGAATCATAAAAATATTGAGTTTTAATTTAAGATTGACTCATACTATCTTGTGAAAGTTATATAAGATAAGATTGAGAACTTAAGTATAAGACTGCGATCAATTATAATTGAATTTGAGATTTTGAAAGTGGTATTACGATAATAACCATTAATTTATTATTATATAATAAATTAGTTTCTTATTATTCTAACCTGTTTAGGTCTCTTTTGTTTCTTTCTTTTGAATATGTTCTTTAAACTCTTTTTTCTTTTCATTTTAATAATGTATAACTCAGTCTTTGGATGTCTACCTAGTAGGGATTTCTGGTGGCTATGGCTACTTTATTGCAATTTATATTGTATTTATTGAAACTCATCTCCACGATAATAAATTACTATTTTTTAAAATATAATAAATCTTTTCTTATGAAGAGGTCATTCATGCCAAAAACTAATATTAAGATTGACAATAATTCATAAATTAAGACGAATTAAAATTTATTTTTCTAATTCTCCTTACTCGCACGCGGGTACATGGAAGACCAATTACTTATAGGTGATTTTTATTTCCAACATGTTTTCTATTTAATACCAACTATTTAGATTTATAAGGAAGGTTTTCTATTTAATACTAACTCTTTTATAAGGAATGTTGATAATTAGTTTGACAAACAATCATGAGACTTACTAATAGAGTAATGCTACATAACTTTACTATTGTAGTCTACTTTTGTTGTCTACTCATACGTGACATGATAAATATTAATTAAAATCATTCAATCACTAATTGCCACTACTTGCCATGTTTGAATACGTACACGTTATGGTTTCATATTTTTGAGTTATTTTAAAATAAAGAAAATGCTCTATTCCCCATTTAATATATAAAGATTGCCAACTTGATATAGAGATGGGTGGCATGCCATTAAGGAAAACGAGAGATAACTAATTGCCATGTATGAATACGCATTCAAAGTAAGTTACAAAAGTAGACTACATATCATTACACGTACTAATCTATTTTGTATTGAACACTAACTACTAGTTTAGTAAATCGTGGTAAATATTTTCAAACCTATTACTTATTTACCCTGTATTTTCAAAGAAAGTGCTAATTAACTACTAGTTTTAAAAACCACGAATGTTTTTAGAATATTTTGTGGTGAGCACTAAACTTACCTTCAATATGAAACTTTCTAACTTCTTTTATATTCATATTTCTTTCTAAAAAAATTGTCCAAATTTATTTATTTTAAAATTACTTCAAATAAATATATTTAGTTAAGAATTTTTAAATTTTAAAATCTTAAATTTAAATGCATGCCACCTATATAAATATTATATCAATTTTTAAATCATCTTTCCTAATTAATTCTCTCAAATTGGGATTATTATACACCCACCTCATCCACACATGGAGAGAAAAACAAACAAACCAAACTTAAGTAGATATCAATATCATCCCATACTCCAAATCAATAAGTTCCCATTCATATGTTTTGTGTAAAAACATTGTTTGATATAGCATTTATATATGTATGCATTTCATTTTCTAAGACTTAATAATATACCAATTGCCTTATTTTGATGATTGAGCTGGACTTTCATAAATATCAAGATCATGATAGTACCTTCTCAATTCTTCTTCACCACTAAGCCTATTCCACATGTATGGAGTCCTTTGCATTTAAATCCTTATTTTTAATTTATTATATATTTATTCCATAAATATTTATATGACTTAGTGAGGGACAACCATGTATATTTTTCATTTTTCATTATTATTATTTTCCTCATTTATTGTGTTTATTCTCTTTCTTTTTCCCCTGAAACCCATCAACTTATTGCCACCTTAATTAACTCTCTTTAATGGTTTAAATTGACCCATGTTTTTATTTTTATATTTAAAACAAAATTATAAAAATCGAGCATTTTAATTTTATAATTGTATAAATTTTTAAAAATCAGCAATATTAACTCTAATAGCGTTTATTTTAAATATCCACGATATAAATTTTAAAATAGACATCATCGATTAGATTTTCTATTTTAAACGGTAAAGTAGACATGCTAACTCAGTTTGTTTATATTATTTTATTAAATTTTTTTATGTATTTTAATAATAATTATTATTATTACTTATATTTTAATTTTATTAAAGAGTTTAAATTTAGTTAAATTTTTATTAAATATTAAAAAGAAAAAGTGATAACTCGTGACTACTGTTTGATTATTTTTAAACTATATTGTATATTATTACAAAAATTACCACATCATTTACGACTTCTATTTGATATAGTTACATCATCTAACATTCACGTTAATTAATTTTATTTTAAAATTTTCACTGGATTTGTACCTACAAAATATCCATGAAGTTGTATAAAATATTCGAAAGTTATAAAAATATATTTTATTTTTTGTTATTTTTTAAATTTTAAACATTAAAAAATAAAAAATATCTTAATATTCAAACATTCTCCATTACATTATTTTATTAGCATTATTAATATGAATAATTCCACTATAGATTTGACCTTTTTTACAATTTTGTTATTACTTATAATGGAGAGATTCGTAAATACCAAATGTACTTTTAATTGTTTGAATATTTCAATACAATTCTTTGTTCATAAATTGATTGGTTTCCAAAGTTTACTAATGTGAATATATAAAGAGTTCTAAGTTTACTTTTATATAGAATGATTCTCTTTTCAATTAAATTAATAATAATCAATCAAAACACCTGAAACTCAAAAGCTAAAAGGAATAAAAATAAATAAAATTATATTATAAAAACAATATTGAATTTATAATGGGATGAGCCGAAAGCTTAAAGTAAGAGCATATCAATTTACAAAATAAATAATTTTCATAACAATATAATGAAATACAAGTGTGCTTAAATATAATTAAAAATAAAAAGAGGGTCTATTACCCAATTAAACAAAGAAGTAGAAGACAACCTAGAGTATTAGGGTTAGGGCTTCAATTAATCTAATTTAAATTAGAGGTTAAAAAAAATAAAGGAATTTAACATTAAAAAAAAAAAATTGGGGACCAAAAATGTTTTTTATTTCTAAAAATAGTAAAGAAAACTTGACTTTTAAGTCCCTCTCTCATGGGAACTACATAGATTACAAAACAATCTTATGTTAATATTGTATCCCTAGTACCTATGACTTAAAAGCCTATACATTTAACTACAAAACAAACAAGTCTTTGTTGTTGTGATTAAAGTAATTAATTAATTAATTAATTGAAAATGGAAAAATGGGGACCATTTGAAAGCCCAAAATTAACCAATGATTTGGGCTTCCTTCACCTTATGGATTTCTTTAAACCAATACCTATTTATGTGGGCCTTACCGGGCCTCGTTTATTCTATTTTATTATTATTTAATTTTCTGGTCAAAGCGCGTGTACCCCACAACCCATTTGTGCTTTTGACACTTGGCAATTGACTTTGGTCAAAACCAATACCTTGGATTTTCTTTTCTTCTCCATGTCATAAAATAACAGTACTGTTATTTAAATTTAATAATTTCTTTTTTGATATTTTATCTTATAATTATTTGATATTTTAAATTAAATTAATAAAATATTTAAAATTTATAAAAAAAATTAAACATTTAAATTTAATAAATAATTAAAATAATTATATATTTTTTAAATTAATAATTTTTTAGATGAATAAATTTTAATAATATATTAATTTGAGAAATTAAAAAATAAGAAGTATGTTTTAAAATTTTTAATTTTTTAAAAAAAATTATAAATTAAGAAATATTTTAAAATTATTTTAAAATGAAATATAAAATTAAAATTATCAAATAAATTAAAGAAAATCTTATCATAAATATATAAATATATTTTCTTCTTTTTATTCTTTTATTTATTATATTAGCTATCCAATTTTATATATATACATATTATATAAACTTGATGAGATTAGATCATGCATCATCATCCCTATAAATTGTTTAATATATTGATTTAATCACTATAATTATTATTGCATTAAAAAACAATATTTGATGGATATAATCCATTCATTTTAAGCCTCGTGTGCTCCTCTGTGGGGAAAGTAAGCTTTTATTAATTTGCTTAAACTAATAACAGTACTTCGCATTATATCATTATTTTTTTCACTATTAAAAAAACATTAATTCCATTTTAAAATTAAAAATCTAAAAATAAAAAATAAAAAACCACTTTGGGGTGCGTTTTTGTAGTTCAATGCACCCATCAAGTTTGTCATAGGTTAATATTATTTGAAGCATATCTTACATACATAGCCCACATGAGATCTAATGATTGCAAATATAAATACAAAACTATAAATAATAATAAATAATAAAGCTTTTGAAAGATTCATTAAAAAGTCTTTATCAAGTTTTATTCAATTTGTTTTCTAGTTGATTAGTTTATTAATCACCTATCTAAAGCTCTTAATTTACCACTAACTTTTTTTTTTTTTAAATACATATTACATTTATTTTATTTTATTTTATTTTTTTTGAAAAATGATTATGCTTATTTACTATAGGTAGGTCATTCTTAAATATATGATTCTTCTTGTCCCATGTTACTCAAAAGCACCCATTACTCCACTATCTTGTCCCATGGTACTCAAAATCTTTAACCTAACTTCATATCCCACCAATTTTTACATTTTGGCCAAGTTGATTCAAAACAACTTCATTATGATTAATTTCAACCAAACATGACATCATTTCATTAGGTTAATCATAATCTCATCATATGCAATGGGAATCAAATTTTTTTTAAATGTAATAAATTATAAATCTATCCATTTAAATATTGTAAATCTTTATTCTATTTTTAAAATCTTAATTAAAATTCAAATTTTAATTTTAAAATAGAGATATTATTTTAAATAAAATGCTTTGTTTTTTTAAAGAGTAAAATTCTAAAATTGAAATAGTTAATATAAAATTTAAGTTTTTTATTTTCAAATCTAAAAATATCAAATTAGTATGTTATAAATAAATGAAAATAAATAAAACTGGAGATGAATTTTTAATTCTTTATAAAAATAATAAATAATAGAATAAAAAATATTTCCATATTTTTTTATTTAAATATTTAATGTGTGCTAATAAAAAATTTAAAAAATATATAAATTTAAATTTCACCATCTACATAATTTAAATAGAAATCATAGTTATCATTATATAATATTTAATTAATTTATTTTTTATTAAAATAATTTTTATTCTATTTTATTATTTATTATATATATATTAAAATTATTGATGGTATGATAAATATATATTCATATTTAATTTTTTATAAATAAATGAAACTTTTTAATAATATCACATTGAAATTATAATAACTTGCATGACAAATGCTGCAAATTGAAATTTCTAAATTCCTTAATTATCCCAAGCTTAGTTGACTTATAACTAGGCCATTCATTTGCATAAATTATCTTAATCATGATAAAAATAGCATTTTGGTGGGAGGAGCAAACAAACCACTCATTATTATGCCGAAATCTGTAGGTAGATTTGTAGAATTTCCCTATGAGTACCACCAAATTGGTCTAAATTTAGATTGAATTGAAAAAAAAATTTTTAAAAATTGAAAAGTTAAGAAACTCAGTTCTAGGTAACATGAACACATATGAACAGAAAAAGGTACCAAATAATGGATTGTGTAATTATGTATTAATAGCCATTATTATTTGTTAGAAATTGGTGCCCGCGCGTGCACATATTAAAACACTTTATTAATCTTTCTATAATTAAAAGAACATCTTAATAAGATTTTAGGTAATTAGACAGACTTTATTTATTTAATAATCACATTGATTAGACATAAATCAATAATCACATGAATACACAAAGCATTATGCAAACAAATCCATCCTATTAAATCACTTTTTAGTTTTGTATAATATAAAGTGCCAAATTTAGTAAATATATATAGTGATGAGATCAATTTATGATCTAGTAATCATCATTAGATTAAGTGGGGTGTCTTGAGCAAATAGGAAAAAGTTGCATAAAGCAAACTAATCACTTGGAACTAATTAAGTAAAGTTAATTTAACACTAATAATACTATATAATACTAATTTATTTATGGAGGGGAGATAAGCTATGGAATATGTGAAAGTAGCTTCCATGTGAAGTTACAATCCATTTGAATTTTCTCTTTTTAAAATGTTTGAAAAGTTTTAGGGTTTATTTATTTATTTTACAAAATATAATAATTTTTTTGAATTGAACATGGATATGGTGTTTTTAATAGAAATCAATTTTCAAGTTTCCAAATTCTTTTAACTAGACACGGTTTCACTTTAGTTTATTAATTATTATCATGAATAATGTGCGAGTCTAACAATAGTCTGATAATATAAATAAGGGAGAAGAAGTTGAAGTCGCAGAGATTTTGACCATAATAGTTTAGTATAGGCGAAACTTTTGAGATTTACCAAGATTAATGATATAGTTGACAACATTGTTGAGAAAATTAATGATACTGACTAATTAAATGTTGAATTTCTTGTTGGTGGAAGGAAAATAAATATATCAGAGCTCGAATGGTGTTAGGAATAATAGTTTTAATTTTTGATCTAACCACGAAACTTGGATTAACATCGTTCTGTAGAATAAAGTCAAATATGATTCTAGATTGCTGCACTTTCTTTCTATGAGAGTTAGTGATGTGAAGGAAAAAATTTTGATCAATAGTGACAATATGAAAAAAAAAAAGTTAAGAGGTGGAAGTATGTTTAATTAAGAGTATTTGGGGATTCACTTTAATTTCGTCAAATTGAAGGATATGGTAATAATCGTTGGAGAAGGTATAGTTTAATTTCTATTCGTAAGATTAAAATGAGTATTTTTGCTTTTGTTTTTAGTGATAGTGATGGTAAAGGTTGGAATATATTGATGGGTTTACCTTTAATCGAAAACCCTTTGTAATAAAAAAATTGTGGAGAAATACAATAGATATTTTCAGTATGGTTCCTATCTGGATAAAACTTTCTAATTTTCCTTGAGAGTTCGGGCATTAAGAATGCTTAGCAAGATTGGCTCAGTTTGTGGTGTTCCCTTATATGTTGATAAATGTACTTTAACTTGGTCTAGATTGGATATTCTAGGTTATTGTTTGACATGAAAATTAATGAGGATTTCCCTAAATATGTTATTTTGGAGGATGAAAGGAGTTTTGAATATAAAATAAAATATATACTATGAATGGAAACCAATTAAATGTGGTAAATGCTTTGTAAGATTAGGCATGGGATGTAATAGATATGAAGAGAAATTTGAGATAGTTAAAGAAGTTTTGAATACTGATGTCAAAGTTCGTGGATATAATACTAAACTAGATGAGGTATTTCTTAATAAGAGTAATGATGTTGGACCTTCAACTATTTCTTATGTTCGACCTATTTGTACTAAAACTATTGATGAAAGTAAGAAAACTCAAAACTCTATTATGGAGAAAAAAGGCTGGATTTAAGTGGTTAGTAAAAATAAAGATTTTGAAAATTAAAAGGTAGGTTCAGGGAGTAATGCATTTGGCTGTTGGGCAAAAGTGGTAGAGGAATAAGCATTATCCCGAAAAGAGAGGAAATGATTGGGGTTTGGACTGCGAGTGGTCTTAATGAACCCATAAAGCAATTAGAAGTTTCTAATTTAATTACTTTAAATAAGTAGATGGCATTAGGGATTTTGGAAGTTAGAGTTAGGCGAAAAAAAAATAGAGATAAAGTTTATAGTAATTTAAAGTTAAAGAGATTGTTTACGGTGAGTAATAGAGAGGGTGATGGAGATGCTAGAATATTTATTATTTATAATAAGGACATGGCTAACCTTACCGTTACTAGCATTAGGTTTTTAGTGTGTATGGGCTTTATGATAAGTTTTCTAGGGAGGATATGTGGAGTTTTATGAATAATTGTGGGATGATCTTCGGGTAATATAAGGAGACTTTAATGTGATTTTGGATAATGATTATAAGAAGAGAGATTGATTCTATTGCAAGTTCAAATTTCAATAATTGTATACTTCGAAATGGTTTGGTTAAAATGAGGTGTGTGAGGAATAAGTATACTTAGAGTAATCAACAAATGAAAGCTTATAGAATAGGAGTTCGGTTAGATTACTCTTTTTTAATGGGGTATGGTATGATGTTATTTTGTAATATTGGCAAATTTCGTCTAAAGTTTTGGACTAATTTAAAATTTTTGCATGTTTAATTTTTAAAATTTTCAAGTTGGAATAAATCAGAAATATTATTAAGGGAAATTATGAGATTAGAAAATTTAAATTGATATTTGAAGTTTATGATCAAAATCGATATTTATATTCGAAAATGAATATTGTAATCTCAAAATGATTTTTTATTACCGAAAGATGTTTTATAAAATTTTAGGGATGATTGAAATTCGAGAAAAAAAATAGCTTTTCTATTAAAAATATAAATTTATGCTTGAAAATGAGCCTTAGGGCCGAAATTGGATTTTGACTTCGAAAAATGGATTTTAAATGGTGAAATGGAATTTTGGTCAAATTAAAATATTATTAAATATAAAAAATGAGCGGAAATAATAATTGAGGAAATTGTGAGAATGGATTTCAGATGGCTAGAAGTGGGCACAATTGGATAAATTAGGCTAATCCATGCCATCCAAGTCCGATACTAACAAGTGGGGCTACACCAAGCCGTTAACCCACCACATTTTCCTTTCTCTCTCACTCATATTTTTCTTTCATTTCTTTTATTCCTCTTGCCTAGATCAATTTCAAGCCATCTCCTCTCCTCATCCTCTCCATCTATTCTCTATATCTATTACTTGTAACAAAAATCACTTCAAAAACACCTTTCATAATAGATCTTAGAAACTCCACTACCCTCTTCAATTCTCTGAGGTAAAATCAAAACATTAACAGCACAGATTTTGATGTTTTTGGTCTAAGAAATTAGTCGATTAATGTTTATAGTTTTTGTTAAGTGTTTCCGGGTAATTATGACCCCTTTTGAGAAACTCTAATTTCATTATGATGCTAAAGTTTCCTTAGAATAATGTAGATTTGTATTGTAATTGTAATATTCTACTAATATTTATACTAGGTGGCTATTCTACGGTGAATATTAGACTACTAAGTGAAAGGAGCTTTATGGTAACTAAACTCTAGCTAAAGGTCAACATGAGGTTCAGATTTTATTTTTAGTCATACACAGTTTATTATTGGTTAATGGATAAGAAGTATGTCTATCTGCTTCAATTGCCATGAAATTAGATTAAATGTGATAGTCACATTATATTGATGTTTAATATATTGTGAGTTGGGTAAGAATACCAAAATTATCAATAAATAGTTAAGATATGTTTATATAATGAGTAATTTACATCGAACTTGATAATAAACTTTAGTCGGTAATAATTTTTGTAGTATAAGAAATGTGGTTTGATAAAACCAAACATAAAATAAATATCAAAGTATGATTAAATATTTTAAAAAATGGTAAACGGTGATTAACAATTATATTGGATAAATTTAGTTTGAAATAAGAAACTGATAAAAAATTGATATAAGATCTAAGGAAATTGAATGAGAAATAAATTTTAATAAATTATCTAACTAATAGCTAAATTGATGATGTATAATCTATAATGTGACTATCCTTCAAAAAGGATATTAACGTAAAAATAGTGAAAATTATTAAAAAGATAAGTGATTGTCCTTAAGTTAGCACATACTTAGAAGAATGTAAAGGGGTTTTAGGTTAGAAGAACACTTTGATGCGATTTGATCTTGCTCGTGGCTAAATTCAAAACTTCAGTTTAATACTTAAGGATTTCGATCCAATGCTTGGACTTTGGTCCAATATTTTTAGTTCTGATTTTATTTCAATCTTGATTTTTTTTTTCTTATATTTAATTTAAGTAGTTTGACATACTAAATGTTTTAAATATAAGTAAGTTATGAAATCTTAAGATAGACCTTAGATCATTACAATAAATGGCTATAAAAGGGATAAAAGTGGATACTTATAGCATACATTTGATGCCCATTGTCTAAAGAACCATACTCTTACAAAGTAACTTAAAAAAATATTGAATTTTGAGGTGCCAACTAAGTTAGAATATAAAAGTATATGGTGAAGAGACATCTACAAATAATTTTGAACTTTGAACTAGCTGTTTAGAGATCATATCCTTATGGATCATTTTTCCAATCAATTTATTCTACTAAAATTTAACACCAAATAAGGTAGTATAGATTCTCATTCAGCCCCTTGTTTGCATATGTATCTCATATCTAAAATTGTAAAATGACATCAGATTATTGTGATTGTACTCACAATTGTAATAAATGGCCATAAAATAAATGAATGTGAATACTTAGAAAGTAAATCACCTATTTTCTTACCGAAATGATACAACCAATACACTTTATCAACGATACGAGACAACGCATGGATATTATTTTCTCAATTTTCCACGTCTTTCATTTAATATCACAAACTGTAAAATTCTATTCATATTAATATAATCTCACATCATAGTTAGAAAAAAAAAAAAAAAAATACACATTGCTACTAGAGCCATATGTAAAAAAAAATTAGAATATATCAAAGTAATACAAACCATTTTCACTCTGCTTAAAATTAAATAAATACGTCTCAAAATTCAACTCGATAAATATATTTCAAACGTATCAACATAATATATAATAAGTTATATAATTTAAAAGTGTTTAAACACTACCTTTCATATGACTTCACCATAAATGAGTGAATTATGTTAATAGCACCTATGTGTATTCTAAATTGATAAATACACATAAAAAGATCACCAAATACCATTATATAATAATTCACATCATATCGAAAGCCATTCACCTTAATTTGAATATAATTCATAAAACTATTATTGTAATTCATAAAATAAGAATAAAAAATCACAAAAGTATATGAACTTTAAAACCTAATGACAACAAATATATAAACATGTGAAATATTTTCTAGTGATTCCAATTCACGTTGATTTATGGGTGTAGATGACAACTATGTGAAGTGCAAAAATAAAAACAAGTCAAATCTATATGAAGATCAACCTATATATATTAACCCATAACAAGAATTACAGTACCAAAACTAATGAAAAAGACACCTATTATCATAATTTAACAATCTAAAATTCGTAACCAACCATGAAGAAACAAACATTATTAACATACAATTAACTCAAGCACTGATATTAAATTCATTTGTTAACTTTTCGTTGATTTAGAAGGATAATTCACCTAAAGAGACTAATTCAATCAAATTAAGTTCACTTTTACTGTATGTTCGCTCTACATATTTTATATCTGGATTGATTTTATTTTCTATTTTATTCATACGTAAAACTAATTATATTTGATTTTATTTATTTGTTATTTTTATTTTTAGATAAGTCGATAAGAAATTTATCTAAAAGTTCATAAACCATTTAAATTTATATAAATCAATTTTATAATTATTAGAGATTTTCATTATATCCCTCTTTTATCACAGGCCACAAAATCAAATCAATAAGATGATGAATCAACTTTATTGATGATGTTGATGCTATGACTAAACCCAACTTATGCTCTGATACCAATTTGTTAGGGATAGACGAGACAGAATAGTACCAACCAATAGTAGAAACAAACAACAAAGTAATGAAGAAGTAAAAAAAGACAACAAAGTAATGAAGAAGTAAAAAAAGACACGAGATTTAACGTGCTTCGGCGATATGCCTACTCCACCAAGATAGCAACTTAACTATTGAGAAATAAAGATTACAAGTCATTCTGACTACACTCTCTCCAATGCTATCATACGCTCTACATAGACTAACAATAGCCTAATTAACCAATTGTACCAAAGGAATAACCAAACCTGATAAGATGCCTTAAACTGCCAGAGATAGAACGTCTTCTCCAAGCCATCAATTGTACCAACTTTCGGATACCTAGAAGGTAGTAGAGGCGCCAACTCTTGATGATTGGATTATGACCCCAATCCTTGATCACCACCCAGAGGGTTGGGATGAGATGATTACTTTTTCATAAGAAAGCTCTATTAATAGTGACCACCAAATATACTTTTCTAATTTATTTCCTTTTTATAGGAAATATCATATCATCATAATTAGGAAAACCAAATCCTTTTCCAAATAAGGTCTATAAAAATAAAAAAAAAATAGATCTTAACTAAAAAAAACAAACCCTTCCTAAAAGGAATCCTTTTAAAATTGGAATTCTTCCGTTTGAAGTAATTAAGAATTTCTTATAATTCAAGACATCCCAACAATAATAAAATATATTATTTTTATTTAAAATTTAATCTATTTTTTATTTATTTCGAATGTCCGATTGAACTGAAATAAAAATTTTACATTTTACGATAGGTAGTATTTTATAAATCAATATTTTTAAAGAAGGGTCATTAGAGTTTGCGTATAGTATAGTAAAGTACTTCTTTATGAAAAATAATTTTTATCTTAGATTCTTGCTTTCTTTTTCTAATGCTTTGAGGGTGGAAACCATATAAATATTCAATACCCACCACTTTTATATAAATACGTTTTTTGTTTGACTTGTACTTTATTTATATCATTTTCTAGTTTTGTAGATTACTTTAATCTTGTTGATTTTCTTTTATTAGGTCTTCTACAAGTAGTTATAAAGTGGTAATAATATTTAGCATTTAGAACTTCAAAAGTTCATGTCTTCTTCCCCAAGATTGAAAAGCAATCTCCATAGAAAAATTAAAAAATTATGACTGAACGTAATTTATTATAAAAATTTTATGAATATAAATTGAAATTGTTAATAATATATTTTTAAATATATAATTAAAGTCAAAATTATAATTTTAATTTACTCTAAAATTAACAACTCTATTTTATATTATATTTTTTCATTTTATACAAATTTACTTTATAAATACTAATATATTATGTAAGTGTATATTGATGTGGACATTACATTGCATGTCTACATGGAAAGCTTTTTTGTTCTAAGCCTCCATGTATGATTGATCTTATAAACTAAGTTTAAAAAATAGCTTTTGTATAACTTTTTTTTAAGCTCTTTCAAACAACACAATAATCCTTTACATTCCATCAAGCATCTCTTTCTCAATTGTATCTATTTGATAAAGACATTATCAATAAGAAGAAAAAATAATCATTGTTGGTCTCCTTTATATTCAATATCTTTTCAATTATTAATGTTTAATTCAAGCATATATATATATATATATTTAGATTGTTTCTTCATACTAGTTGATTAGACACTTGTAGGGACTTACTTTTATTTATTTATTTATTTTCAAGAATTTGCATCAATTCTAATTAGAAACCCATTACACAGTTAATAATACTAAAAATATCATTGAAATGACAGTCGCATAGCTGGTTTCATGCATCTATTGATTATTATATTAATTATTTTTAAGATGCTATTAATTAATTAGTTATTTAATTAATATGAAATTGAATTAATATTTGATTATGAGCAAGTGATAAAATGATTCTTCATCCAAAAGTACAGTGAGATTTTTTTGAAGGATAATATAAACCAATCATTTCTTAAAATGAAAAAAAATAGAAAATTAACCTACTTGATTTCGCTTGCCAATAAAAGATAATAAAAAATATCACCCATTGAAACAAAAACGTCTAATCAAAAGAAAAACAATTACATAGTGCTATGAAAGATATAATAATTTTGAAATATATTATTTGCTTTGTATTTTTAATGAGTTTTGTCTTCCCCAAACTATTAAGATTCTTCTCAACTTTTGGGGCTTGAAAGAATAAAAAGTTGCCTCTATAGCTTTTTATGCCCATACATGTAAATAATATATTATTTAAATATTTTATTTTATTATAATTTTTAATTATATACACACTAAATTGCACAGTATAACACGTGTACGTACTTAAATTTTTTTTTTTTTATTTTAAAATACTTATCTGTCTTTGTATTTTTTAAAAATATTTTTAATGTAATCAAATTGATTTTTTTATAAATTTTTAATATGAAAATTTAATTTTATTTAAAATTATTAAATTTACTTAATATATTTTGAAATTTATTTAGGTTTTTATATAATATAATATAATATATATTATAAAAAAACACGGGGTTTCAAAACATTATAAAATATTAAATAATATAACGTGTGGTATTTTAGCATATAGTTGGCTATACACAAACATTTCGAGTCACAAAACCCACAAATTCTTTGTTCACACATAAAAGTTTGCACAAATTTTCTAATAATATATCACGTACTTGTTAGTGCCAATCATGGTTAAGATTAATCTTATTAAAATATATTTTTCTAAAATGTGTTCTTTAAAAATATGTATTTTCAATTAAAGTTGAACATTAAATATATTCTATTTTTTGCTTTTTAAAAAAATAAAATCATTCATGATCCTTTTTGACAAAAGAAAGTGAAGTAGATGAAAAACCAATAGCAACTTCACATAAACCATATGCTACCACTGCTGGTTTATTTGTTAATTAATTAGGCCAATAAAACTCTATTAACATGCTTATTAACTAAATCATTACACTTAATATGTGATAAAATGAACCAATCTTATAACCATTTTATCCCTACATAAATTTATCTAAATAAAATACATTTTAAAAATTTATGTTCTTTCAAAAAATTATAAAATAAATTTACTTTATCTTTCTATTTAATTACATATACAAAATAAAATAATATTATTTTTATTAAAATAATTATTCATATGATATATTTTAAATTCGTAAATATTTTATTATAATGTAATCAATATAAAAATATAATTAATATATAAATAAGTCAAATTATATAACCATATATATATATATATATGAAGGGCATTGGTAAATACCGCACCATACCAAATACCGCACCATACCGCACCCTATTACTTTATAATTTACCGTTTTATCCTTATTAAGTTTTTTAATTTAAAAATATATAATTTAAAAATAATATTAAAAAAATTATCATTATTTTGAAATTTTAAAAATAAAAGGATAAAAATCCTAAAAAGGCTGTATTATATTCGACTGTATTTATATGTAAATAACTTAAGAACTTTGTTTCAAAACAAACTTTCTTATTAAACTACAGTAACACGTAAACATTACGACAGCTCCGATTGAACTTCTAAACTAAATCTTAAGGATTCATATAAAGTCTTTTTAAATCAAATTACTGACTCGATAAATATAAATTGAATTAAAATATTTTAAATTAAAATATTAATTAATTAAAAATATATTAATTAATTAAAATAAAGATAAAATTGAAAAAAGTGCGGTATTTATTAAATTATGGTGCGGTATTTACTAAATTTGTATATGAATGCTAGATAATTATGTTGAATAGGATGATGTAACGCTAAGAAATGCATGGAAAAAACAACCATGAAACTCAAAATTGTAAGTGACAATTAGTCCATGTAAGAAGATGAAGTCTAATCAATTTATTTAAAAAATAAACCAACCCACAAAAGTTGGAAAATTGAGAAGATGAAATTGGAACCGCCCCACCTAAATTGGTTTGCCAAATTAAAATCCAACAATAAGTGGAGTCTTTAATTTTACACTTTTCAAACACTTATATATAAAGTCACATTAGTGGAGGAGATTAACAACAACAATCATTAAGTTTTCAATACATATTGCATGTGTGTTTACATTGCATGAATTGGCTTACATGTGAAGGAAACCAAAGGAGATTATGGTCATGATTAATGCACATTTACTTACTACACACTATAACTATCTATATAGCCCACTAAGAACTATAAGTTGATGTTGTTTGACTTTTTATCTTTTGAAAAAAGTTGGTGAAAGTAAACCTTTGATTTTTTGGTTTCTTCTCCATTTGATTTAAACACTTTGTGTGTAGAATAATAGTCAACACATTTGTCTTATATAGAGTTGGATTATGGTCTAGTTTGTGTATTAATTAGATAATGTTAGGCCCATTTGAGTTTGGGTTGTGAGAAGCATCGAGTGTAAAAAGCCCAAGAATCAAAACGTAATTATGAAATTGTTTCCATACATAAAAACTCAATTGATAGAGTTTTATTGTATTTTAAAATTATGATAAGAAAAAAAATCATTATGGTCATTTAAATTATGCGATGTTATTTAACTCCTTACACTTTTTTGCATTATCAGGCCAGGATATGGTCAGGCCAGGATATGGCCGGGGTTGAGACGGTAAAAGAAGTTGGATGAGAGGATTGATGGGGGAATTCAGTGAAAATTTGAAGGTGACAACAATCCATTGAAGTAGTATTCCATGAATGTACTAAGCATACAGATATCAAGTACCACTTTGTTTGAGACGCGATTTCCGAAGATAATATTATAATTCAGAAAATTAATATTGAAAATAATCATACTAAAACGCTAACCAAGTCTTTATCCGCAATCAATTTCAAGCATCGCATGTTATTTCATCGTCTTTTATCTCTCATTTCATCCCATGCTGCTATGCTATGCACAATCACATCATGTTTGATAAGAGTGAACAAGAGAAAGAGAGAACACACGACAGTTTTTCTTCTTTTCATTTATGAGGCAAACAACTCTGTATTAATTATATCCACAGACCACAATCACCAAACGATGCCACGTTCCTAACTGCTAACTATAACTTTGTCATGTAAACATCAATATCTTATCATACCAAATCTAGGACAGCATTAACATAACCCTGTGGTGAGGCATATCTTGCACTACTACTACTTAAAAATAATAAAGAGACTCCACTTGCTGGTGGATTTGGGATATAATAATTCTCATTAAATCCTGGATACATATATCCTAACTAATTTTTATTGCTATTCATGACGTTCAAACAATAAGGATCTCCTTTCATTGTCATATATGATGCATTTTTCAAACAAGGAGTACAAAAGAGTGGACTGAAGGAAGGTTCATTGAAAGCTAATTGACTTGGACAAATTCAAAATATAGAGCATACCACCCAAAATGCAGTTGAGTATCTACCTTACTTATTTAAGGAAATAGGTTGGTACTACCGGCTCATAATACATTTTGAAATATCTAAAGCATTTACAAACTGAACCAATATGACCTACTTTTGTTATGATGCTAACTTCTCTTTTGTCATAAACTGTGCATCTATAGTGACCAAACTTAGACCTACTACAGTTGGGGATTCAAATATAGATGGACTCTTGTTAGGATATACAATCTTGTGTGTTCTAACCAAAAAGGAAGATAGATTATTCTTGGAACTATGGAAAAATATATATAGTTGGGGCGACATCTCAACTAGATTGTCATTCGGATTGCTAAATGGGAAATCAAAATCGGTTCTAAAACAAGTCAGGCCAAATCTTTAAACGAATATAATGCGATGACCATCTAACTAACCACCCGATGCTAAAAAAAATAAACGGAGGAAAATAAAGAACCTTACCTCGTTCAAACCTAGATAAAATCTCTTTTTTGGGAAAGCTTCAACAAGGAAAAAGGATATTTAGTTTGTTCAAATTTGTTAATCTCTAATTAGTTGTTATATTTACACATTTACTCTAGTAAATTACTAATTAGAAATCTAATTGCCCTAGTTTGGAGAACGATGTTTACCAAATTGTAACCCCACAACCGGAACAATTATGCACATTATCAAACCAGTAGCATAATATAAGAACAGTCAGAATCAAACTCATAAATTCTACTCAACCAGACATTGGAGAAAAGTATTCTCAAGCATACATGTGTGTGCGATCAAAATCAAAATGTCAATACTACCATAATGTGATCACTCCAACTCCTACTTAACCCTCATAAATTTGGTAGGTGTTTGTTTAAGCATATCATTTGTTTTTATTCTAGAAAAATCTACATAAACACTAGTAGAACAGATTCAATAACTTCAGTTATTGAGCAAGCATCAGCTTCAGAAAGAAAAATGACATCGAATAAAATAGAAACTGGACAGTTAAGTGTCCCTAAAGATCTTTAGAGTTTGAAATGCTAAGCTAATCTATTATTTTGCCCTAGGAAAAATAGATTGATTCATTCCACCTGTCTATTTGGGAATAAATTGCATTTATGTTAGGACAGGGGCAGTTGAAGGTATTAATCAGTCACTGATATGGGTGATATGTAGTATTCATGAATAGAGGTTCTGCTTTATAAATTTCACAACCAGCTCTTCTATTCATTCAAGCTCAAGGTTTTCAGATCAATTATCTATCAACGTAGAATTCAGAAGCACACTAAACTCTCTAATGGGGTTCCGCTATTCACTTATCCTAGCTTTTCTTGCTGTAAGCTTCCTAAAACTTTCGAAGTTTGGAACTAAAAGCATGTATCCATAGTATTGATGTTTTTGTATTTACTTACATTGCAGCTTGCACTGGTGGCAAGCCATGCTGATTTGTCACCTGAACTTTACTGGAAGTCTGTATTGCCAAATACTCCAATGCCAAAAGCTGTAAGCAATCTTCTACACCAAGGTATGTATTCTTAGTTCTGGCGCTTTATGGGAATCATAATCATGCTTTTTGCACTCTTTATACCTGAGAAGTGCACCTGCAATTGTGTAAAAATTAATTAATAACTAATATAGTGTGATATGAAACCTTAAAGAAAGAGACATGGGCAAAAGTTTCCAAAAGTATACATTTTTACTAAGCACCTTTGATTTAAAAATTATGTCTAAAACAACTGTGTTAACAGACCTGCTAGAAGACAAAAGCACTTCTGTCGTAGTCGGGAAGGGCGGAGTTAATGTTGATGCCGGGAGAGGAAAGCCCGGAGGCACTTCTGTCAATGTTGGAAAGGGTGGAGTAGGTGTCAACACAGGAAAAGGAAAGCCCGGAGGAACATCTGTTGGTGTTGGAAAAGGTGGAGTAGATGTCAATACAGGTAAAGGAAAGCCTGGGGGTACATCTGTCGGCGTTGGAAAAGGTGGAGTAGGTGTTGACACTGGAAGAGGAAAGTCTGGTGGCACTCGCGTTGGTGTTGGCAAAGGAGGAGTATCTGTAAACACCGGTCACAAGGGAAAGCCAGTTTACGTTGGAGTAAATCCAGGCCCAAACCCATTTCTTTACAAATATGCTGCCTCAGAGGATCAGCTCCATGATAGCCCAAATACAGCACTTTTCTTCTTAGAAAAAGATTTACATCCCAACACCAAAATGAACTTGCAGTTCACTAAAAATGCAAATACAGCAACTTTCTTACCCCGCAAAGTGGCCAGAACAGTACCGTTTTCCTCAAATCAGATGCCGGAAATCATGAACCAGTTCTCAGTGAAACCGGGATCAATGGAGGCTAACATAATGCAGAACACGATCAAGGAGTGTGAAGAACCTGCTATCAATGGAGAGGAAAAATATTGTGCAACTTCACTTGAGTCAATGGTTGACTTCAGCACCTCCAAGCTCGGAAAAGAAGTCAAGGCAGTCTCTACAGAGGGGGGAGAAAGAACACGGTTGCAGGAGTATAGAATTACAACTGGAGTACGGAAGATGGCAGACAAGAAATCTGTGGTGTGCCATAAGCAGAATTATGCTTATGCAGTATTCTACTGCCATGCAACGCAAACCACAAGGGCTTACATGGTTCCTTTAAAGGGTACCGATGGTACAGAAGTTAAAGCTGTAGCAGTCTGCCACACAGATACATCAGCATGGAACCCAAAACATTTGGCTTTTCAAGTGCTCAAGGTTAGTCCAGGAACTGTTCCCATCTGTCATTTCCTTCCTGAAGATCACGTTGTATGGGTTTCAGTCAAGAAGCCTGCAGAATAGAAATATCATTCCCAGAAGATCTACAAAGTAAGCAGGTTTGAACTGGATAAGTTCAAATTGTTATTTTTCACTTTATAATACTGCACCTGTTATGCTAGCATACTTAGTTATGCATCACATACTTATAAAGCTTGTAGTAGCTGTAAATGATGCCTCTGTGCTATTTTCTTGAATCGATACTAGTTACTATAATAATAAGAAATACAATTAAGATTAATTTTTGCTAAGTAGATAAGTATACAACAATCTAGTGAAATCATCACTCATCATACTGACCATAAATAAATATTTCAAGAAAATGAAATAGATTCTACTTAGTTAAAATACCAGCCTTCCATAAAATTTAAAAAAAAAAATACGTGGTCTCTTAGAACATTGAGAAAAGAAGTATGTTCAAAATCCAATTTGGCAAGAAAAATGGTGCCTTAACAATCAATAGAAAATACTCTCACAACAAATGAATTAAGGAGATAGGAACTTGAAATAATAATAGTTTCTTGATCCGGCACTTTATATATGAATAACAAAACCTTGCATTTATAGTTAATGGTAAAACCAGTAAAAAAAAAAAAAAAATTAACATATAAAGAAGAAACAGCCAGAAATATACCATGCAGGCATTGTAATTTACATTCAACCGAGACTAAATATGAAGTGCTTAGTTTGCTTATATCGCCTTAGAATTAACATTAATTAATATTTACAAATGAGCTACTGCTCTGATTTGTTTGAACTGGAAAGTGGATCACACCGGATGCTTATATGTTTACCTGGATATTTATTAGTTCTCCCGTTAGTCTCGTTTCCAGCTGGTAAGCTTCATGGATGAAAAGAATTACAACAGATACTGTCCACTGAACTCTAACCACACCTCCAATTGCATGATAAGGATATCAAGAATACTGCAGATTTAAAAAAAAAACAATTAAGCCTTAATCCCAATCCCAAGTAACTTGGGGTCTGTAATTAGAATCACTAAATGAATTCTTTCTCAACATTTTTTTCTATCCAAAATTATTCCCCTGTCCACACTCAAGACACCCATATCACTCCTAAACACCTCCATCCACGTATTTTTCAGTCTCCCTCGCTTTCGTACAACAGTTTAATTTTTCCCTTTCTCAATTTTTCTGACAGGTGCATCAATAAATCTCCTCTGTATATGCCCAAACCATTGCAATCACTCTCTCTCATTTTTTCTTCAATAGGCAGGACCTCCACTTTCTTTCATATCACCTCATTCCTTACTCTATCCATCCTAGTGTGCCCACGCATCCATCTTAACATACTCATTTTTATCACTCCCATTTTTAGAATGTAACTTCCTTTCGCAGTCCAACACTCCGTACCATATAACAATGTCGGTCGAACAACTGTCCTATAAAACTTACCCTTTAGTTTTATAGGTATGTCCCGCCCACACAGAACTCCACTCGCACTCTTCAACTTCAACCATCAGCTTTAACCCGATGTTCCACGTTTCCATCCAATTCTCCGTCTTTTTTAATAGTAGAGTCCAAATACCTAAAACAATTTCCAACTTGAATTTCTTGATCCTCCAAAGTCACACAACTCTGCTCTCCAAAAAAAAAAAAATTGTAATTGTAAACACAGTGAAAGTAATGGTAGTATAGGCCCCATTTTAATCACATAGTTCCCCAAAATAGTGATAAGTTAACAACTCCGGAAAAAGTCCATCGGTGCATCTCATCGAAAGGAGATTAATAATAATCCATAAATGATGTGATAAAAGGACAATTGATGGCCTAAGATGAATGGGAGCCTAAAATAACTCAATGTCATTTTAGAATGCTTTTCCTTTTTTCACCATTAGTTCAAAAATTTTACCTCACTCAATATTATGGCTTCCAGTTCCACCTCATTGTCCACGTAATAATATGATCCACTCTAAGAAGGTTTTGAAATGGAAAGAGGTTTGCATTACCGGGATGCGTAATCCCATTCCCTGCATATTCAACCACAATCAGAAAACCAAACATAATACGATGAAACTGAAAGAGAAAAGGTTGTTAACATATTTTAATATTACACTTACAAGATTACACACATGAAACTGATCTTAGTCCTCCATAAGCATCAAGAATATTACAGTTGATGGTAGGACACAAATAGTTTCTACAAACCAGGCACAACATCTGTACCTTCATCGGCAGGAAACGGCACCAAAGAACCCCATGTTTTCCCAACTTTCAGCTTGATATTGAGTGGAACTGTAAAAAATAGAAACACAATATGTACAACTTCCAAAACAGTAACCAATATGCAATAAAATGGTAAAACACATACCAAGTAGCAAGGCAGCACTTTCCATGCAATTCCTTAGCAGCAATGCAGCTTCTTTAATCAGAGATGGATCAACTTCTAATACTAATTCGTCATGCACCTAGGTACAGATTACCAGGTGTATCAAACCAAACTCAACCAAAAATACATGGCATTCTAGATATAAAATAAAATGCATTGTCTTTCAGCATTCAACATATCACAAACTCTCCCTAACCTGTAACAGAATTCGGCAACGGCCTTTCAGCATGTGAAACTTGGTCGCATCAGAGAAGCTAGGATTCAGGCAGTCAACCCCTTCAACAATCACAGAGTAAAGCTTTATCATTGCAACCTTGATTATATCAGCAGCAGATCCCTGTAAAAAGCATTTATATCAGCGATTCGTAATTTATAAATGACCTAGTATGCAGGCCCCTTCCCAATTCTCAAATCCATTATTAGAATATATATATATATATATATATATATATATATATGTAGTACTAGATAATATTTACATTATACTAATAAATATATAATAGTGTACCTGACAAATTGAATTCACCGCTTGCCTCTGGGCCTTAGATTTTTCTTTGCTGTTTCCTAATTTTATTTTTGACAAGAAACGCTTTCTTCCCATAAGGGTTTGCACATATCTGGATAAAGAATTCATATTGATCAGTGTACAAAGACCATAAGTACAGAAGGGGGAAATTAACTGTAGGAAAAGAAGATTGACAAATTAACAGATAAACAAAGTAAACACTACATGATAAAGGCACACGGTGATCAACGAACAGGGCAAAACATGATTACAGCTTATCTTACAGTAGCCAGACTGATTAAGAAATGTCAGATGAATCCTTGACATATTCTTATGACCGCAACATTATGCAACAATATTATGTGTTAATCGTTAAAGTCCGGTACTGATTACTGAACTAAGCAAGGTTCAGAGAAAACTGGCATATGCAATCACTACAAATCAAACTAAGATCCCCTTTTTTGCTTTCCAACCTGTGTACAGCTATGTGTCCCCTCTTAGCCTTCTTCAGTCAAATTCTAAAAAATAAGTTGAATATGCAGCAAAACCAAGACCAATGTTAAAAAATAAACCTCTAGCAATTGAATAATTAAGATCTTCAGATTATGATACATGAAAATCTCAAAAAGCAGTTCTTTTAAAATGAGTCCTCAGATACAAATCCCTAAGTAAAAATGGTGATGCTAAGACAGACATCAGAATTATGATTCAGTTTAGCCGTGCATTATATAGGTTTGCATGAACTTGTGACTGAATGAAGATTTTACTCATCCAGAGTTCAAACACAACACCACATTTTACAAAACATATGTTTGAAGAAATTAACCCTTCTCTATAAGGCTACTATTAAATTATGACATCAAAACAAATTTTGATTAATGATAATTACTTGTTCATCAGATGCATGGGCACAGTCTAACATCAACTTTGTCAAAAATATATATATAAGAAGATAACAATATGATAACAATGGTTTGATTGAAAGAAGATAATAAGGCACCCTCACCCCTTTTGACTGCAAGATGAAACAGCTTCATGAAGCCAGGAAGCAACACCAGAAAAAGAAGTTTTGAAGCTTCTGATTTTTTCTTTGGCTTCATCAGAAGTGCAATTCAATTGCCCAGAAAGAGTATTAGGACCCATTCCATAAAGAATGCCATAGATCAATCTTTTTGTCTGTTCTCGCTCAAGCGTGCTGACAGATTCTTCGTCCCTCCCAGTCCATCTTGCTGCTATCATGGTAAATACATCACCATCAGGTTTACTAAGGAGCTCTATCAATACAGAGTCTTTAGAGAAGTGCGCCATAAGCCGGAGTTCTATCTGAGAATAATCTGCTGTCAACAACACCCAGTTCTCCTACAAATTAAAAAAAATAAAATTAAAAATAAAATTAAAATATAATAAAAAAAAATTTTTTTAAAAATACCACAAAGTAAATCATTTTATACCTTCAACAGAAGCGACAAATAATACCTCAAAATAACAGAGATGAAATGTAAATACCTACCATACTGTCTTTGGGGTTCATTCTGTAATGGCTTTTTTTTTTTTCAACATCAGGGAAATTCAACCAAGCAGTTATAGGTGCATAATTTCCCCAAAGAACCTATCTAAAATTGAACATCCCAATGTTTCCTAATTACCAAGGTTGGAAGGTCCAGCAGGAATCCCAAAGTTAAAGCATAATTAACTTTAGTGATGTACAATAAAGAAGGTTACTTTATGGAGATCTTGAATGTGAACAAATAATCTTCAATAAATGTCTACAACAAAGTATCTTCAATATAAAATGTGAATAAATAATCTTAAAGAGTTTCACTACACAAATATGGTGCTGTGGAAGTTTGTTTTACAGTCAAAAATGATAAGGCTAAACTGTAGAATAATGTTAACATAAGTTGATGATTAACAACGTGATAGAGACTCTTTCAATAGGACTAACTAAACCGTAAACAATAGAAAAACAATACTAAATAGGAAATGAAAACAAACTACCAATTACAGGGAATTCTATCAGATTCGTCTGACATCAATCCCCTTCACTTGAACAAAAAAAAAATAATAATAATAAATCATACTTACAATAAAGATTGTATTTCTACCTAGTTTATGTCCTGGTCTTACCAGTCAACCCATTATAAGTACAAAGATAAAAGCATCTTCAGCATGCAAATAATAACCTTTACCTGAGTAGGGATGAAAAAATCACGTGCATTTATTTTACAATTGTCAGCCCCAGCATCATCTCCACATTGACTTTTATTGTTCATTTTGAATTCAACCAAATGCTCAACGCACTGCAGTATAAGAAAAAAATAAATGTGAATCACCATCACATCAAATAGTCTTCTGCTTGCAAATGGAATTACACAATCAGTTGAATACGACTAACCTGAAGGTTAGGTTCCTCCATTGAAAGTCGTCCAGTGGCTGTTGATGATTGGAGCCAATGTCCATGCAGTGTGTACTTTTGTGTACTCATGGACAGCCTAGCTAGTGAGCAAATTGACCCCAATGTACAATTTAGGAGCTTCGCCAATGTTCTATGCTCTTTTATAACAGGGACTATAGGATGTTCATGCCTTCACCAAACCATAACCATTGAGGGCAAAAGGAGAGGAAATAGAGAAAGTAAAGTACTGCAAAAACTCATGTCGCAATTTCAGAATCTAGTTTCTCCCTCACTGTTATATAGCAATCAAAAAGCTCTTTCACAAGGACATAACAGTTCATACAAGATTACAGATGCTAAAAGATGATAGATGTCTAGACAAAGCACGCCCATTGATGACAAAAGCAGAAGGAAAAAAAAAAAAGTAACTGCAGCACTTCCCTAGCAATTATAGTCTTAACTTTTTCACTTTTCTACTGCAACCAAAATGTTCGTTCACAAAAAGAACATACATGCTATTCAGAATTAACTTGAAAATTGTATAGAAACTAGTTAAGATTTAGCATTTTAGTAATTTAGAATTTATTCTCTCAAATTACTAGTCATCTATAAAGTCATTATGCGAGAGGCAGATGGATACCTTAATAGGTCCAAACAATGCTTGTCAGTACTAGGATGCTGTTTTCCTTTATTATGCTCTTCTGGTATGGGTAGCTTCAGGTGTCCATACAGGACATTTGCAATATCTGCTGCAGTATATAAGGAAAATGTCATGCCCGCCAATTTATAAGCCTCCTTCTCAAGACATCTAAGTTTCTTCTGCAGCAAATTACGTGACTGAAGACATCCCTCCATATCAACACCAATCCCCCAAAGCTCCATGTCAGCGAGAACATTAACCTAGCATTAAATTATTATTATAATAACGTCAACATTTTAATTATATTAACACAGATTTTACACTACATGCCTGGGACATATAAAAGGGGTATAGAGAATCAAAAACCCAACGTGAAAATGTGCATGCATTATTCTTTATAAGTAAAAGCAACTAGAAGAGGAGACACACAATATAAATGAAGGGAATAATTATGGGACACAATTTAATTAATTACAGTGTCTATAAGCAGAGCAAACAGATGAAGAGTATCTGCATGCTGCTAATAGTATAGCATGAGCATCTAATAGTTCCTTGCATTTAAATTTCAGATGACTTATCAGGTTCGATGGCCTAGGCATATATGTCCTAAATATTCACTACAGGAAGTAAAACTATTTTACCAATGGAGTTTCAATATTCAGTAGTGCTTCAAGGAGTTCCTCAGAAACAAGCAACTTCCATAGAACAGAACTCAAGGCTCGTGTTTGAGCAACCCGACGACAGCATCCATTATGTGCTGCTCTTCGCATCTGATTCTTCCATCGGCCACTTTGATTAGCTGCTGCAAGCACCTCACTGGATAATCTTTTCTTAACTTCCTATAAGCAAAAAATCGTCCAAAATATAATGAAAATAAGTGATATATCAGTATTATATTAGTAATATAAAATTTTAAAAGCAACTTTAAAATGCTTATTTTTTATGCATGATTGTTACACGAATCAAGGGAATTACCTTTTCCAGGTTTGGATTAGAGCTTCTCTCTTCATCAGGCCACAGAATCCATGCCACAATGCTCATGTCAATTCCATTCTTTACATGAACTGGAGAAAACAAGAGGTATGAACTGTCAATAACTTCAAGACCCAAATTATTTCCAACTGGATTCAGGGTACCCAATCTCTGTATGGACACAGCAGCACATTTCAACACTTGAATCTGAACTTTCAAATTCCAAGTAATTTTTTTGTTATTATTATTCTCCATTATAACCCTAATCTTGTTCCATCTTTTCTTCATTATCTCCACAGAATGAGGAGGAGGTGGCGAATCACTCTTCTCATTAGATCCAGTACTAAGCAAGCAACTGTTTCTTCCTTTCTCAGACCTCAGTAAATCCTTAGGAACATTTATATAATATACGGGAGAATTGTCCCAGCAAATTGCTAAGCCAAATATCTCAAAAGGTGCAACACAGTTTTTATCCGATCGTTTTGTATAATGGATGTCAAAATAGAATTCCCCAGCAGCCTCCCAGAGATCCAAGAAACAGTCAAAACCACCAGGAGTGCTGATTGCACTAATAGGACTCTTCTTTGAAGGGTCATCATTGCTCACAGAAATAGGGTCGCTGTTGGGAGGCACCTGTACTTCACAATCGGGGTGCACATTAGATGTTATGGTTCCATTATCATGTTCCCCTAATTGAGTGGAGAGGGTTGCATCTGCAAGTAAAATGCTATTAACATCAAGATCAAGCTGAGATCATTAATATTATCAATGCTAGAACTGACAATCAGAATATTCAGCTCTAAATTTACCTTGCAAACCATTATTTGCATTGGCACCTGATCTACTTAAACCAACATCTGAAGAATCAATTAATTTCTGTCCTGTACCTACATTTGTTGATGGCTGCACTGAAGCATACTGCGCTTGTACCAGACCAGCAAAGTTATTTGAAGCATTATTCAAAGAAAAGGTAGCAGTAGCTTCTTGCCCAGAGGAATTTTCAGGAAGTGTAGAAAATAAAGGTCGGGAAATTTGTGGGATATCTAACCCAAGTGACTTGAAGGCTGAGAAGGCAGCAATCCTCGCCTCTTCAGCTTTTTCAAGAACAATTTTCCGGGCACCATTCTTGATCTTCTTTGCTACTCCCAATTGTAGACGTCGTTGAGCAGATCCTTCCAATCATACAGTGAACAAGTTAGTACCACCAGAATTTACAAATATGTATAAGGGATTCGATTCTAAGATTATTAGTTCTATCATCATTCTTGCAAGGAAGCATTTCTAGAGAAGGTTCGTGTTTGTTACTCTTGACATTAATAGAATACACAACAGAAAAACAATAATGAATTTGAAGTCTTAAGAAGTCTTCTTTAGCCTAAGAGCTTAATATTTAAAGCAATAGGTGTTTGGTAAATGAACTATGAAAAAGTTTCTTTTAGTATTAATGCATTATTTAGAATATATATTTCAAGGATAATATTAGAACTAACATCATTTAAAAGCATAATTGGATTTAAGAATTTAATAAAATAAAAAATTAAAAAAAATAAAAAAAATAAAAAAAACCCTCTACTCATGAAAAGCAAACGTATTTGAAGAAATAAGCTCCAAATACTAACTTTTCATTTGACTTAAATTTCCTCATTCAAAAAAGCTAGTTTAACATTTAAAACAAGTGTTTGGCCTAGCTTCTGCTTACAAAGAGAAGAGATGCTCAGAAAAGAAAGGGGGTAAACTGTCTGGCCAAACACCATCTTATAATAGGAGAGAAAAAACTTAAATGAAAATAGAAATCACAAACAGTCAAAAAAGACACCAATAGAGAAACCATAGACACGATATTCAAACTTTGGGCCATTATCAATTAGAAAAACCTGTACCAACTACTACAGAAAAACTAATTTGCATAGCAAAGTAACAACAAAGTTACAAATATTCACCTTCTGTGGCCCATGAGGAAGATTCAAACAATGCTTTAACAATTTCAAGCACAGATGCTTCAGCTATTGCAATAGGCGTACGCAAGCCAGCTCTAAAGAGTGCTCTAGCCCGAGAACCCTAAAAATTATGAATCAAAAGATCACATACTGATGACCAGCAAAGTGCTCAGTATAAGACAATTCTTACTAGTTTCTAGAAACAGATATCACAAAATACATCCAATATATAGCTCTGTAACAATCATCTGCTAGAAAGCAGCATATACTAACAATGTAATAATTGCTAATATGAGGCAGCTTCATGTTTCTATTTATTAGAAAAAGAGGCAAGAAAGTGAAAGAGAAAGGCATACAAGAGAAGAATATAAGCCAACAGCAACAAACACTAAACCATACTTATTCTAACAAAAAAACTAGCAAGACCAAAACTGAAAAGTTCTAGACCACCCAGTTGAGATATCTTTTCAGTTCAAAAAGGTAGCAACAATCACACAAATCAAGTATGATAAGGTTCCTTACCAAAACATTGACATTTGTTTCAAGGGTCAAGCGGAAGTTTGTCTTTGGAAGAATTAATATAACTGTAAGATGCCATTACCTTCACATATGGAATTGTCGTGAGTTCAACAATTTCTGCTCTCACACCAAACGAAACTCGATTCTGGAACTTAGCAACCAAGCCTTCAAGATCATGCCATCCAAGCCTCTCACAGAACACAGAAACCATAGATGCAAATCTTCCAGCATTCTCCTGTAAGGCTTGAACCATGCCTCTAGCAACTTTAAAAGCTTCACAAACCTCAAGCACAGGAACTTCCTTCATCCAAGAATTTACAGCACATGCATATAGCATGACAAAGAAATTAAACAAGATGACTACATACGGTGTCATCATGATACATAAAATTTGAATGGAGTAAAATCACAAAAACCAAAACCAATAATGACTTGTTAATGTTGCATTCTGAGCAGAAAGACATTATTAGTTTGTTTTAAAATATTAACAATCATTTCTTATGATCCACAATTTGCTTTTTATAATGAAAGAAGAGAGAGAAGAAAGAAAACCTGCACTAGTCTTGACAAGATGAGGGCAATATAAAATCGTTTACAAACTCTAAGTGTCTGTTCATCTGATATCATACTACTGTTGGTCATTCCAGGTCGGTACCCAAGTTTTCCAGGAACACCTTTTGTGCTATCTTTTAAACTGTGAAGAGCACGCATAGGTGCCCCATGTGCCATGCGCATTAAATATGGTTCTGCCACTCCAACTCGATTGCCAACAGACTGAATTTCAATAAGAAAAAAAAAAATTGAAAAGTAAAAGACAATCCTGGCCTAATACAAATGAGATCGATCAGCACAAAGAAGACAACAAACTTTACCACCAAAAAAAAAAAAAAAAAGCTGAAAATTTTATAAAAACACTGTGAAACCCGAAGTCACAGAGGGAGCCGAAAATCCATCCATCAGCTCCAAAAAGGGCTTCTGCTGTTTTTGTTTTCCATCAAATATCATACAAATTCAATACAAGGAAGACTATCTCAGTCCTATCCCTATTTTGTCTAGTTCTATACACCTGTTATCATGAACAAGCAAAGGGGCATTAACTTCAAATTTTTTAGACACAGAGACTCCTTCAGTAGTTAATGACACACGGTAGCAAGAGCTCATTCCTCAGCTATAGAGAATACTATTAATGTACATTAGACACACAAAATATTCACAATTTTTAGAAAATAATACTGAAAGAAGAGCAAAAGGACAAATTCACCCGACTCAAAAGAGGATACCAAAAGAACCAATCACCTGGTCAAGAACCGAAAGTTCTAGGAATCGCTCATAATACAGTTCCCAATCTGGCTCCACTTCAACATTGATTGGAGTGACTAGATAAACTAAATGCAAATCAGAAGCAAGTACAAATCCTTCTCTTGCTCTCAAAAGGTCATCCAACACAATCTGGAGAGAAAAAAAAGTTGAGTTACCACCCTTGCTTGGCATCTCATAAATTTACTAGAAAGTACCATTAGTCTTAAAACTTTAAGAAAATATATTGATTAACAAAAGAACAAAATAATATACAATAACAATAATAATAATAATAATAATAATAATAATAATAATAAATTGGAACATTATATCAAGTGCAAATCAAAAGTATTAAAATTTACTAGTGACTCCTCTGGGCAAAGAGAACTGCCAAAAGCAGCACGACCAAGAGGTGTGGTACTGTATAACTTTGTATCTTCATTCCATTCAAGAAATTTTCTGTGGCACAACCACCGAAGAGAGTCTTGTGCTGATTTTACGACATCTTGAAATGGTTTTGTAGAATTGAGAAGCGTACACCTTACATAACGATGAATGTCTTCAGCAGTTTGAACAATGCCTCCCGCCACAACTTCCAAAATTGCATGAGTCATTCCATTCTTATCTTCAGATAAGCAAGAATGCAGTGGAGGGCAATCCTCATTCAGGAGTCCAATAATCTTTTTGACCTCATTATTTTTGCAAATAAGCACCTGATTATTTGAAAGCATTAGAAAAACAAGAACAAACCCAACAACAGGACAGAAATTACAACAATGATAGAATTTAGAAAAACTACATACACCAAAACAAATCAAAGAAGAAAAAAGAAGAGGCTCCTAATTCTCTTGAAGACACCGAAGCTATGATACCCGACCAATATTCAGTTACTAATGGTTGGTCTTATTTCCTTGGTGAGAGCTTGATAACTTCAAAGTGGAAAAATAAATAAATAAATCATCACATCTATAAGAAAGAAGATTTAATAATGAAATAAGAAGGGTTATCCAAAACCCCACCGCAGGTTTGAGATTTTCCCCAAAAACCACCCCAGTTTTATTTTTCACCATTTTACCACTGCCAGGTAGAACACGTTAAAATTTTTAACAATGACTTTTTGATTTCAGTAGAGCTCTAAGAGATGAGTCTAATAGTGGTGGTCTCTTGACAATTGGTGGTTGAACTAAAGAAATAAATGAAATTAAAAATTGTCGAAAATTGATATTTCTATCATTTCTCCTTCGTCCACCCACCAACTGTCGATGGACCACCACCAACGATCGACAGACCACCACTATTGGACCCGTCTCTTGGAGTTCCACCAAAGTTCAAAATTTATTTTTAAAAATTTTAACATTTTTCGTCCTGACAGTGGTCTAAAATAGGGAAATCCAAAACTGGTGTGGTTTTTCTTGGAGAAAACCCCAAACCTGCAGTGGGTTTTTTGGATTATCCCAATTATGAATGTAGGAGTGAAGAAAGGATCAATGTCTTACTTACCAAAGGCATTAGTGCTATTCCTAACACTAATAAAAGGGAAAATTAAATTTAAAGAAAGAAAATCATAAATAACCAGTTGCATAAATTGCTCTGGTGAGTACTTTTCTTCCTTCTCTCTTATTTCTCAATGAATTTCTCCTGAATTCAACTTAAGGATCTCGATTTCAAAACTTTAACCTCACATATTTTATGATGCATAAGACATAAGAAACTTAAGGCATTACGGTAAGTGTGTCACAACCAAAAATCTCATGTCTGGAAGGGAGGAACACATGACCAACTCTTAGATATTCAAAGAAAAACAAGAGAACGCAACAACCGAAACTAGTTATGGCACAATAATACTAAACAGATATATTGTACATGGGAGGAAAATATAAAAGAAAAGAAATGCACAAAATATATCAAGTTAAACTTTCAGTTTAGAATTAGCTAGATTTAAGGAACGCAGCTTTCAAAAACAAGCAAACATACACTTTCTCCTTTTGTATCTATTCCTGTTCGACCCGCCCGACCAGCCATCTGTCTGTACCTTGTCCCATCAATGAAATCACGGCCAATCCTTGGTTGCCGAAAAATAACCCTTCGAGCAGGTAGATTCACCCCAGCAGCTAATGTAGAAGTAGCAGTTAAAACACGTACAATACCTTTACGATAACAACCTTCAACCACCTCTCTTTCTTCTACCTTCAAAACATAAATGCATAAGATGGATAAAAGGCTGATGAATTTAGTCTTGAAAGTTGATGAACTGGTTGCGGTTCTTTCTAAATGAATAGTTTACTGGTAAAACTATCTAGCCAAAAGAATATCATACGAGAATCATTAGGTAAAAGGCACTCACTTCAAACATCTCTTTTTCCATTAAGTTAGATGAGAATCTTAAATTTTCAGAAATATAGATCAAAGTATAAACTGAAATGACTAATGATCCAATGAAAACAGACTCACCGCAACCTGATCTGACAGAAAATAACGACAAAAATATCAATGATTAAAACAGAATTATTAAGGGAAGATCAGAAGTAATACTGTGAGTCCAGCGTGATGATAAGCAACACCGGCAGGAAGTGTTTCTTCTAATACAGGATCCAAACCAGCGGGACATCTACGTAAGGTATCAATAGCTGAAGCAACATCAGTGAACTCGCCACTACTGTGAGCACTAACAGGATATTTCTTGAGGAATTTGGAAACATGCCGTGCAGTTGATTCACATCCTTTACGGCTTGAGCAAAAAATTAAAACTGAATGACCCTCTTCCACAACCTGAGAAGCAGTTGCACTATTTGCAGTCATTCAATTAGCATAACTAATTGCTTAGTTGAAAATCATGGATAAAGAGATAACCTCATTGCATAGTTCAACAATATGATCTGGATCTTTTCCACCAAGATCAGCTGTTTTTGAAATTGTTCGAGTGATGTCCAATTTTTTATTATAAATGGTATTACCAACTTTAATATATTCTTCTAGTGGAACAGGTCTGAAATCTGTTTCATATAATGCCGACTGTATGCAAAGTTTGCCAGTAAGTCAGCAGTCAATTAAAAAGAAACCAGTAGCCAAAAGATTATCAGAGCTATGACAGCAAAAACCTACTAGATGATCTCTGAAGCCGAGAGAAGTTTGTACAAGAATTGTGTTCAAGGTGAAAAATAATTTACTGAAGCAACTAGAAGAGCAAGTAGTATTGTAACTAAAAAGTGACAAATAAAAACTTCTAGATTTATCTACTCTAAAACTATTAGCAAAACTATGATAAACATCAGGTCAATAGGTATGCCATCCAATCAGCAGTCCTCACTGTCATTCAAAGAAATAAAAGCTTACAACACAGCAAGCAAATGCAGTTACTTTCTGGTTTGAGCATAGATTTTCTGGCCCAGCTACAAGATCCAGCTATTCTAATGCCATAGATAAATAACAAGGCCATGTTTCCCTGATTGAAAGAGGTGATTGGTTAAGCAACTAATGCTAATTGTTTGATTGACCATTTAGGATGATTAATTGTATGGTTGTATAATTCCTATTGTTTAGGCTTAGTTTCTCGCATGCCTACCCATTCAAACTGAATAGAAATGAATCCTCAATGATATTTTAGAATACAATTTGGCATGCAAGATTTGAGTTATAAAGCACAATATTTATGGGGGGCAAATGAAGCAAAAAGAATTAATTTACCACTTCAATAATTCAGAATGTTGCTGTAAGCACAGAAAAAATGAACATTTACTATAAGTCAATGAGATAAAAAACAATATGCTAAATCACAGTGTACAGAATCATGCTTCTAGAACAAAATATTTGCTTTTTCACTCAAACATTTGCCATATTAATATTATAATGAGTCTTGTGTATAGAAGAAATGAATGACACAACAACAATAAGCTAACCTGTCTAGCAGTTTCCAACATAACTGCAGGTATAAGTCAAAGGCAATTGCAGACATTCATATAGTGAATTTCTATTTTCTGTTATAAACTGGTGAAGACGTCAAAATTATAGTTTCTTCCTTACCTGAAGCCAATCAGCAACTGCTGCCACATTTGGCATGGTAGCGCTCATTCCAACAATTTGCAAACCATGAGCAGGATCAGCCTTCCCACTGCTCGCACCTGAACTATCTCCACTACTGGCTTCTGAATTACCTTCCCCGGCTGCATATCGGAGTTTTGTTAAAAGCAATTCTAAAAGATAGCCCCTATTCTGATCAGCAACCTGTCAACACAACAAGATTAGAATCATATTAAGGAGGAACCCATTCATAGATCATGGATTGGAAAGCAGGTTCAGGTAGACAATTAGTTTATCCAAAAGAAGAATTATTAAATAAACACAAAAGTTAGAACAAATACCATGTGTAACTCATCAATCACTATAATTCCAATTTCAGACAGACGACCCTCTTCCAGCAACCTGTTTATTAGAGAGTTTGCCTTTTCTATTGTGCATACAGCTACAGATGTATCTTTAGGAAGTGTTCCACCACCTTGGTTCCCATAATAACTACGAACAGGCTTACCCAGTGGTTCAAGTAGGTGTTCCAGATGTTCTGCCTGACCAGGTTTATGAAACCGATGAGATGAAAAACAGGCAATCAAATTTCTTGTATTCACAGGGTAGAAAACTGAAACTAACAGGCTACCTTTTCTGCACAAATTGATACATAAGGAAGTACAAGTAGTGCCATTTTTCCAGTTGAGATGACCCTCCGCAACATCAAAATTTCAGCAACAAAACTTTTCCCAGCACTGTAACAGAGCAGAGTCACCAAGATTAATGCAGAAATAAGCTATGAGAAAATATAAAAAGCCTAGTATATACAAGTTTCCCTACTACACTTTCGATTACATGAACAATATCACTACAACTACAGTGAATGACTGTAATAACAGAAAAACTCAAACCAACAGCATTAAATAATAGAATACCCAGTGAATAGATAGTTACTTAAAGAGATTACCTTGTAGATGCACAGTAAACCAGATTTCGTCTCTGTAGAACACCATCCACCTGAAGGCAGTCAACCTGACAAAATAGAGACTCTACATTGTACTTAAAATAATTAACCTAAATTATGAAGACACACACCCAAAGAAAAACTGACATGGAACGATAGACCTAAAATATCAACTTCATAGTTCAAATGATATGCATATGAACACACTATACTCAAATTATTCAGATGGCAACACACAGTGTAATTTAAAATAAAGTAAGATAATACATTAAAAACATATATATATATATATATATATATAAATTGGAAATCCAATTAAAAGGTCGGAATCAATAATCTATTCATAACTTAAAAACAATAGATTTACAAGACATGATAAAGGAAAAATATATGTTATCTAATTAAAAGGTCTTTGAGTAATTAGCTTCTTATCTAATGTACTTTTTTTTTTCTATGTGGGTGGGTGGTGAATATACATATTCAACATCTCCAATTACCATTGATGTGAATGGGATTCAAGTTTCAATTACAGTATCTCTGATACATATACAACAAATTTTCTTGCTGGTACTGGCACCGGTACACATTTAACAGCAGAAAATAAAACAATAATAACAATAACAATTTTTTAAAAAAAACAAATGCAGTGTTATGTGCACAATGAGAATATCAGAATTTCAAAAATTTTGCCCTTAACCAGTAAACTGTAAACAACTCAAACCCTCTCATATGCAGGAACAGACAGATCCATCCTTCAGGACCTGGCTCATTTTGTCCCTAATCAGACTAGAACAAATCAATAACTGATCAGTTGTGTTCATATTTGGTTTAGAAAAATACCTGCCACGAATATAGTTGTGTAATCCCTTTTTTGTTATATATGCTACATATTTCCGAAGGAAGCCAATTACTGAGGTCTAGGCGGTCTATATGCACTTTACTTGCTGGAGTATGGGCTTCAAAAGATTCATTACTATCGATCACATTCTTAATTTCACCAACGGGTGACTCATTCTTGCTGTCATTATCGAAATCTTTATCTTTTTCATGCACCAAAATCTCAGAAGTTCTCTCTTGCACCCCAGACATCTCTTTAGGCATCTGAGATTTGTTTTGATGACTGACGAGCTCGGCTGATTGAATATCTTTCTGATTCACTGAGCTACGGATAGACACTCCATGGTCTTTATGCATCATGGTTACTGAATTATCTGCTGCACCATGACCTTTAGATTTTCCATCCAAGATTTTGTCCTCAATAAAGTCAAAGTGCTTAACAGGAAAAGGGGATACTTTTTTGTCCACATCATTCTTATGTTTTCCCATTGTAGTAGAAGAATCTACATCTCCAGCAAACCGACCGATCCCACCTTCTTCCAACATGTCTCTTGACTTGCAACCCATTTTACAACTTAAACTCTGTGACCTAATTATTTCAAATTGACTATTAGCAGAATGATTTCCCTTGTCAGCTTGAGGAGGAGGCAGGTTACAAGGTTGAGCAAACAAGCCATCAGCGACTTGAATTGCTTCATTCCAGAAAGCTTCACCAGGAGAAAATATAGAGCTTCCACATGCTGACTTAGGAGTTACAAGTGCACATGCTTTCACAATTGATGATCTAGGTGTACATAATCCAGGTGAATTTAAACACGATTTACAAGCATTACTGCATTTTCTCAGGCTAGCTTGGAGACCAATGGAAACATTATTCTCAGTCACCTGCCAGATATAACTAAGTTTCAAGTAAACTGAAATCACAAAACTCACAAGATATGAAGAAAAAATTAATCACCACCTCTTGAGCAGAGCTCCCAACAAGTTTCTCCAATTTATCAACAAAATCAGATTGCAATTCTTCAGGATTCTTTGCATCTGCAATCTCATTTCCAAGTTGTGACTGACTAGAAGTACATTGTTTTTTATTTGCTATAACAACCTCGCGATCTAACAAGGACGAACAACCGTGTCTTTTATGACCTTTCACCTCTGGCTTTGATGGTAAACTTGCATTTGACTGAATTTCACTGTATTACAAAATTAAAATTGAAATGAATTTTATTCACATCAGTATTGGAAGAGTGGATAAGCAAAATTACAACTTAAAAAATTAAAATACAGAAAAGGAAGAAGAAGTAGTTATCACTCAGAGAAGAAAAGGGCGAAATGTTTCTGCTTATTCTTATCCAAACCAAATCACTCAGAGAAACATGCAAGTGCTTGCGGCAGTTTAAAGTAACATACCTACAATACAATGAGAGAAAGTCAGTAGCAAACTGCTTCAACTCCATATTTTCGGGAACAAGAGCAGAATCTGAGCAATCTTTCACAAGACATCCTACATTGTCTGGAATTGTCTTCTCATGAATAGCTTTGAACCCTTCAAGCGATTCACACCGGTTGTTTTCGTCTTTGGAACATTCAGTGATCTCCGGATACAAATTTCTTTTAACTGGCTCCTGCCCGGTAACTGCAAGTGAAGCCTTGGTAATACTCTTATCCTCCTGTGAGTTAGTTAAATAATTGTCCAAAGTTCCTTTAGCACTAGGAGACCCTTCTGCTGTGTGTTTCGCATCTCTCTCAACTCTCCTGGACTTCAAACCAGGCGATAACGTCTTCCTCTTCTTTGAAGAGAAAAACTGCACAAAAAGAAACTATATAAAAAGCATTACAATAAGCTAATTCATAATTTCATTTTCAAAGTCACCCATCATTTCAAGCAACACAACACAAATTTTACGAATACATATTAATCAAAAAGTTTTGGAACTCATTTATTACTAATTTATAATCACAGATTTTTTTTTCAGGGCCTTCACTCAACCGTACACAACAATTTCCACAATGCCATTCCAGTTCAGAAACCCTGCTTACATTTGCACCCAACAATTGATACATCTAGCGAGTAAAGAACGATTTACGAAGAGAATTTAACTCAAACACATAGATGCGAGAATAAACCCAATCCCACATTGACTGGGAAATCGAGAAATGGAGAGTGAGAAACAAGACCTGGTCTATGCGCGAACGAGGCGAACCAGACGACATAGTAGTTGGAGATGAGGAAAATCGGCAGATATCTGGAAAAACCCTAGCGCTTCGATCTTTCCCGGTGTTCCGGGACGAGGTCGTCGAGGCAAGGTTTGAATTCTTTTCGGTGAGCGCCTCTTCGCCAACTTTACGCTGGTGAACGTTTCTTTTAAATTTGATTTCCAATTTCAATTGTCGGATCGAGTTAAAACAGACTGACGAAGAGGGAAAGTTTTGAAGTTGTTGCATTTAGGCCCCTGACCTTTTCTATATATGATATCACATCATTATAAAAAAAGGAAAACTTTCATCTATAGATGGAAAAAAAAAATAGTTAAGTTTTTTGTTTTTCAATGGTAAACTTTCCAAAAAAGTTTTGTTTCGAGAAATCAACCTTTTGGTATTTTTTACCATTCTTTATTTAGTTAATTGATAAAAAGAAAAAATGAAAACTCAAATTTATTTCATTTTATTAGATTAAATGACCAATACACTCATTTAAATAATGAAGCATTCAAAATACTATATAGTCACCCATAAAAAATATGTAAATTGCTTCTCCGTTGATTCTCAAAGCATACATTAGTGGTGAGCTAACACAATTAATTGATCAAGAGTTTATAAAGGTGAGTTGAAATCATATTTTCATTACCATTCTTCTCTATTTTTTTATTTTTTTTTACATTAATGTTTATAGAGTTTTAGGTGAATTTAGGAAATGTGAAATTGGGTGAAAAGGAGATTGCAAGTTTTGTAATTCGGTCTAAGGTGTGTGTTTTTGGTGACATTTATTGGGTTTTATTTGATTTTGTTAGAAAAATAGTGTTATTTGATTGGAAGAAGTTGTAGTTGTAATAGTTATTTATAAGTAATGGCTCAAGTTGGTGTTTTGCTTATTTACGATGGTGTTTTCGATGTGGTTGATTATAAAAGAGATATTCCAACTGCTACTTTGCTTAGTAAAGATGTTAGTTTTAAACAAGGGTTAATCCTAAAAAAACCCATGTAGATTTGCCGAATTCCCTAAGAAAACCACTCCATTTTTGTTTTTCACTAAATTCCTACTTTTCTGTGTACAATTCTCATCCATCTAATTCTCTTCATTTTCTAGAAGGGTAGTTTAGGATTTTCAAAATTAACTTTTTAATTTAACAAAATAAAAAATAAAAATATTTAATTTTTAAAATTTTTTAATTTTACATTGACAAAAAAAAACTATTATCTTTTTTTTTTCTACTTCCTTGCTAAAATTATTTTCATTTTTCATATATTTTTTTACAAAACAATAAAAAAAAATTAAAAATAAAATAAAATTTTAATGTTGAATCTTCTTCTTGCTTCCATCCAAAACCCTAGTCGTCGCGTGCGTCTCTACTAGTTCCTCCACAACCATGAGCAAGATCGTCCAATAAATCTCCTCCGACGAACAATCTCCTCCGACGAATGACACTGTGTAGATTGCGCCCGTAGAAGTCAAACTTATTTTTTCCTATTCGATTTCAGAAAAAGATCCCAACTAATTTATCATAGTTAGATCCTAACTCCTAATTTTATCCACAATCTCACATACATATCATGTGAAAAATCAAGTTCAATCTCAACCAAAATACTCATTGTTGGTTACTTTTTGCGTTAGATCTAAAAAAAACACCTGGTATTTACATACCCAGCAGTAGCTTGTGAGTGGAATCAAAAGCAAAGATCTAATTTTATTAGCTAACAAAATAAACCAAGTAAATAAATAAATTGCAATACATATCCTTAATCAAATTCTGGTGGAGGCAAAAAGAAAAAAAAAAAAAAAAAACATGTTTGTCTGAACAGACCAGTTGGAAGCTCAAAAAAAAAAAAGCTTAACAAAATGGAGCTCAAAAGACAGGGGAGAGAGAAGATGGAACACAGATTTAATCAAGCTAAGCAGAAAAGGAACAAATGTGTGATAGTTTATCACATGGTTGAGAGTGTTTAGTCGTGAGGAGAGAAAGATAATTTTTTTTCTTAATTTAAAAATTAATTAATTAAAAAGACTAGACTGTCCCTGTATGTTTGAGTTTCCATCTAACAATTAACGCACGTGAATAGTAAAACTAGTTATTGGTAACGGAAAAGTGGGAATTTAGTGAAAAACGAAACTGGCGTGGTCTTTTGGAGAATTCAACAAATCTATATGGGTTTTTTGGGATTATCCTTTAAATAATTAATTGATAGAACATTTGTGAAGATATTAATTGATAGGAATAATTTCAATTTGAGGTTGTTTTATTCCCTTCAAACTCCAAAAGGTGGGAAGATGAGGATGGAAATAGTAGATAAAGATAATGTAGGATATGTAATGATGCAAGAGCATAAACATATTTATGTTGAAAATTAAGAGATAAATGGTAGGCAATCATGTATACTGAGGAATGTGAATGAGCCGACAACAAATAGAGACAATAGAATACTCGTTGATCCGGATTTTTGTGAAGGAGGTTGGGATGTTACCCTTATTTTTGAAACCAACTGGATTTACATGTATTAAATAATATCGGTGTTTTAGATGCTTTTGATTATCTTACAACGAATTTTGATGATGATTTTGACGATAACGATCAAGATGATGCTAATGAAGTCACAAATTCCGACAATTGTAATCAAAATGATAATGTCAATGTCAATGATAATGGTGTTAATGAATGTGGTTTAAGTTTAGGTGGATTTAGTAGTGGTTTAGGGGTAAATAAGCATTAATATGGGAGCTACCGGGTATGGATAACTCTGAGTTTAAAGAGGTTAAGGAATATGCATTATCCACACCTTATGCGTTGAGTGGTCTTACTCAATGTTTTGTATTTTGGAGTAAGAAGACTATGAATCTTGCAGTGGGAAGATTTGCATTAGAGAATAAGCTTTAGTTTTTTATTTTACGATCTAATAAAAAGCGATTAGAAGTGGCATGTACTGAGATGAAGAAGGGATGCAAATTTGCCTTTAAAGCAAGAAAAAGTCGTGTAAAGTCTCCTTTATTTCACATCACACATTTTAATCCCAACTGCACATGCCTTTGTGATCCTAATAGAACATAGAGAAGAACGATTACTGCAAAGGTCATTGGTTCATTTTCCCCCTCCCATGTTGGTGATTCAAAATTTAATTCAAGTACAATAATGGGCGAGGCTCGAGCACGTTGGGTAGTTCACTTATGGTATAACAAAGTTTTGAGAGCCTTATAATATGACGAGCAAGTTGTTTACAGCACTTATGATAAATCGTGGTCTTTATTGCCTCCTTACCTCCATATGCTCAAAGTAACAAATCTTAGCACAATCACTATGATTAAGACTAGTAAAAAGGGTAATGTTAAATACTCTTTCTTTGCTTTAGAGCAATGCATTGATGGATTTAAAAATTATATACGTATTGTTCTTGCCATAGATGCCACATAATTGAAGGGCGAGCTAAATGGGTGATTTTCACAACGATGGGTCTGGATGGTTCGGATATGATATATCCCGTTGCTTTTGGATTTGCAGATAAATAAAATGTATAAAGGTGGACGTGGTTTCTCCAAAATTTGTGTAATGCAATTGGCATTTCGGACGATCGTCTTCTCTTTACCGATTGGGATAAGAGTATTCCCACACGATCGAAGAGGTTTTTCTCGATATTCCCCATGCGAATTGTTACTTTCATTTGAAGAGTAATCTAGGCAACCTTTGTAAATGAATAAGTTATATTCTTGATATTTTATGGAAGACAGCCTATTCATACTGTGTTTGACTTTGTTGCATATTCTTGCAAATATTTTTCCAAAAATGCATGATGTCTTGGTAAACCTTGGGCCAAATAAGTAGTCCCGTTTGTTTTATCCTAGAAAAAGGTGGACAATTATAACAACCGATATATCCGAGTCTTTAAACAATACAATAATTCCTACTCAAAAACTATCAATAACTGCGGCACATGAATTTCTTAAACACTTGATTCAGAAATGGTTTTGTGCTAGAAGCTTGTCGGCTTCTAAACTCGAATCGTCAATGACGGAAGCAATTAAAGATCATTTAAAAGAGTGGGAAAAGGCCATTGAAACATGTCAAGTTTATCCTACACTGGATAATGTTAAGTAACAAGTAACAAATGATGGCTTAGATAATGGGATAGTAAATGTCATAGAGAAATCGTGCACTTGCAACGGGTGTGATATGGATGGGTTGCCATGTTTCTATGTTATCACCTACGCTAGGTGAGATTTACTAAAATTATTTGAATTTTTTACTGCCTAGGTGGTCAATATAAATTTTGACGAACGAATATATGATCTTATTACAGGTTTGCTCGTGTGAGTGTTAGTCATCTATGTCATAACTACTACAATAAGGAGAATTTAAAGGGTGTCTATTCAAACTCATTCTACCTGTTCCCAATAAAGGTGCCTGGCGTGAAGCAGTTAAAGCTTCGAGATTAATGGTTTTCATATGGTTAAGGAGAAACAGGCTAGATGTAACACCCTATATTGAGATAAGGTTAAAAGGAATTGAAATGCTACCCATATCACCAATGTGCACATTGTTTTTTGTGAGCCAAAAACTTGAGAACTCCAAAGTTAACCGTGCTATGCTTGGAGCAATCTTGGGATGGGTGAACTTCTAGGAAGTTTCCTAGAAAGCATGCGAGTGAGGACAAAGCATGCTGAAAAGCGTAATGGTGGTCTGTGGGGCTAGTGGTCAGCCTTAAGACCGATTGCACATGACGTGGCGCCCTGCTACCAGGCTCTGGGTTCATCCGGGGGCAAGGGCTGGACGTTACACTAGACGTCCGAAAGAGAAGAATTCGATATGCGGGTGAGTATTATAGGAATAATAAGTGTAGACATTGTGGTATGTTGGGTCATTCTTGACTTACATGCAAAAATCCTCCATATGTTTGTGGGAATTGTGGTCTTATTGGTCATCATGATGGTACATGTCGAAATCCGCAGTTGATGTTCAAAATGTGTATGACAGGTCATTCTGATGAATCGTGTCAGATTCTGTCGGTACCATCTTATTTGGGTAGCACTACTGCAGCACATAGGGATGCATCAATTTTAAACAATATACGGCGGGTTATGCATTTACCGACATTGTGGTAGGACATGACACTCCATTCGAACTTGTCCACAACTTCATCGCTGAGCCAATTCCCGAATCAAATGAGCAGAGCGCATATGAAATTTGAAATAATTATGTTATTTTTAGTATAAGCAGATTAATATTGGACTACAATGTGGTGTTTGTATTATACTTGTGTGTAACTTGATATTTCTCAAAATTATTTCCGTGTGGAACTTGAATCACGGATTTGAACAGTAAAAGTTGAAGGTCGGTTATATTATATATTTAAAATTATTTTCTAGTGTAAATTATATTTGAGTGGGTAGTCATTCCTTATAATTTTAGTTTTCCCTGTGGGCATTAGCATGTGGTAGTCGCATAGGGTACATACGAATACTGTAATTATATGCGTTTTTCAAATAAGGTATTGCATTTCCAGTGACACTCCTATTATTAGAGACTAACCACTGGAATTTTGACTTGACAATGAATTTTTTTTTTTGTGTATTGTGTGATCATTAAATACTGAAGGCCACTTGAGTCGCATCTACATGCTAGAATGTAGACAAGACATTAAGGGTTTTTGCATGTCAACAGACTACTGGGTTACATACCAAATTGTAACTCAATAACTCAAGAGATAGATTGCACTTAGGCTCTCGAATTTTAATTTGGTAACTAGGGAGATATACTATATTCAATCACTGACCGAATTATTCACGTTACCGAATTGTAATTTAATGGTTAGGGAGAAAGACTACATACCCATTCCTTGATCGAATTACTTACCGAATTGGTAACCAAATTATAATTCGGTAACCCAGGAGATATACTATACCCAATCCCTGACCAAATTATCTACCGGATTGCATAGCGAATTGCAACTCAGTAACTCACTGAAAAATCACTCCAGAATTCTTAGTTTGTTGGTGATGAAATATTGTCGAATTACGTACAGAATTGTAATTCGGCTAGACAAAAAAAAGTTCACTCCACAATGTCAAGTTTGGTTCATATCAATTTAGTACCGAATTATAGTTTAGTAGCCCTTGGATATAATACTCCAGAACGCTAAATTTTAAGGGTTACCAAATTGATACCAAATTATCAATTCAGCACTCTGCCAAATTTACCATGTTTAAAGGCAAACAACACCTATACTAGCCCAAAATAATTTCTTTAACCAAGTAACATCTCAAGTGTAAAATGATTGTTAGAAAGGTAACAAATGGTTTTCAAAACATCTGAAATCATCCAACACTTACCAAGTAACTTTAAGGTTCATTTTGACCAATTTAGGCATGTTATTACCTCATGTACGACTTTTACATCACACTACTAATTCATTTATATAAAAACTTCATATATGATCTGAAGTTAATTTAAATTACATAGTAAACAAGAAAGACTAGCATGAATTCATTGTAGTGACTAGCACTTATCTTACTCATTTGGGTCCATATATCACAACAAGAACAATCAATTATCAAGTCACCTACATTTACAAGTTATGCCCATAAACAATAATAGCTTTCGAAAATGAGATTAAATATATCAAAGTACCAAGACGGATAAACTCGTTGTTGAACCCAAATTCCAATACAACTTTAACACTGCAAGAGTGTGTCATATCAATGCCGCATAAATTTGTAATAATAAGTAGACTATCCGCCCCTATCAAACCATGGGTGAAAATACTTCTATCCCTTTACATACCTTTCATTTTACAACCTATAGCAAATTTATGGAGCATTTTTAATGATTACCAAGTATCGTTATAATTCATCATTATTATTTTTCTTATCATTTAATCAATCATTTCAAGACATTTTATTGGTAACAACTTATTAACAATATGAAATTTGTATGATTCTTGTGATTTATTAGTCTTCTTACGATTTGAAATTTGTAGTTTCTTCGAGAGTATCATTTACTGTTAAAATATGTTTGGATGTGCAACATTAGGTTATACTTAAATGTAAAATATTCAATATTTTAAATAATGAAAAAGTAAATTTTTTAAAATTATTTTAAATAATATACATAAATTTCTTATGTGAAAAACAATTTTAAAAATTAACATATTCCGTAAATTTCAATTTTTATTCTTTTTATATTAATTTTACTTATTTTTGATACATTTTTTTTTTAAATTTTAAATACAATTTCAAATATTCTTTATATTATATCTAACTAATACAATATAATAACTTCCAACTACTTTATATTATTTGTAATTTGATCAAAATAGGATAGCTAAACTGTAATTTTACCAAAATGATTTGGTTAAATAAATCGAAAATATTCAATTTAAAAATATATAACAACCCAAGAATATTGCCTTCCGGTGCATAGGGACGAGAAAGGAGTTTTCACAGTGAATTCCGTCAAGTTCACTGTAGTCGAAATCCGTCAAGCTCACTGGAGTCGGAATCCAATCCATTGAGCTCATAAAATTTGTCGCTGGAGAGAACAACAAAGCCGTCTTTTGGGGCCATTGTTGTTCTCTCCTCTGTCGCTGTAAGTTTCCCTAAATTCAGTAACTCCCACCGACATTATTTATATCGTCCGGTTGCTTAATTCTTTTATTGTTTATGTTTGTTGGGTATTGCATGTTGCTTCTTCTACTTTGATTTCTGCGTGAAGTTTAGGGATGGATGATATGTTTCTTTGGTTAATGTGTTTTATGGGTTACTTGGAATTGAAAGGAGTGATAGGCTTTTAGGGTTTTATTTTTTCTATTTTTTTTTTTTTGTGTGTTGTTGTGTGTCTGAATTGTTATTTGGATTGATTAGGTTAGTGCCTTATCTGACCTAGTGTTAATATTCGGTTGTCTACCTGGTTTTGTGCTTTTCTTCTCTGATATGCAGTTTTTATTTTTATTTTTTCAAATTAATGAATGGGAAGGCAGCCGATGGCATGCCAAGTAGGTCGGCTCACTTCAGGCTGATCCTAATGGTTTCTATTGCAGGTTGATTATGCAATATATATATATATATATATATATAGCTTCGAAAACTATTATTAGTTTCTATTCTAACTAACTTTGATTTTGATTTTGTTTCTTTTTCTCTGATGCTCTCTTATTGATATGGTACGGTTTCAGGTTGAGCTCTTAGTAGTCATTGAGTGTAGTTTTATTTGGACAGAGGTTGTGTTGTAAGATGGAGAAAAGGGTGGAAGATGATGAGCTTGAATTTAAGTGGGGGAAGAAGAGAGGAATTGGTGGGAAAAAGAAAGACGTCCAATTTTATGAATCTTTTACATTTGATGGAGTCCAATACACTCTTTATGACTGTGTGTACTTGTATAAAGATGGTGAACCTGAACCTTTTATTGGTAAACTAATAAAGATTTGGGAACACCCAGATAAGACAAAGAAAGTGAAGGTTCTTTGGTTTTTCCGCCCTGACGACATTGGAGAACATCTAGTCAATGATCAGATAATGGAGAACGAATTATTTTTAGCATGTGGTGAAGGTCCAGGTCTTGCAAATATTAATCCTTTGGTAATCAAATTTTGAACAATTGTTTGCAATAGCTTAATCTGGTCATTTCCTCTTTCAATCATTTTAGTTCTGCATCATACTACTAATGCTTTATAAGTTCATGCTATTTGATTTGTTAAACTATTTTTAAAGTTTCTTTTCCTTACAGTGGGATTTGGTGTTGAAATTTAGAACTTTTCAAAGTGTAATGATACACTTACCAAAACCATGCCAAATTCATTGCCCAAATGGGTTGACAATTGGATTTTTAATTAACATGTTGAACATATGTCAGCATATAGTAATGTGATTACTATAAACCTGTTTCAGTATCATCCGGAGTATCATCCGGAAAACATTGGCTGCGAAGTAAAGCATTTTCTCTTTCTAATTTCTAAATAATGCTTCTGCCTTTATCTTTCAAATGACTTGTAAAATACTATGACTGGATTTTAATGTCAGTGTACTCTTTTCTTAGATTTAAATGCTCTGAAATATATCTATAACTTCTCACATGTCTTTCTATTTAGCTTCTATTATTCATGATGATATCAGGAAGCAATAGCTGGAAAATGCAATGTTGCCTGCATTTCTAAGGACAACAGAAATCCACAATTGTCAACTGAAGAACTTCAAATGAGTGACTTTGTATTTTCCCGAACATTTGACGTTAGTCTCTGTAAGATTTCGGATAAGATAGATGATAAGATTGCTGGAATAGAAGGTTTTTTCCCACTCCCTTACTTAGCATCTAGTCATTTCAACTTTTGGATTGTGGACCTTTTTTTAAAATTGTTTCTTTTTATTTATTGTTTAATATTATATTCTTGTTGAATTCTTGCAGTTAAATTTTTATTTAATCGAGTAGATCAGAAGAATTCCCATGGAGCTTTAAAACTTGTTTCCAAGAAAAATGAAGATTGTGTGAATGTCGTGGCAAGTGGTTTAGGAGCAAATTCTTCTAAGGACATTGTTAAAGAAGTGGAAACTGGAAAAAGAGTTGATAATTCGACTAATGTTTCTCCAAAAGAAATGGTTAAAGTTGTATCGGGTGGACAGGAATCTGAACCATTAAAGCCAGTTTCTAGAATGAACATTGAGTCAGATAAATGTGCTAAAACTGATGGCGGCGAGCAGGAAAATGTGTCTGCTGATAAGACAATGAGGTCTAAAGTGACAGAAAATGCACATATGAAAACTGTAGGAGATTGTAACCACACCAAGAGAGAAAATGGAAGTAGTAAGATAGTTGTAGGCTCCAATGAAGTGGCTGACTCTAAATACAAAGTGGAAAAGAATTCTAGTGGTAAGACTAGCTTGCAGTCAAAAAATGAGGAAATGCTGGTGTCAAAAACTGTACTGCATGGGCAAGTCTCTTCTCCCAAAGAAGTAACACCTCAAGTTGCTGGATTATCAAGTGAAAAACTTAAAACTGATAATAAATTAGGAAAGGTCTCTATTGACAAAATTGGATCAAGTTGTAAAGCTTATTCTGAAAAGAAGATGGGCAAAGGTGCTCAGGTTCCCATTAGAAAATTGGAAGTAAAAGAGCAGTTGAAATCTAAGAAGGACACTAGTGCGTTGGATAATAGGCCATCCAAAAGATCAAAGCATGATGATGGTTCTCCAACGGCATTTGATGATGATAGCAAGACCAATTTGCAGGATTTAGGCCATGTTTCTAACCGCAATCATGTAAAAATAGTAAAACAGTCTCATGGACATAAAGAATGCTCCAAAAGGCTAAAAGATGATGCAAACGTTATCAAATCTTCGATTGGCAATATTTCTAAGCAATCTGCCATTCAAGTTTCTGACAAGGAAACCAATTACGAAGTGTTGGAGGTTACTCGACGGCCAAATGTTGTAAGTTTTTTATTGGTTTTACCTTTTTTTTTTCTTCATATTGTTTTTTTTTTCCTTTGAAAACAATTTTATGTTTATATTAGTGGAGTTGTGTGAGCTCCCTTGTACATAAAAAGTTGCACATGAAATGTTTTAGCTATTTGCATCATTGCTTTGCATAAACAATACAAGGTAAAATGTTGCTTTCTGTTGCACCACTTTTTGGATCATATCATCTTTGCTTAGATTCCACTTTAAGTTTGATTATAATGCATGTCGATTACACATGTGGGCTTGCTGGCGTTTCATATTTCCTTATTTGTCCTGATGTGATAGTTCTGTTTATTGTCCTGACAACATCTGTCATTGGTTCAATCTGTATTCTATTTAATACGTATTTGATTCATTCACATTTTGCCTCAACATGTATGTATCATCTTTTTGCTATTTCTTCTTTAATTATATGTGGAATGAACGAATAACATAAAAGGTAAAAAGGTTTATATCACTCCACATCCTGGTTTTATTTTTTTTGATGGTGCAGTTGAAGTTTATTACTCACTTAATGTAGTTATTATCACCGTAATACTTGTGTCATTATTGATGGATGCTTATATGTTTATTTGATATTCTGACAGGGTGATAGAAGTTCCTGGTTTAAAGAAGTTGATGTAAGTTCTAGTTCTTACCTAGAAATGATTTTTGTTAAACAACTACATTGTCTCTTACAACAATGAAGGGGTAGAATTACCGACATCAGAAATTATCATATCGGCATCTTACTTGACCAATTTGTTGATCTTCTTGTATATTGTTGTCAGTGGGATAAAAGAATACCTGATGCATTTAATCAAGGAAAACTTGTCTTGCTCGAAAATTTGGATCCGTCGTGCACTTCAACTGAAGTTGAGGTAATTATCAATGGTCGTTGTAGTTTCTGATATTCCTAGAATGATTTGACTCATTTTTTTATATGTGATGTGATGAAGCATCTTGTTTCTTATCTGTGCTATGTATTTTTAAGTATTCTACTTGTTACTTGGCTGTGTCTATACATACATCTACATACTTATAAATACATATTCCTAGCCGTCTATTAAAAATTTTTCATACTATAAAACTTAGCTGGCTTCTAAAAGCCTATCTCTTGTACAGGATATAATATGGCATGCCTTTAAGGAATTTTGTTCAGCAAAGATGGTTCAACAAAATGCGATTTCAAGCCCCCACTCTGGTATGGAAACTGCTATATTGTGGTAAAGCTAATAATGGATTCTATCATATATGTCTTCCCATTTTATAAGATAAGAAAAAATTGCTTGATGAATAATTACATTGGACATCTTATAAGGTGAAATATAAAAGAAGATTGCTTGATGAATAATTACATTGGAAATCTTATAAGGTGAAATATAAAAGTTCTGACCGCTTGATAGTTAAGATACCCTGCTGTTTAAGTTTCCCAAATAGACCTAATAGTTCTGTTAATTTTAGTCTTCCGCATGTGATTTTAAATATTCCATTTCCATTCACCATATTAGTCATTTACAACCCTAATTGCTTGCTGAACAATCCATACGCATTGAAATATTAAGTTGGTTTTTGGTTTCAGTTATGTTATTTGATTTCATTTTTAAAACTGAGAAATGGTCATTTTTAGTATTTGGCTCACTAATTTTCTTGTTCTTCTCTACCAAGAGGTAGAGGCTGGCAATAGGGGATAGGAGAATTCTGAATATGAGTCCTTATTAAACTTTATTCCTATTTTTCTAGTCTAACAAACTAACCAAGGAAAGAAATTCTTTCTTGAAGTATGATTCTTAAAACATAAAATGTCAACTGATTCTTCCTAAGGAAACAAGTTATGAAAACAAAAGAAACAAACAGTAAAAATAAAAAAATAAAAAATTACTCTAAACTAACAACATCCTCTTGAGCAGGGCATAGAGATGAGATCAATAAGGCCCATGATGCATGGTTTATAGAGTGCCTCTGTGAATACATCAGCTTGTTTGGTTTGACATTGAAACATATCATAACTTGACCTCTCCTCTTTCCTTTAGTTTGATGTTGAAACATATTAACTCTACCTCACCTTCTTTCTTTCTTTAATGAAGTCTCTGTCTATATCCATGAGCTTGGTATACTCATGATAGACTGAATCTTTGCCTATGCATATTGCATTTGGTTACTATATAGCGCTGACTCTTACACGGATATGGATTCGGGTGCAATACATCGATACATTTTTTGTTTAAAAATTTAAGATATGTAGATACGCGCAAAATAAAACATTTATTAACTTCATAATTTATGAACAAAATAAAACATAAAACATAAAAAAGACTTAGTTCTTGTTAGTCCTTGTTTCATCTTTGTTTTTAGTGGGTTTTTTTTTCTTTGTTTTTCCCCCTCTATTTTCAGGTTTTTAAACTTATAGGATTTTTTAAATTTAATTTTAATTAGTAATAATTAGATGTATTGAAACTATAAGTCATTATTATGTGAGAGGTTACATCACAACCCTTATTATTATTTGATAAGTTCCATTACAACCCTTCCTGTTCTTATTAGACAATTTATTTTTAATTATTTTTATTCAACTTTTTTTTTTTATAAAATTTATCACGTATCTTAAATGTATCCGAGTGTGTTGAAAACTTATCGGATTAACAAACATTTAAATAATAGAAAAAATTGGCCAGATACGAATTTGATACGTGTCGAAGCGCATTGAGCGTAAAGCATATCAAAATCGTACCAGATACGGATACTTCATCTAATGAAGTATCGGTGCAACATAATTTGGTTATCACATAACAACTCCGAATTAATCATCTTCACTTTTGAATTCATTAGCCTTCTTATCCATAAACTATTGCATAAACCATGAAATATGCTGCAATTTTGATTATATGCTATGTATTAGGACAATAGTTTAGAGGATGGTGCTTATCCCTCTTTGGGCTTTTGTAAGCATCCATGTAAAGAAGGAATTACTTTTTTATGGATAAACTTTATACGTGGTGCTCAAGTTTGGAGCTCAATGAAGGTGTCCATGGTCTAGTTGGAATCGTAATTTTATGCGAATTTTTCTACGAGAATGGATCTACTAAATCAAGTTTGATTTTCTTCCTAGATTGACGGCTAAAATCATGGAAAATTGACTATTTGATGAAAAGAAAGGGATACCTAGATGTTTTGTTTAAATTTCATGGGAGTTGGATCCGTTGCTTTTGGTATTCCTTCATGGTTTTTTCCTTCTCTCCCAATGTAGACTTGATGGTAATGATTTTAAGGTTGGAAGAAGATTCCTGTAGAGATGGCATTCATCAAGGATGTGTATCATGCTATTGAAGTCAATTGAAAAAAAAATCTCATCGCTCTTTTAAGATAATATTCTTCTTATTTCTAACCACTTTAAATCCTTCTATGGTCATCTACTTCCCTTCGTATACCAACCTCTTTCTTTCTAAGACATTATGGCTATTAAGTCCTTGATATCTAATACTCGCCGCCAAATACTTATTTTGAATCTAACGACAATATCATCTACTACTCGAGATATTGTTGCTATGGAGTATTTGGTTGCGGAATAGTCTTCTCAAATTGCTCGTTAAATCCAACGCCACCTCGGATGACATTTATTGTTACCGTGAAATTATGATATTTTTGTTTATGTTGTAGGTCAAGCATATGTTATATTCAAAACAAGAGAAGCGGCGGAGATGGTTGTAAAGAAGTTAGAGGAGGATTGTTTAATGCTATCACATGGGAGGTATATGTGCAACCTTGAATCATTCAAATATAGTGTGAATTTCAAGTTGTCTTTATATATAATAAATTTTTGGATGGACCCTTTGGAGAAGCTTTACAATTTGAATTTTTTTGTTACCAACGGATCCTTGCTATTCTTTTTGTTCTTCCTCTTAATTCACCATTTCCTCATTTTCTTCTTAATTAAACTAAAGAGCCATAAAAATATTGGTTATTGAATATATTTCATTAGCCGGGCATCATAAATCGTGGTTCGTCTCTATTTGGCCGCCTTTAAGATCTTCCTTTTAGATGTAGATGGATAGAATTAAGGTGTAATGAGTTGGGGTGTTGGGGTGAACACTAAACAAGCCGAGCTAAACTATTTTATTAGAAACTCGGTTTTAGCTTGACCATCACCAAGCTTGTAATGGCCAACCTTGTGCTTAACTTGTGAGCCATCATATAATCTCAAACTTGGTTCAAATGAACTTTATATAATTATGGTTATTTTTGGCCAACATGGTTATTTTGACCTTTAAAGTACTTGTCACTTAATTTTCATAATGTCATTTTGGCATGTGAACTTGGCACCTTTAGCTAGTGTGCTAAGTTATAACTAAGTATTGTCTAAGTTTGTGAGCCTATAACAATTTTGTTGTCTAGTCTGGGCTCGACTTATTTATGACTTATCATATGGTTCAAGAAATGGATGTATACTAGTCTAGCTTGAGTTATTTATCAAAAACTAGGCTTAGCTCAAAGCTCGGCTAGCTTTTGGTTATCAATCTCATGCTCGAGTCATGAGTTTGGTTCAAGTTTGACGAGACTTGTTTAAACATATTAAAATAGGTTACTAATAAGATGTAAAATATTTATATGAATATTAATTAATATTATTGAAGCTAGTTAGCTTGTAAATATACTAATTTCAATTATCGGCCCGGGATTGACTAATTTATTATTCGTGCTTGTTTTAGTTCAACATGTGCTTTTAGGAGCTGAGTCTAAATCGTTCGAGCTAGTGATACTATATTATTGTAATGACTTGGTGTGACTGTAATGACATTTACAAAAATAACGTTTCTCGGTATAGTTATCGATGTTCTTTTATGTAATCCTGTTGTTTCTATCAGGATATGATTTAATATGGTTGTATTCCTATATTTAAAAAAAAATCACACCAGATTCTATTTGCAGCCATGTCCTGGACGAGTAAAGTTTGACGAAAGAGCTAGCTCTTTTTAGATTGCCGGTTTTAGATATGTTGGCTTTTATATATGGAGTTCGAGTTCAATTGATACTCGAATAGCACTAGCTTAACTTGTTTATGCAAGAAAATAATATATAAAGACATAATGGTACATGCAAAAGCTCGATTAGGCTTGTGAGCCTACTGAGCTAGCTAACATTAAGCTTAAGTTTGCCTCACTTAGATTAAAAGCTTGATTCAAGTCAAGCTTGAGAATTTAGATTAAAGTTCGTGTTATTATTAAGTTACAGTTAAGTAGCTCATGAGTAATTGTTTCATTTATATTCCTAAATCCCTGGAAAGAGTTCTCAATTCAAAGGATCTTACCTAGCTGTGATTTAGTTGAGGTTTAGTGGTGTATGCTTTAGTGCATGCAGTATTGGTGGTGTCAATTTCGATTACTATTCAATAGGTCAACACACCTTGAACCCATCTTCTGCAGGTTTCGGTTAAATTTGAATAGATGTCAACACGTGTAACCCATTTGAGTCACGACTGTTTTCTAGTTAAGCCATGAGTTAATTTGTGAAGTCATTTAAATTTGAGGTGTGCCTATTTTGTTGTTCATGTCAACTTTGATTTGACTGCGTTACTCGTATTGAATTTAATATTTGCAATTGCATCATTTGATTTTTTAAGTATATATTTATTTTTAGAATGCAACACAAAATTGATGGTTCTAGGTTTGTGCTACATGTTGTGTCTATTAATCTTATGCTTGACGGCCTGGTGATAGGCTTACTATTCTTGAGTTTTCCTGTTATTGTAGAATCAGTTTTCCTGTTTGTGCAAACTGAGAACTTTAGATACGTATATTATCAACAATGAGAATCTTTCTTTAGTGTCTTTTAGTTTGGGCATAAATCCGTGGGAAATCTATCTTGTCTGTTCTGTTAAATATGAAACACTTTAATATTGTTTAATAATGGTGGATTATCTAACCTCTTTTTTTATTTTTTTACTTTTAATTTTTTTTAGGCCTCTTGTTGCTAGTTTTCGAGCTCCTTGCTTTTCAAAAAAGCAGTCAGCATATACTGGCCATTTTGTTCTTGACAGACTTAAAAGTTTTTTGTCCCGAGATGTGGTAAAAATTCTTCCTTTATTGTTCAAGTTAATTTCTTGAATCTGCCACATCTTTGTTGTCATTGTAAATCTTATTACTAATGTCTATTTCCATTTCTTGCCTAGAGAGAAGCTCTGTCTACCTCACACTTTTCTCAACCTAATACACTAGAATATGATATGGCTATGGAATGGATTGTGCAACAGAAGAAATCAGATCGTCAATGGAAAGATCTGTATAGGGTATATTGATGTAACTTTTTACCGTAGGTTCTGTGACTTTCTGCTTAATTCTTATACTTTGCTATTAAATTGGTTTTTCAGGAACAAGGGAAGGAGCTCAGGAAACTCCAGGCGAAGCTCAAGTGGAAATGAGACCAAGGTCCTTGGTGACTTGAATATAAGATTGTCACGGACATTTGACCTGTGGATAAATTTTGGCTGCTGTGCACAGTAATGGATGCTTTACATGCGGGTAAACTTCTTACCCAGTAATCTTCATTTTCGTGATTGTTTTCTTCTTTTCATTTCTCTTTTGAAAATGCTCACAGTTTTATTCAGTTGAAGTAGTTTCACTATTTTCTCTTTATTGCGTGCTCTGAGATGAGAGATGATGGTTTTCGATAAATTTGATGTATAGGTTAATATAGTCGAGATAAGCTCAGGTAAAAAATATTAAATTAAGAGATAAGTTGCTCGAAAAAAAAGGGATCGAACAATCAGTGAAAATATGTATACCTGACATCAGATAAGATTGTGTATTAAATTATGAGATATAGGAATTGAGAATTGTCTATATTTTATATAGATACACAGGAACACAAATACGCATAATTACAACGAGTAAAATATTATGGACATGCGATTTTGATGTGATCCACACAAAGTTACATATCTTTCTTGGGATTAAGAAATGTAGGCACCATCAAAATACTTTATGGTCATAATTCATATTAAGTCTTTTCAAAATTTCTCAGTACATGCATGAGAAAATATCTCTATTCCTAAAATTCCGTATAGGCACTCTCAAGGCCTCCACCTGGTGTTTTTTGGCCAAGTTGATTTAACTGTCTAGTGAATTTCAGTGATTGTTGGATAAATTAATTATTTAAAAAGTAACTCCAATCAAGTTAGAGTATGTTTGGGATAAGATTTTCAATTAGCCATTAGATTAACATTTCAAAGAGAGGCCGCGGTTGTCTGTTATATTAGATTCTAAATTAGGTCATTGTTGGATTGAATATTTGGTAATTTATCTTTTTAAATTAGTGGTTAGATATAAAATTATTTAAAATTTATTATACATGTAAATATAATTGAAAAGATAATGGTCTAATTAATTAGAAATGGAAGGTTAATAAAATAAATCACTTTTAGCGTTGCGGAAAGCAAATCTTTAATATTTTTCTTAAAGGCGCTACTTTTGCGATAATCGCAGGTCGAAACATGGTTACCAAATCTTTTTTTTTTTTTTTTTTTCAAAAGCTAATTTAATCTAAATGTTATTTAGAACGCTAAACGAAAATTTTTACGACACATTTAGAGAATCAGTAAATGTATAAGTTGTGATTAAAAATTTACTAATCTAATTATCCATTATGTGAGATAGATCTATGGTTTTAAAAATTTTCCGCCTTTACCGTCCGGGCTTCTGCCTAACGACTTGGCCGTCTTGCTTCGACTAGGCGTCCACATTTTATATAGAGCTATTTTTCCTGATCCAAATAATTTATTTGGATTAATATGAGTATATTTTATTCATATTACTTGTTTTACAAAAATGAGAGCATATATGAAATTTTAAATATTTTGAAAATTTTTTATAAGTATAATGTGATTTGTTATTACATTTTATAGTTGGTCAATATATTTTCTATATATTTTTAGTAAAACTGACTTGACCGCCTCGATTTCGATTTTTGACTTTTCGAACACATCTTATTATCCATTATATGCCATCATAGTACCTTTGGGGTAGATCTCACTCTTACAAGTAAAATAAGGAACAAACTTTATATATAATATATAGATAAACGGGTATAAGGAAACCCGAAATTCACCACCCTATGCTTCAAGTGACTCTTTATTTCTACTTTCTAAAGTCCTTCCTCGTCTAAATGCTTGTTATTTATTTAAAACATGACTGTTCATATTCTAGTATTTTCAATAATCTATCCAATACTTATGAAATCAAATACAAAGTATTATATCTTATCGGAAATATAATACAATTGGCCTATTAATAGCATAGGTAATCTTTTGGTTTGACCCTAGGACATTTCACTTAGATTATTAAATGCTGTTGGTGCCATAAGGTTGGAAAAAAAAGATACGAAGAAAAGTACGATTATTAGCTATTATATAATAGGTACGTAGAAAAAATATACTTTTCTAACTATTTGTTTAGAAGTAGTTGTTAAATCACATCAATCTATTAAATAAAAGACATAAGGGTTCCAAGAACCCTTAAACTTAGACTATAATTTACAAGTTAACCCTCCAACTTCATGAAGAGTCAATTTAGTCCTTCCAAATTTTAGGTCAGTTAAGCTGTATGTGGAGGGCTTGTTGACCTTTTCAACTCATCTCTTTTCGCTACAAGCTCAACCTCCACATTAGTGAAAATGACTTGACTTAATTGATTGACCATTTGAAAGTTGTTAAATTGATGGATTAACTTAAAAAATGTAATCAAGTTTAGGGACTCCTGAGATCTTTTAAGCCAAAATAAATTAACACTATTAGCAAAACAAAATGTACATCAATTTAACTTTCTTCGAAATTGTTGTAAAACTTTTTTTTTTTTTCAAATTTTTTTAATTGGAATTCTATTTATATTTTTGGGACTGCAGATGCATATACATCTTGACTCTTATGATAATTTTTTTTTCTTTGTTCTCTTATAATAATAATAATAATATTTTCTAATTTTTACTTAATAGGTCTATAGGCTGTACTGTATCATTCATTTTGATGTTCCAATAGTGATATAGTCTAAAACGCCTTCTATAATTTATAGAAAATACAGGCGGTATGACAGGTTATTTGTTTAAACGGCCATCGAAACATTTTTTACAATCAAGAGTGACGATATTATATGTCTATTATTAATAAAAATTGTGATAAATTTGTAAATTGAACTGTAACATCTATAGTTGTTTTTGTAATTTTATCTTTGTATATATCACTAAAAATTATTAATAAACTGCCAAGTTTGAAAAAAAGTCAACATGACTAGGATAAGCAATCAATTCAATTCTAATTTCCAATTTATCTCACCTGGGAAATTATATTGTTGGATTTGTGATTGATTTTCAAATCAAGACTATATTTTCTTTCAAATCTTTGATTTCAACCTCAAGAGTTCCTCATGTCATGAACAAAAACGGTCAGAATTGTGAATTCAATTTCTATTTTTTTAATAAAAATAGAGGACAAATCAAATTACTCAAATAATTTCTCTTTTTTGACATTTAAGTCCTATTAAATTCTTTAAGTATTTTCACGTAAATTTCAGGATTAGGTGAACTATATGAAGAACAGACCATATATATAGAAAATGATAATTCTTGTGTAGATTATACGATTAATAAAATAATTTAAAAGTAATGGGTAATTATAATGTGAATAGTTGTGACGAGGGAATTGATTTTTTTATTTAAAAGCAATCATTTACATGAATTTCCATTTAGTCATGATCTTACCAATTGAATAAGACTGTTCCTTATTAGTTTTATTTAACGAATTTGGTTGCACTCTCTGCATGTTTTCTTACTAGATGTTTTAAATTGTGGTAATATGACTTTTGCAGAAAATGGCTGGATGCTACTCTATAAGCACTTACAGGTCAATCAGCAGAAGTTTTGTCTCAAGTAAGTTCTGCATATTTTTGTAGCTTACATGGTATGGTGGTGACACTTGAATTGCCTCTCAAATTAGCTGCCTGTAATGTACTAAAATCATGTTTTTAATGGTATATATTTATATTATGTTTATAATTTATAATCTATGTTTCTAGTTTGTATTGCTTTTTCTTGGTGCTCTTTCTAGAGTGTCTTCTCCCTCCCTAGTAGCAAATTCCTTTCAGTCACGAGTCAAGAACACTAACCACTGTTAGGGGTCATTTCATTCTAAAGATTACCACAATTTATGTTTGTTTTCCACAAGTATTTTTTAATGGTGAGTGATTTCTACTAAGTAGTATTAGTCCAATCCCGATTTATCACTTTTACGCTCGGACTTAATTTTGATTATTTTGTTTTCAGTTGACAGTAGTGGATTATGTTTCCATAAGTTATATGTGTTGCAACTCATGATTGGTGTTGACAATGATTTATGAAATTGAAGCATGATTTGAGTCATAATTGTGTGCTCTTTTTTTAAGACATGGCAATGAGGAAATTGTTACTGTTAAAATGTATTATTGGTTAACTGTCAAGTGAGCTTTTATCTGCTGATTATTCTGCTAGCCACCGGAGACTTCTCAATGAGTAGTAGACATTTTGGTAAGCAGCTATGAATGCCTTGGATTTTAAGATATGTATTAACATCATCTAATTTGATTTCTTTCTACTTGTTTTTTTAAAGTGTCTTTCTACTTCCACCAGCAATTTCCTTTATTATTCTTTCAATAATTCAACACTTTTATTTCTTTAGATTGTAGCCCCTTTTAGTTTAGGGATGTTCTTTAAAATAGACTTTAGTTGGGTGATTTTCCCATCTTTTATATATATATATATATATATATATATATATATATATATTTCTTTATTTTTTGGATGTTGCCATATGTTTTATAAAAATTCTTAGGTTACTTTTTATTTCTAGTTTATAGTACATTTATGAAGATTATTAAGGTTTAGATTATTTTCGATTTTGCTTTCATTTATATATATTTTTAAGGTTTTAATATCGATTTTGTTTTTCTGCATATTTATTTTTACTTCCTTAATATTAGGGAATGCATTATGCCATGACCCAATCTATGATTAGGAACTCGTGAGACCCAACTCTTTGGGTCAGATATACCCAGTGAACGGGAGGTCTATTAGACCTCCTGTATGAGACCCAATTCCTTGGGTCAGATCTACCCGGTGAATGGGAGATTTGACCAATAAAATAATGATATAGCATATTATATCATTCCAACAAATTCCGTGTAGATATTATTTTATAGGGCTAGTTAAACTACTTTGATGGTAAGTTAAGCTAAGTATGTCTTTTCCGAGAAAAGTGAGCCTTTTGGTACATGTAGAGCGAGCTTGATTCCTATTTAGATACTTGGTCCCAAAGGCAGAGCAAAGCACTTTTTAACTTTACTAGAAACTGGTGTCTTTGGCCCCTAAGAAAAAACTCCAGCACTCAGCGAAGGAGAAGACAAACACCCACCAAAAATCCCATCAGCCTTTTTGGCCGAAAGCTTGACTTGTTGGATTCTGCTGACTCTGCCTTAGTTTAGTGGTGGCCTACCTGAAATCTAATGACAATAAACTACCATCCTCACTTTCACATGAAAGTGACCCTACCAAATATTAGAAATATTTTGATCCCAATAATGATGGACCCTAGAAAGTATATTTGGTTCTACTTTCACCAATTGCTTCTTCTCTTATATTTAGAATTGCTTCTTCTATAAGAACTTGGGATGCTGATTGATTAACTTTTGCTAGTGACGTGCTGATTGCAACTAGTAAGGCGCTTAGTTGTGATGGTATATAAAAATGCATTTTACTTCCTGTAGGGAGAGAACATTATTAGGATTAACATAATGATACAAAATCGAGAGATTGGTACAAATTTTGATTCGATTATTCTTTACGAATTCGTATTAAATTTGATCAAATTGTATCAATATGTTATAATTTATTTGTAAATGAATGAATTTGTGTCCTTGATTTGTGAAGATACATTGTTTGGTACTCTACTCTTAAACTTGTGCTCGAGAGATGAAGATTGGTACTCTATTCTTATACTTGTGCTCGAGAGATAACTACACGAAAGGTTGCGTAATATACAATTGAGGAAGCTGGACCATTCATATGATATATTTTGCGATACAATAAAACCTAATATTTTGCGATACAACAAAACCTAAAAAGGATAAGCTGGAATGATATATTTGCGATATAACAAAACCTAAAAAGGATGTCTTCGAGAGAACTTTACGAAGAGAATGAATGTCCAGAGATTATTAAGAAGAGAGATTAAGAAGAGAGTTGCGTAAAACTAAATTTAAGTAATATACAGGAAGTTGTGCTACACCACTCATATGATATATTTTCGGTACAAGAAAACCTAAAAAGGATATTAGTTCTCAAAGTTTTTCGAAAATGCTCACTCTTTGAGAAAACTCAATATAGCAACCCTAGCAATTTCTGAAAATCGATACTAAAAAAAACTATCTTGCAGAATTTTTGAACTTGAAAAAAAAAAGGTTAAAAATGACATGTTTAAATTGGAAATTGTTGAGAGATATTAGTGAGTGAAATTCTCGAATAAATTACAATTATAAAAGTGCCTTATATAAACATATTTTAGGGTTAAATGGAAACTCAATGGTCTAGGAGTTATCTATTTTATTCAACGAATTGGAGGCAGATCACTGGCGATTGAAGAGAAAGTATAGAGCAACCTCGAAAATTCCTTAAAAGAGAAAAATTCCTTAAAAGAGAGAGGCACGATTGAAGATTGATGGTTAATTTATAAAAGAAATGATGGGTGTGACCCTGTTGGAGCTGGAATCAAAGCGGACTAGGTATAATTGTGTCCATCAAAATTGAACTCGGGACATCTGGTTAATATATCATAGTTTTTTTTTTCTCTTACTCTTTCCCATTACTCTTTCCCATTAACTATTGTAATGTAAATATTTACACTTTTCTATTACTATTTTTAATTATTAAAAAAATTTATTTTCATAAGAATTGAACTTGTCTCCATGCAATGTCCTTACTCAAGTATGATTAATTTATGAATATAGCTGAGGTTGAGATTAAGAGGTAAGAGGGAATCAGGTGACACTCCGAATTCGTATAAAGTGATAAGAAGCCGAAATAAATAAATAAATTGTTTTTTTAAACATTTGCTAACTCAAAATTACAAAATATTCTAGAATATTTCACTACCCCTAGGTAAATCCAAACCGGATGCTCCATTGCTAAAAAAAAGCAGAGAAGCCCAAGTACACGCCTCAAGTAACGGCCCACAAATTCAAACACAGAAGCAAAACGACGTGGTATCGCCTCAAAAAATGTGACCGTTATATAAAAATAATAAACGCGAGTAGACTTAACTAGCCCACACTCGCCCGATTACACCAACGCACTCTCTGAACGTTGTGTCTGTCTTTGCTTTGCCTGCGTGCAGTACTCTCTCTCTCTTTTCATGCTTTCAACATTTTTCAACTCTCTCTCACTCTCCACTAAACCCTTGTCTCTCCACTTTCAATGGGGTGTGCGCAGTCGAAAATCGACAATGAAGAATCAGTGGCGCGGTGCAAGGAGCGGAAGAATTTGATGAAGGAGGCAGTCGTGGCACGAAATGCTTTTGCTTCTGCTCACTCCGCGTATTCCATTTCACTTAAGAACACTGGTGCGGCTTTGAGCGACTACGGTCACGACGAGGCACAAGCTACTACTTTTCTTCAAGATGATAAGGAAGATCCTCAGCCGTTGGATTCCGCTACTCCTTTACGACCTCCACCGCCTCCGTTGGATGAGAGTCTGCTTCCTCCTCCTCCGCCTTTGCCGGATTTCTCTCCTAGTCCTGTCAAGCGGTCCGTTAGCTTGCCGAGTAATGTGATGAAGGTGAGGAAGAATCGGTTGAATGTTGATAGTGTTACTATTGTGGAAGATGATGAAGAGGAGGAGGATGTTGATGAGTTGGAAACGAGAGGGAAGGTGAGTAAAGAAGTGGAAAAGAATGGTGGAAAAGGAGGTGGAGGTGGAGGTGAGATGTCGTCCGCGACGGCGAATCTGAATCTGAATCTTTCGCCGAGAACGCCTCCGATGCAGAATATGGCGTGGGACTATTTCTTCAATGTGGACCACCACCAGCATCATTTGGGGGGGACGAGCTTGGCTATAGAGGAGGAAGATGAAGAAGGAGAGGAAGAAGAAGAAGAGATGAAAAATCACAACAATGTTGAACAAGAGACTGTTAACGTTAACAGTAATATTAATCTTAATGTGAATCACAACAATAACGATGGTGTGAAGAATGGTGGTGTTAAAAACAGTAATGTTACTGTTGCTGAGCCCAAAAAGGTTGTGGTGGAGGTGGAAGAAGCCAAATCAGCTACTCCTATGTATACAAGGAGATCAGCAGCAGCTACTTCTACGAATGTGAATTTGATGCAGGTTTTGAATCAGATTGATGACCATTTCTTGAAGGCTTCACAAACTGCGCAGGAAGTTTCCAACTTGCTTGAGACGACCAGGATGCATTATCATTCCAATTTCGCCGATAGTCGTGGTAAAATCTTATGAATTTAGGTTATTTTGCTGTGTGTTTTTTAGATGCTTGTTAAAGTGAGTTTGGATATAGAAAGTTGGTGTAGATCTGCCCTAATTTTATAATCTGAAGTGAAGTGGATTGATTACCCTTTTTTCATGTGAAAGCATGGAGCTTTGCGTGTTTGATTTTGTCTTTTATGTCACTTTTTTTATATTCGTTTTTCTCTTCCATAAAGATCTGGGTGTGGATCTTATTTAATTTTTATTGGCCTTTTTAGGTTTTCATCTACTGTTGCTTAAAGTGAGAATTATACTAAATTAAATTTTTAACAGTTTCTGTTTTTTTAAGTTGTGATTAAGAAGTTGATGGCTTGGTTTGGCTTGTTACTATATCTATTGCCTTTGTTAATTAGAGATGGTAAGAGTGTTGTTTCAATCTGATTTGATATTGTAGGAGCTGTTGATCATTCGCGGAGGGTCATGCATGCTATTACTTGGAATAGGTCCTTTAAGGGTATACAGAATGGTGAATCTGCAAAGGACAGTTTCGATTCCGAAGAATATGAAACACATGCTACTGTTTTGGATAAGTTGTTGGCCTGGGAAAAGAAACTTTATGAAGAAGTTAAGGTACATTTCAACCAATCTTTAGTCTCAAATTATGTTCTTAGTTGAGGGTTTGCAGTGGTTTTTTCATGATATTTTGAATCCTAAAACTGTTCTTCTTGTATTGGAAAGCAAGGTGAGCTTATAAAGCTCGAGTATCATAGGAAGGTTGCTGTATTGAATAGGCTGAAGAAACGTGGAGCTACTACAGAAACAATGGAAAAAACAAAAGCTACTGTAAGCCATCTGCACACAAGATACATAGTTGATATGCAGTCATTGGATTCAACAGTTTCTGAAGTTAATCGATTGCGCGATGAGCAATTGTACCCGAAGCTTGTTGCTCTTGTCAATGGGTACGTTTTATTCTTATCAGTATCCTCTCTTAACTTCTCTATCATACATAGTTATTTCTAAATGCCTACTCCCTCTGGCTACTTGTTTATGCACCATTGCTGTTCAGTTGTCTTTTGTGAATCCAAGGCTTGAATTTGTCATGAACTAAGCTTACATTTCAACTGCAGCATGGCAAAAATGTGGGGAGATATGTGTGTGCATCATGACAACCAACATGAGATTGTCGCAGACTTAAAGACCCTTGATGCTGCTCTAGCTCCCAAAGAAACATCCAAGCAGCACCACGAGCGCACAATCCAACTCCATAACGTCCTGTTAGAGTGGAATTCACAGTTCGAAAAATTAGTGACGCATCAGAAGCAGTACATACACGCTCTCCACAACTGGTTAAAGTTGAATCTCATCCCCATTGAAAGCAGCCTAAAAGAAAAAATTGTATCTCCACCAAGAGTCCAGAATCCTCCAATCCAAGCTCTCATTCATTCATGGCATGATTATTTAGACAGACTTCAAGATGACCTTGCAAAATCCGCAATTACAGCCTTTGCAGCTGTGGTGAAAACCATAATTCTTCATCAGGAAGAGGAGATGAAACTAAAGGAGAAATGTGAGGAAACAAGGAAAGAATTCATAAAGAAGAACCAAGCATTCGAGGACTGGTACCACAAGTACCAGCAGCGGCATATAGACACAGACAGAGGCGATGATGGGAGTTCGAAAGATCCTGTTTCTGAGAGGCAATATGCTGTTGACAGCTTGAAGAAGAGGTTAGAAGAGGAAGTTGAAGCTCACCAAAGACATTGTATTCAAGCGAGAGAGAAGTCACTGGGGACGTTAAAAACACGTTTGCCAGAACTGTTTCATGCTTTATCAGTACATGCTCATGCCTGTTATGATGCATATGAAAAGCTAAGATCAATTGCCCAATCCCAGGCGGCAAATGGAGCTTCTGCTAGATAATTTAAGCTCCATTTCCTGTCAAACTGTTTTTAAGTTAAACCATGTTAACATTAGGGTCGCAAGTATGTGTAATTTTTGTATTTATTTTGGCAATGCAATGTGTATCTTCTTCTGGGTTTAGCCTGAAAATTTTGCTGTTTTGCCTGTTTTAGGCACTTCAGGCTTAACACTATTGAACTTTCTTTTAAGAAGGGAATATATATTAGAATTTGAACCACAAGGACCAAACCAAAAGAAAAATAAAACAAAACAAGGCAACTAAACATCACTTTCACTAGGTTCTACCACTAAAACACGTCTTGTCTTTTAATCCTTGTTTCATTCAAAATTGATGAATCTATGAACCTAAAAAATGGTGGGCTGTTTCCACTTTCACGTTTTTCAAATTCCAACTGTGTGTAATGTCAATTCCACCTACTCATATCCGAATCTTTCTTCTCATCATCTGACCAAATTCTGCCCAACTTTACTGTAAAATGAGATGCACAATTTACATCTACATCCTATCCAGTTTCGCCTTTTCATCTCATTTAATCAAATTATTCAACCTTTGAATATACTCAACGCAACCAATCTGCCAATCTTAGATATTAAAAAATGTTTATATAAAAGATATATATTATATAAACAACTGCATCAGCTTATATACTCGTAAAATAACATTTTCTATATTAAAAGAGGACATTAACTTCTGGTTCTGTTACCATCACGCGGCCTGCAAAGTTAGACTCTTTCGGCTGTCTGTATTTAATTTGACCATTAAATTAATACCATCTTTGGACTTTATACATATATATATTGCACTCTAGTCACAGTCTCTCATCTCTGTTTCCCAAGAAAATTTCTCATTTTCCCAGGAAAATTTTCAGAAGCTGCTGAAATTTATACTGAGAAACATTTCCCAGATCTTACTTTCTCAAAACACACACAAACATTACATACTTACACTTTGCAGAATCAACAATTATCAAATGGGGATCAAAACATCAAGAAGCTCAAGCATGAGAACAATCAGATTGGGGAAAAGCAACACACCAAATGCTATTACCAGGTGGAGAATATTTATATGGAACAAGATAATCAAGAGATCAGAAAAGAGAGTGTTTCAATATCCTAATACACTACAAGTCTCATATGAGCCTGATGAGTATTCACAGAATTTTGATCATGGTATGGGGTGGACTGAGCCTGATAATCTCAATCGATCTTTCTCTGCTCGGTATGCTAATCCTTCAAGGTTCTTCCCTAATCATTTAATTGATTGTTGATTCAACCAATGTATTTTCAACTCTTTTCTGGGTTTTTTTTTTTTTTTTTCATCATCTTGTGATGTTACAACAACTTGTGATATACTATTAGATTTATGTATTGATATTTTATATAAATTCTAGCTCTCTCTTTCTAATTTGAATGCAATTGACTCCTAAACTTTCATGATCATCTCAACTGCAAGTTTGAAATCAAACATTATTCAAATTCATAACCTATAGACCCTAACAAGCAATGAGTGCTAGTTTGAATAAAAGTTCACTAGTAAACAAGACAAAAGAGAACTCAAATGTTCATATCAAAAACTTTTATTTACTTCTGTTGCAAGCAGATAGAGATGCTCACTTTTACCCTTTTACCATCAAGTAGTGGAAGGCACCATAATTTTAAAATATATATACATATAAAAAAAAAAAGAAAAAAAAAAAAAGAAGAGAATCTCACAACACAACATTAAAATATAAATATTTTGTTTATACGTTCAAAGCCTGAAAAGCTGGAACCTCCCACAAGGGGGAATTATATAAATGAAAATAAGATTGATGTCATTATTTTGGAAAGTTTTATATGGCCAAAAAGCATTGTTGATGAGAGCAACAATGATGGATGGTGATGATGATTAATGTATATAGGGTTGGTTTTGTTTTGTTTCTTTAGTACATGGATATTGGTCCAACGCTTCATCATTCATTTCTGATGATTATTACTGATTTTGGCACCAATCAAACCATGTGATGTCCAGGTTGGTCTCATTGACATTTGAACTCAAAGGTGGTCATGTAGTGATGTACAGGTTTCTCATTATTGGTTTCACTACCTACATTTTCAGATTCTCTTCATACTATAGCTGATCTAAAAGATTGAATTCAATCATCTTTGGTGCTATCATCTGTTTATGCTAATCTACAGTTGTAATCTGTTAAAGAAGTTTACAATGAAAACAGAAGGTAAAGAAAATGGCTATCCAACAGGTTTTATGATGGTGGGTAGATGGTCATTTTGATTATGTTAGCTTTCGGTATCATCTTCCTAATCTTGGCCAAACTAAATGAAAATCATATCAAACCCTAAAACCAAAAGCTACCCATATGTGATTAAGATGTAAGGAAATATTTATTGGTTTATTAAGATCTAGCCTAACTGCAGTGGATAAAAATGGATACTATAATAAACATGAGCCTTACCAATTAATTTTAGATAATGACCCAAAATCAACTGGGCCAATCCTGTGGTATAAATGGGTCACAGCTGCGGTTGTTGAGGCTTGAAAAGTAAAAGTTGAACTATGCCATCTGGATAAATCAACTAGTACTAGTATCCCAACCCAAGTCCCAACCAACAACCACTTCCAAAAAAATTGAACCAAGCCAGCTAGACAGAGAGCTCAAAGTTTGACTAAAGAATAGATAGTTGAATTATAGAACTTATTTAATATTTGACTATTAAATACCAGAAGTTTGCTTTTACATTAGTATGACATCTAGTAAGTTCAATGAATAGTATTACTCTCATCTTGCTTGTAACAAGAAATGAGGCAATTAATTGAGTTAATAATTTCACACAGAAGTAGGTTTTGATGGCTTCAGGTTTGAACTTACAATACTCAGGTTGTTGGTTTCGGGTTCTTCAACTGGTCTCCAGCCACAAGAAAGAATGCAGTATGCCTGAAAAACAGATCAATGGTGTTTAGTTAAGGTAAGCCATGAATGCTAGAGTTTTATAGAAAAGGATAGGATTTGAGAAGATGATTGCCTGAAAAAATTCATCATTTTGAGCTTTGAATCATCGTCTATATCTGGGGTATTGTCCAACGCATTTTGCATGTGATGTAACCATCTCCCTGCAGCTTCATGTGTGACAGGGAAAGGGCGGTGCCGTCCAATTAGAGCAGGATGACCTGCCAAGAACCCAGAGAAGTAGATTAAGAGAAGTTTAAGTTGTGTCATTGTTTTCAGTCTGCCCAATAAATAGCAATAACCAACAAGTAAACTAGAAGATCGCGCGCAAGTAGTGGTAAGTTCATTGTTGCTCTACAGCTTGGAAATATGAAAGACATTGATTCTGACCTAGTGATTATACTGTTCAGTAAAGAGTTGGAAATAACATACATAAAAACAATTATTAATAATTTCAGCAAGCACAGAGTTGGAAATGAAAGCTAAAGAAGTTCTCATCTTCGGAAAAATATTTAGAAATGAGAAATTGACATCTCAGTAATATCCGAAAATAAGCACAAATAGAACTAACCCTACTGAAGATATTTTCAATACAACGAGCGTTATAAGGTACATATGGCTGAAAATGTGGTGGTGCAATGGAAGATACTTGTGGTAGAAACTATCCAAGAGGAATAACACATAGTTACGGCAAGAAGCCAGTAATAGATTAATTAGATTTAGAGGCCATAATTTTGACTTACTAATCATTAGCTTAAAGGTCATTACAAATTCAAAAACAGTTAGGACAAAAATGTGATTCCAAAATACAAGCAAAACAACCAAAGATGGAAATAATATAATGCAATTTATAGGAAACAAAGTTAGGTAAAAAGATGCTCATCAATAGTCACCACTTGCAAATACAAATTATACACCTAGAAATACAAACAAGTGTAGACAGTTGTGCATGGTTCACACCAAAAGCCAGAGTGACACGACATTTGGCCTCATGAATGGAGTCAATCTTTGCATCAAACCGTTCCACAAACAACAGCTAATATATCTCTTAATCACAAACCTAATTGGATTTGATTCCACCCTCTTCTACAATAGAATTTATCATACAAAAATGCATAACAAAGTATGTGCCCCACACATAACCCAATGAAAGCAATTCCTATTTAAAACAAACATTAGCTTCTTTTACCTCAAACTTACAGACCTATCTCTTCAATACAAAATACAACTTACAGACCTATCTAAAATGCAGAATTATTTAGGTACAGTACTATTTCATGTAATTAATTGAATACCACACTATCATTAATCAAAATATTAAACATACAGCTATATAAAATCAGCGAATTTGCATGCAGCAAGAAGCTACCTTTCCTCTGAGAATAGAGAGGAGGACCTCCCATTCGCTGAACAAAAAACTCATACTGATTCTGAATCGCTTCTTCCTTCTTCGAGTTCGCGAATATCGACTTAAACCACTCTTCTTCATCCTCATAAACCCTAAATCACATTTCACCCAACCAAATCAACATTCAACACTACCAAAAAAAAAGTTATAAAATTCGAAGTCTCAGTCACGATCATCACCTTGTGTAGAAATCGGTGGAGAGTTTGATGAAGGTTTCCAGACCAAGCTTCTCGTATAAGTTAGTGGTGTCAATGGCGAATGCATCGTCGGTTTTCACGCCACTCCACTCCGACGCTTTCTCTTGTAGTGACTGCATTTTTTTCTTGTTGTGTAGATGGTCACTGAGTGGAGTCGAAGTGGCGCGTGGTCAATATATAGCGGCTCGTGGTGGTCGCGTGGTTGATACGCTCCACGCTCTTTTACGAATCTGTGGACTAGTTGTGGTCCCCACAGTAGTGGTTTTCTGTTTCGTGTACAAACAATGTAGTCACAATGTGCTAACTATAGTCCACTTCGATTCTACGTCAATAGAACCATCGATTTTGTCTGTAAACCATAAATAAAACTTTTATAAGGGACTTTATCAAAATTTTGTAATGCGGGTCCAACCCTATAAATTTAATGGGCCCAAACCTGACTTTTAAGAAGCTCAAGCCCATTAAATAATGATATAAACCATATATAAAGAAGATGCGAGTACTAAATGACCTCGGAAGAGGTGTATCAGACAAACAATCATTAATTTCGCGCAAAACTGAATTCTGCAAAACGTTATAAAAAGAACCCTAATTTCGTGGTTTTTGATTGACGATTACAGAGGATAGTGTTGAAGGAATTTGTGTTGCAGATAGGTGAATTGGTTGTCCGAAGAAGAAGGATGATAGAGAAGGAGAGAAGCAGGAAACGGCCTCGTGTGGCGGCGTGGGACGTGGCTCCATCGGGACTTGAAGAGGTTCACCGAAGCTCTAGGGTTTTCATTAAAGGAAAAAAATTAGTGTCGATGATCTGACGTGGATTGCGATATATGGTTTTTATAGGCGCAACGGGCTTTTGAAGCAGCGGCTACGGCCAGGCATGTGTCGCCGCCCAAAAGGGACGATGATCGGGAAGGCCATTACATTTTCAATCCTGGCGAGAATCTCACCCCGAGATGTGAGTTTTCCTTCTTTCTTTTTATTTTTTATTTTTTATTTTTTATTTTTGTCCTTCACTTCTATAATTTGTAATGAGGATCCTTGAATTGGTTAGAATTTAAGCGCTGAATAGTATTCAAATTTGTTTTCTTTTTTTTAAGTTTCATTTGTGATTATGTTGTTAGCTTCTTCTGTTATCTGTTTCGTGTAATAAATATATGTGATTTGATGTTTAATTATTGGAAATTGTGGCATTGATTTATGCAGATAAAATAATGGGGAAGATGGGTGAAGGTTAGCAGTCTAGTGATCTGCTGATGTTAAACTTTTATTAATTCTGCTTGCTTGCACCATTCAGCAACTTGCTGGTATTGTAGGCACTTTTGGCCGTGTTTTGGAATGTTGGGACCGTCATACACAAGACTATGTGGCAATTAAAGTTGTTAGAAGCATACGCAAGTACCGTGATGCTGCAATGATTGAGATTGATGTTCTTCAACTTATTGCTAAGAATGATAATGGCTGCTCTGGGTACTAAACTTGTGCTTTTCACTTGGAGATGTATATGTATATAGAGATCTGTTCTTACGTTCCTCCTTTTTGACTCTTTTATGCAGTTGTGTGCAGATACGAAACTGGTTTGATTATCGCAACCATATATGCATAGTAAGTATTCCAATAAAACTTTTATCAAGTAATTCTATATTGTTTGTTATCCTGTCTCTGAGATTGTGTTCTGAAATAACTAAGTTCTTAGTTGTCCTGTTGAATTTTATTTTACTCTGTGGTGGTATGCTTCTAGACACTTGGCTGATTAGTATTGAACATGTCTACAATGTTATAACATTTGTTGTTGTACTTCTCTTGAAATTTGTCGCCATAGAATTCCTTTATGAAAATGGTAACTAAACAGACACCTTCCTGTGAATTCATTTCAATCGTGTATCAGGTTTTTGAGAAGCTTGGACCAAGTATATTTGATTTTCTAAAGAGAAATAGATACTGCCCATTTCCTGTGGATCTTGTTCGGGAATTTGGACGTCAGCTTTTGGAATCTGTAGCATGTGTGTGCATTGTTCTAGCTCAATCTTAATCATTTTTTTTGTTTTCTCTAACCGATCACCCGATTCTGTTTCTTTGCCATTTTTGTTTGTCCAGGGATTAGGATTTCATGCTTAATTATTCCCTTGACATCTTTTTCTCTGTTTTACCATATACAACAGATATGCATGATTTACGCTTAATCCACACTGACCTGAAGCCTGAAAATATTCTTCTTGTATCTCCTGAAACTATAAAGCTTCCTGGCTACAAGGTATTTAAGCCTTTTAGAATTGATAAGTAATGCCATTTTAGATTCAGGTGCAAACTGAGATATAATATTTAAAAACATTATTGGAATATGGTACAGAGAAGTTCTTCAGATGAAATGTCCTTCAGGTGCTTGCCAAAGTCAAGTGCCATTAAGCTGATTGATTTTGGTAGTACTGCCTATGATAATCAGAATCATAGCTCCATTGTTTCCACAAGACATTACAGAGCCCCTGAGGTTATTCTAGGTAACTGGTTATGATGTTGGCAAATACCATCATTCTTTCTCACCTTTTCTCTCTTGTGATGATTTTAGTCCTAGGTTTCTATCATGTTCTATGTTTCTTCTATCCACTCTTTGGGGTTTGATAGAAAAAAGGTTTATGTAATTTTTTGGGTAATACATTAATTTAAGACCTCAGAATGGTCATGTCGCCTTCTTTACTTTTGAAATGAAAATCGGACAAGTAGGTGTGTGAGTCGGAATAAATGATTTAAATCCAGTGGAGGATTATGAAAAGTCCTCTTAACCCTGCCTTAGGGTTTGAATTTTCATTGTATGATAGGCACGCTGAATATTGAGCTGAACTCACTATTCAGCTTTGGAAAACTTCATTACGCGTGTATTTACCATATTACCACTTGTAAGAATCCCTGAATTATTTGTTCTTATTGAGTGACTTCTTTCACATTTCTCTTCGTAGTACAGATTTTAGTTCTTAATCAGGATTATGGATTTAGATGTTATTTTGAAACCAGAGGATGTGCACTGAATTGTTTACAGTTTTGAATATTTCACCTGTGTAAATTTTATATGTGATTTGCTCTTCGTAAAAATTACAATTGCCACTATTTGTAGTTGCAATGTATATCCTCATTGTGTTACTTGAATCTATTGCAGGACTAGGTTGGTCTTATCCATGTGATATGTGGAGCATTGGTTGCATACTAGTTGAGTTGTGCACGGTTAGCCTGCCACTTTCCAAAGCATTTTTTACAAATCTAGGTTGGGATATCAAATATTAATAAGTAATTGTTAACCATGGAAATTTATGCAGGGTGAAGCACTATTTCAGACACATGAGAATTTGGAACATTTGGCAATGATGGAGAGGGTACTGGGACCTCTGCCAGAGCATATGATTAGAAAGGCCAGGTACCTTGTTCAACGATAAGCTGTTTTCATTTATATGAACATGACCTGTTATATACAAATTCTTGATAGCTCTTAATTCATGTTCAATGTTCTCCATCACTTCGATTGATTCAAAGGTTATGGCTTACTGATTATAAGAAAGAATATAACAATTTCATTGTGTTGATATCTGCAGTAGAGGAGCTGAAAAGTACTTTAGGAGAAAGTCAAGGCTGAATTGGCCTGAAGGAGCAGTTTCTAGGGAGAGCATCAGAGCTGTGAAGAAACTTGATTATCTTAAGGTCATCTTTCTTTACCACCTGCTTTCCCTGTTAAAAAAGATTTTATTCCTTTATGGAGAGTTATTAGGTTGGTTTTGTTAATCCTGCTGCTGCATTTTGACTTATACAGAATATTGTATCAGTACATATTCAGAGCTCAAGGTCCTCCCTGACAGACTTGTTGCTTGGTTTGTTGAAGTATGATCCATCTGAGCGCCTAACTGCTAGAGAAGCTCTAAATCATCCTTTCTTTAGGAATAAAGGAATATAAGTTAATAACACCAGCAATCAAGAGCAATTTGATGGTTCATCATGGTGGTTGTTTTTTGACAAAACTGGGGCTAATGAGCCTTCTATGTATGCATAATCTGTATAAAATAGATTTTGCTTCAATGAAAATGCCTCTTGTAGAAATTTTGTTACCTTTGAGTACAATTAAAGTTATCTGATATTAATCTATGCCTGCTCCTGATGGAATGTTTTACTTAATTTTGATAATGACAAACCATACTTGTGATGCTAAAGCAACGGCAGCATCACCAGTAGTCTCCACAAGAACAAAGTCCATTCTCAAACCTGTGAAATCTTGTAGCATCTCTCACAACAAAAACCACCTTCAATATATTTGATAGACCTTTGATGAAATCATGACAATCACCACAAACTCTCAAGTTCTTGAAAATCCTAATCACCTTTTTCTCCTCCTGTTCCAATCCACAATGCAGCAATGCGAACCCAATGGCCAATTTCTCACTATGAAATCTCAAGCTTGCCTCCTTTGACTCCTCTTCCACATCTTGCAATGCAAATGAAGTGCCATGTACATAACCTAATTCCTCCTTCAACCTCTTCTCCATTTCCTTCAAAACCTCATGTATTTTGTCAATAAGTGGGTGTGTAGAATCTCCACCATAGAAGAAGTGAACTTCCTTATCGATCTCTACCCAGCTACCCCCTGCCGCTTTCTTCAAGCCTTTTGCTCTCACCACTCTTCTCATCTTCTCACACTCGTTCCAGTATCCAGCATCAGCATGAATATTTGAAATCATTACATAGTTTACAGGATTATTACCATCCATTCTTAGAAGAATTTCACCTACTTCTCTTCCTAGTTCTAAGTCTCCATGCACCCTACAAGCACTAAGCAATGTTTGCCATATTCCTATGTTGGGTTTTACAGGCATGTTTTCTATAAGATTCTTAGCCTCTTTTAACTTTCCAGCTCGCCCTAGAGAGTCAACCATGCAAGCATAATGCTCAACTCTAGGTTTCAATTGCTGGTCGCAACACAACCTGGAGAAGTACTCTTGGCTGTCTTCAATGAGTCCGGAATGGCTACAAGCAGTGAGTAGAGCCAAGTAGGTGACTTCGTCAGGCTCAATGTTTTCCAATAGCATTTTGTTGAATATATTAACTGCTTCTTTACCTAGACCATGCTTGCCATAGCCAGTGATCATAACTGTCCAGGAAACCACATTCCTATTAGGCATTTCGTCAAAAAGTTTTTCTGCCTCATCTATCAGTCCACATTTGAGATACATATCCACAATCGAATTCAGAACGGATACGTCTAACCCAGATGGTATTTTGATTGCATAAGCATGCATTTGCTTCCCCTGCTCGACAAGAGCGAAGTCTGCAAACACGCCCATCATACTGGAGAGGACAAAACCATCAACTCTCAATCTGCTCTCTGTCAGTTTTGTAAACAAGTTCATAGCTTCTGCTAATTTCTCTTCTTGAGCGTAACCAAGAATTAGTGCACTCCAAGATACTATGGTCTTCTCTTCAATCTGATCAAACACTCTTGTAGCTTCCTGTAGATACCCGCATTTCACATAAAAATCAACGAGAGCACCTGCTACAGTTTGTTTAACTGAACATGGAAATCCACTAGTGATCAAGAAACCATGAATTTGGTTTCCTCCCCAACTCAAACCAAGACTGCTACAAGCCTTTAACGCACTCGTAAACGAGAACTCATCAGGGATCTCTCCTTGTATCTGCATTTTTCTAAACAAATTTAGACCTTTCTTTTCACATCCAGCTTGTGTATAGCAAGCTATCATAGCATTCCAAGTGATAACATTCACGGCATCCAAAGTACAAAACATCCTCTCCGCATCATCAACCCTTCCGCATTTCGAATACATATCAATAATAGAATTCCCCACCACAGGATTACTCTCAAACCCAGTTTTCACACACAGACTTTGAATCTGCATTCCATTTTCAACACCACACAGCATCCCACTAGCTTTGATATTGGTAGAAAAAGTGAATTCATTGGGTTTAACACCTGAACCACCCATCTGAGCAAACAGAGACAATGTGGCCTTTGGTTTACCATTCTGTAGAAACCCACACATAAGTGACGTCCATGAAACCACATTTCTATCAGACATTTTATCGAACACAATACTAGCCTTGCTCATTTGCCCACATTTTGAGTACATATCAATCAGGTAATTGCACAACATCAAATCCAAACCAAACCCCTTTCTCAAAACAGCTCCATGGAGCTGAACTCCATTTTCAAGTAACAATTTCTTCGAACAATACCGTAACAAATCAGCCAATCTCTGCCTCTCGGTTGACGCTGACGACAAAACACGATTCATCGCTTCGTATTTCACGAGAATCGCTATGTGGGGTGTTAAAGGCCTTGAAGATCTTTTTGCTCCTATGTTGCAGAACTGTGTAAAAATCAAGGACTTGAAAAAGATTCATGCCCAGATTGTTAAGTACTCACTCTCACAAAGCAGCTTTCTGGTGACAAAAATGGTCCACGTATGTGACAAAAAAGGAGGGTTGAAGTATGCAAATTTGCTTTTCGAAGAAGTAAACCAACCAAATGTCTTCTTATACAATGCAGTGATCAGGACTCAAACGCGAAACCATGCGTATCGTGAAGCTGTTGTTGTCTACAAGCAAATGTTAAGAGACTTGATTATGCCAAATGGATTCACGTTTCCGTTTGTGATCAAATCTTGTGGTGGACTAGAGAGTAGTTTTCTGGCAAAACAAATTCATGCCCATGTGTATAAAATTGGGCCAAAGCCACACTTTATAGTGGAGAACGCGTTAATGGATATGTACATGAAATGTGATCATTTATGTGATGCACATCAAGTGTTCGATGAAATGACTGAAAGGGATGTAATTTCATGGAATAATTTGATCTCTGGGTATGTTAAGGTGGGTCAAATGAGGAAAGCGAGAGTATTGTTTGATGAGATGCCTTATAAAACTATTGTCTCGTGGACTGCTATGGTTACAGGGTACACGCGAATAGGGTGCTATAGTGATGCATTGGCTGTCTTTAGGCAGATGCAGATGGGAGGGATTGAGCCTGACGAGATCAGTATTGTTTGTGTCTTGCCTGCTTGTGCGCAATTAGGTGCATTAGAGCTGGGAAAATGGATTCATATGTACTGTGATAAGAATGGTCTGATCAGGGAGACTAATGTTTGTAATGCACTTATTGAAATGTATGCGAAATGTGGTTGCATTGATCAAGCTAAGCAGTTGTTTGATCAGATTTTGAAGAGGGATGTTATTTCATGGAGTACCATGATTGGAGGACTAGCAAATCATGGGAAAGCTCGGGAAGCTCACGAGTTATTTTGGCAAATGCAGATAGCAGAGGTTGAACCAAATGGTGTGACATTTCTTGGTTTGTTGTCAGCCTGTTCTCATGCTGGTCTATGGAGAGAGGGGCTGATGTATTTTGATTTGATGAGAAAAGTTTATAACATAGAGCCTGGAGTTGAGCATTATGGTTGCTTGGTTGATCTGTTAGGCCGTTCTGGACATTTTGTTCAGGCTCTTGATATCATCAAGGAGATGCCTATGAAGCCGGATTCGAAGATATGGGGTTCTTTGTTGAGTTCTAGTAGAACATATAGCAATCTTGAGATTGCTGTGACGGCTATGGAACATCTTCAGGTGCTTGAACCAGAGGACTCAGGTAACTTTGTGTTGCTTTCCAATATTTATGCAGATGTTGGGGAGTGGGAAGGTGTGTCGAGTATGAGGAAACTCATAAGAAGTAGGAGCATGAAGAGAACCCCAGGATGTAGTTTGATTGAGGTCAACAATGAGGTTCAAGAATTCGCATCCGGAGACAATTCGAAACCCTTTTCTGATGACATTTTCAGGTTGCTAGAGTTGCTAACTGTACATCAGGACCCAACCAAATGTATGGTAGATATCATGTCTGAGGATATATACCAATTAAATATGTAAAACTTGCAGACTCAAATAAGATACCAATTTTGAAAAAACAGAGAAGCATAAGATATCAAACTTGCTCTCTTCTTGTATTCTTATTTAACATTCTTTGGTGTTTCAAACTTGCCATTGCCTATCCCAAATTGATTCTAAGCTAGCTTCGATATACATTAAATCAAAAGCATCTTTCAAGAGTGAGCTAAGAGGGAGATCATCAAAAGCTAATGTTAATGTTTGTTTTTCCATAAGTTGAGTCTTATTGGAGCAAATATCTTAAATTAAGATCAAATAGACTTTAGACTATAAAACAATAGCCAGTAAGAGTCAAAATCATTATATTGTTAAAGCAAATACATTTGCAACTCCTATGAAATAAAAACATATGCACATACCCTTTCTTGCAACTATCAGCTCCTGTTATTGAACATTCTCACTCAAACCACTCTTACTTCTAAGGTCCTTGCTGAAGACCTAAACGGATTCAATACACCCAACAAACAGGTATAATATGCTTCTCATGGTATAACACAGTAAAAGTAAATGCTTTCTCTTGACAAATCAAACCATTCTAAATTCCAATGTCCCAACAAATAAAGCTAATCCATTCCTTTTTCACATTCTGTATACAAGAAACTAAACCACTTGCACGGTAGGAAAACTATTCAATCTAAAAACACAAACCGTGTCTAACACATATCTAATGTATGTCATACAACAAATCAAACTACTTCAAAACTAGATCAGCTAACCAAATTCGCAAAGGAGAGTCCGCATATAGTAATCATCGCGTAAACACTGCAATCAATGAAAAACGCATCAATTACCTTCTGCATCACCAAGCCAGTCTCCAAAAGATCGCTTCCATTCCCATTCCCAGCCAAAAGAGTAAGAAGTCCTCTTCCTCTTCTACCACCGCTCTCAGGTCCTCCTAGCGTATCATCACCCAAAAGTCTCCAAACCACAACTGAAAAATTAGTCAGCAAAACTAGATAAAGCGGTCCAGAATTCACAATGCTCTTCACAACAATATTGCTTCCCAACAAAGGAAACCCTACACTAAACAAAACAACCAAAACAGCAACCGCAACAGAGCAAATCAATCGCATAGTCTGTGTTGCTACAAGAGCAGACTTTATCCGAATTGGATTAAAAATACTTCGCTGGAAGGAAACACGCGGGTTCAAATCCACATTAACAGACGTATTTTGATTTATCAACGAATCAGAAGCTGACCGTTCACCTCCATTGACTCCAACACTAGGTTGTTCAATACTACCTCCACCGGTAACTGTATGGACGGAATCAACAGCAGAAACCTTCTCCGGCAACACAGAACTCGACACGTGGCTGATTTCTTTCTCCTCCACATCAGAAGAAACTGTAAATCAGTTAATATAAGTTAATCGAAACGTTTATGTAAAATCTACATCCATTTCAACTAATTGTACATATTCAAATGCTTTGAACGAGTGGATATACTTGAAGTTACGGTAGCTAAATTGAAGTTTTCAGTGAATTGAGAGTGGAGATTTACCGGTAGTTTGATCAGGGAGATTTGGTCGGTGAGCAGGAATAGACGGCTGAGACGAGTCTGTTGTAGTGGTGGTGGGCTGAAGGTTGAGTTGTGAAGGAGGGATCCGACCCGTTATAAAAGCTAACCGGTCGGATCCTCTCTCGAGAATTTTTCGTCGTCTGCTTTCTCTGCTGTTAGCTGCCATTTTTTCCTTTTGGAAGAAGTTTCTTCTGTTTTTCCACGAAAACGGTTCAGTCGTCGACCGGTTTTCAACTTAGAAGGAGTAATTATAGTTGGGCTTCGACCAAAAAGGTATTAGTATGGGCAAGATCGTATTGGGCTAAAATAAATATTGCGGGCCAGGCCTAAAATATAGGTTATAAAATGTCAGAAGTGGGATTTGAACCCACGCCCTCGTTAGAGGACCAGAACTTGAGTCTGGCGCCTTAGACCACTCGGCCATCCTGACTTGATTGTCCAAGTTTTGAAAGATAAATTACGTAAACAAATATATGAAAAAATTAGCAAATTTGAAGACTTCATTGTTCATTATTATTCAAAAACCCACCTGTATTTTAATTGCTAAAAAATCAATTAATATTTGGATAACTATATTAAAAAAATAAATAAATCACGTCCACACATAGGTGACAGAAAATCAAATTAAACCAACCATAGTAATAATTTTTCTCCACGAGCCTAATTGATTTTTAAAAAATAAATAAATAAAAATGGATCAAAATGTTTTTTTATTAAAAATTAATTATTAAATTATATAATATATATATATATATAGAGATTAATATCGAATTATAATCATTTTTAAAATTAATTCAATGACATATTTACTGAATTAATTAAATATTTAAATAACAAAATTAATTATTAGGAAAATTTTGGATGGTTCAATAGAAAAAATACCATTTTTTAATTAATAGTTTGTTATTAAACAAAACAGTATTTTTAATTAGTATTTTTAATTAGGGTCAGTATTTTTAAGAATTTTATAAATTTAATTAAAATCAAATTTCTAATTTTTAAAATAACTTTGTTGGTTAATAACAATTTAATTGGTTAATTTGATTCAAAATATTAAATTTTAAAACATTAATATCAAACTAGAGATTTAAAATTGGAGATTTTTGTTAAAAATATCAAATTTATCACACTTTCAATTAAAATTATATTAATATTAATATGCTAATAAAATAAGTGAAACATAATAATATTTAATACTTTCAATTATTATTATAATACTTTATTATTAAAATTATTATATAAGTTTGAATATTGTATTATGCATATTTTTTATTGATTTAATTAATAATTGATATTAAAATAATAAATATTATTATAATTATTACTTATTAATATTAGTAATAAATATTAAAATATTTAACACATTATATTATATATTTGAGACAAGTAGAAAAATATACCTAATGTTATTAAATGAATAAATTTTAAGACATACTTTTACAATATTTTATAATTAAAATCGATAATAGTACTATTATTAAACGACTAATTATTAAGAGTATGTTTTGCATTAAAATTTCAATTAGTCGTGAGATACGTTAACAGTTAACTCATAAATTAAATTTTAAATTAATTGTAAAGTTACTTGTTGAATTGAACTTTGATATTAATTTTAGTTTTTAAATTAGCTGTTACATATGAAATTACTAAAATTTATTACAGATGTAAATATAATTCAGAAGATAATAGTGTAATTAATTATAAAATAAAGTTAATAAACTAAATATCAAATTTATCACACTTTTAATTAATAAAGTAAATCACTATTAGCGTTTGGGTTAAAAGCTTTTTGATAATTTTTCTAAACACTATTTTAAAGTTAATTGAAACGCTAAACGCTAATTGAAATGTGGTTAGCAACACGCATTTAAAAACAAAACAAAAAAAAAGAGCTAATATATAATTTAAACGCCAATTGAAAATCTTTTCTCAACACGCACTAAACTAAATATTATTCAACTTTTTTTAAAAAAATCAAATTATTAATCACCCCCTAAAAAATCCGCCAACCGCTAATTATCAAACATATTTTAAATTAAAATAAAATAAAATAAATCATGCAATTCAATAAATTAACTATATCATAAAATACAATTTTTTATTTTTTTAATTGAACAATAATTTATAATTTTAATAATTACAAAAATCATATATAAATATATATATATATTCATTAAATTATAAGTGGAGTTAATGAATTTTTTAAATGAGCTCAATTTTTTCATTTTTTTTATTTTCTTACTAAAGAAAATACATAACTAGAATTAGAATGATAAAATAAATTGATACTGGAATAAAAACAGTATTGAAAAACGTCAAGCATAACTTTGTACAAAAAATAAAAACAGGCAAGTAAAAGATTTCCCTCAATCTTCACAAAAATGAAGGAAAAGCATTGAACATTTGATTTCATCTTCTAATCTCATTAACTTTGGGAATCATTGAACATTTGATTCCGTTTCTGAGTCTCTCGTGGCTGCACCAACTTCTGAAACTCACTGAACATTTGATTCCTTTTCTGAATCTCTGATAGCAGTTGAAAATCATTGAACACTAGCTTCCATTTATAAATCTCTCTAGTTGTCACTAACTTCTGAATCAGAAACCACGACCATGTTTTCATCTCTTGATTCTCTGCTGCTTGTTTCTTCGGATGATTTTTCATTATCTGAGTCCAACACCATATTGTCAAGAGCAGAATTACGGGTTGGTCTTTGCCTCAAATGATTTTTCGCACCAAGGTTTCTAGCTTCACCATTAGAATCTCTTGCTAGTCTTATGCTCCTTCGAAAACCCATATGTTTCTTAACTGAGACAGCTGCAAGTTTATCCTTACCAACTTTATCCCTTTCATCATCAGAATTGCCCGATTCAGTACCACTGTCATCATCATTCTTTTTGCCAGTATAGTCGTCATCTTCTTCTTCATCATTATTTTCATCTTCTTCCTCATCTTCTCCATCTTCACGATTGATGTCATCATCTTCTTCATCTTCATGATTGTCGCCATCATCTTCTTCATCTTCATGATTGTCACCATCTTCTTCATCTTCAGTATTATTGTCATCATCTTCTTGATTTTCTTCATTACTTTCAGGTTTCTGAATCCTATCACTGTCAGTGGAGTCCGACTCAACTTCATTAGAAGTAATGTTCTCTCGTTCATGCTTCTTTTCAAGTCTTTGCTCTTTAATAGTCTTTCCTCTCCTAAAACACATATCAAAACGACAACATGTAATGAGTACTCTATACAAAAGCACAATAAAACAAATTTTCCATGATAACCACCTGAGTGTTCTTTTGTCAATACAATATTGTAGAGTAAAGCTCATAATTCTTCTTCTTATTCAATTCCAATACATTAGCTAGTATGTCACAGCATGCAACTAAATAAATTATAAAATCACATAATTACCTTTTAAAATACAATTATTTTTTTTCAAGGTTCAACCATAGAAGGTTGTCACGTCAATCTCATAATTTCATTGCAGTCAGAAGAATATAAAGATAAAAAATATTTAACTATACTCCATCAACTCTCAAGAATCCAAATTATACAGTTTGCATAATCTATACAAGCATAACAAATAAAATACACATTATCCTAGGTGATTGTGATATTAAATGGCATTTGATATAGTTTTCCTCTTTTCTTTTATGTTCAATATCAATGCATTAAAAGACAGCGACATCTGTTGAGAAACAAGCTAGTATGACTCATTCTGTTTCCTTAGTATGTTAATAGGTATCAATGACAAGCTTCAAAGATGGACCTTCTCAGCTGCCAAAGAACCTTTTGGAAAATGGGAACTCAATGACCAACTTATAAAAAGCTCAAACAAAGAAAATCCTTATAAAACGGCAAGGGAACACAATCTTACTTTGTAATCGCTATAGCTTCATTAATGGCTCGGTCATATTCATCTGCAAGGTACATTCAGAGTAAATGTATTGAAGCAGCAATAATAACATTTACAGTTGTATAATGAAAAAAAAAAAAAAAAAGTTATATCTTAAAGGGCATGGAATGAAACACCAAATTCCGCAAGTTCCTTCTTTTCCTTTTAAGTTCACAAGTTTGCCTAGTATGGTATTATAGGTGTAGAAGATGAAAAGTCATTTGGAGTAAGATTGACATCCACATCCAGCTAAAAAAAATTAGTTGTCAACTAGAGATCAAACTGTTTCTAGTTGACATAGAAATGGAACCCCAAGATTATAGAATAAAAAATATTGCACTTCATCATCATGCATCTTCGTATTAAAGGCTTAAAAAGAATAATAAAAATAACCATCATACCAAATGTATAGCTGATGGGCGTGCGAGTCCGACAGGAACGAGTCACCATAGATGCAGAAGAGTTCGTAAAAGCATTTTTCAGAAGCATCTCTTGCCGTTGTTTTCTTTTCATTGCCCTCTGTTTATTCTGTAAAATACAAATCAGATATAATGCAGCGCTTAGGTTAGAAAGTGTGAGTGAGTTAGAAAACATGAAGTTAAAATGCGGCTTCAAGATCGTTAGTACATGAACAAAAATTAGTCTTGCCTTGTGATATTTCTCCACGTGAGGGACAGCATCATTGGCAATAGCATTACCAACAGCAACATCCATTGCAACTTTGCTGGATTGAAGTTCATCCTGCCAATATGAGATATAATCAAGAAGCAATATTAGACAATACCACGTGATATAAAATTATTTCCTTACCACAACACTTTGAAATTCCTCAAAATTAGATGAAATTGTTTCCCATTGGGAACAGGTATTGGATGGAGTTAAACAAGCTTTTCCTCTTGTTTTGGTTTTTGTCCCACTCTTCTTGACTTCTCTGTACAGTCTATAGCCATAAACTGCATTACCATCATACCTGCCAGTGAAAACAAATATTGTCAATAACACTGATCATGTGATATTCAATAGAAATTCAGAGCTTGTAAGACAATTACCAATATGAAGACCCATTTCCATCTACTCCTAGCTTATCTTTGCGAAAAGAAGAAATTTCAGTTCCATTTTTAAGAGCATCATTAATGTATGACACAACATCTCCTTGCTGGGAACATATAAAAAGTAACTTCAGGATAAATCAACACACTACTTATTTCTTGAAGAAAACTTCTCTGGCCAGTAAACTTCATTCTTAGCAGGAAAGAATGTAAAAATTGTCAAAATCCAAATAAAAACTTACAATTAAAAAGACAATATTTATAAGAAAAATAAACAAGCATACAATTAACCGATGAGACAAGCTATAAATGGGCATCACAAAACTCTCACTAGACAGACTATTTATTTCTTGAAGGAAACTTATCTGACCAGTATAACTTCATTCTTAGCATGAAAGAATGTCAAAAATGTCAAAAATCTGAATAAAATCTTCCAATTAAAAAGACAACATTTATAAGAAAAATAAACAATCAGACAATCAACTGATGAGACAAGCTATAAATGCGCATCACATAACTCCACTCATAATCTACTCAGCCATTAATGACAAAACAAATATAAAGGGAAAGGCCATAGTACATCAGCTCGGATTTCACAGAGTGCTTTTAACATCAGCAATCTACATGTAGGATCTAGTTCTTTGTATCTGGGTATCTCCGCCCTGCAAGAGCAATGCCAGCAAAATTTCAATTGGCCAAAATCTTTCTTGATCTGAAATGAAATGTAGTAAAATTAGATATATATATATATATATATATATATATATATATTATCAGTACCCCTTAGAAACTTTTAAAGGCAACTCCCCATCAGCCACCTGCAATGGTAGAACACATAACCATTCAGATTATTCCAGTAATCCATATCATCAGCATAAATCAGGCAAGATCTAGCAAATAATTCCAAATGCCTCACCCATGGCCACCACAAAGCTAGTTGCCTACAGAGCACAGTCACCCATGCATCCGAACCATTCAGTTGTTTACTTCCAGGTTGTATTGCCTGTAAGAGTTTGCATTGTACAAAGAAAAAGGACATCAGGAAACAGGGAAATATCTATTACTTGAAAAAAAATACAATAAATGGCTATGAATAGTAACAGCTTCCTACTCAGAAACAGTAAATATAAACAGCTACTAACTTAAAACACCCGAAAGTATCATATAAAGGAAGCAAACCAGTAAACAACTCAAGCAATCTCAATGCAATATCCATGTTGTCACAATACATGAAATTCGTGAGATTGACTAATTATCAAGGATCTTAGCGAAACAAGTGTAGTATCTAGTGTGTGTGAGCAAAATAATAATAACAGAACCTTCAAAAGCATAATGTGAAGCTGGGCAACTGCACTGTTAGGCTTAATTAAACCCATCTCCAGCTCCTCAGCAGTTAGCTTCAAATCTTTCCCAAGAACTGGACTGAAAACCTGCATAAACTTCCCATATCAGCTTATTTACACCATGCATCTCCTCATCAGAAAGCAAAAACAATGTTATCCGAAGCCAAGTAACTAAACCCTGAAACCTCCTTAGCGTGAGTAGAACTTTCAAAACCGAAAAATTAAAGAAAAACAGACGCTTTCGGCCTCAAAAGCCGCACAAACCATCTCTTTGAATCTCACAATCAACAAACTAATGCGAAAGCTTTGCGTCACCGACTCAAACATGCATCGAATAACACAATGAAAAAATAAATAAAAATAAAAACATAGAGAAACGGGAAGACATCTACATTGAGAAAATTCAAAACAGAAGCGAGTTCCCATCGTCCACGTAGCTTATCAACCTCCGACTGAACAGACGATTCATCCACCGCGACCACCGAGTCGACATTCGCAACCGCCATAGTAGTCTCTCCGTCAGTGTTGTTGTTTGACGACTTGACAGTTTTGCTGCGGCGTGTACTGGACATCGTCGCTTTAATGTATGAAGAGGAAACCGAATCGTTTGAAATCTCCGAGTGACGTCAAATTGGAGTGTGGAGGGTAAAAACTTGGGATTTTCCCGCCAAAATTTCGTGCTTGGGGATGTGATGTGAGATGGTTTGATTATTTACCTCAGATCATGGTGGGGTTAGGTTAGGTTTTCCCTTGCTGAGGTTAATTTCAAAGGTAGAATCTTCTTGACTCTACTCGTTTTAATTTTTTATTTTTTTTTTCACTCGTCTTCTTTCCTCTAGGATGACTGAATCAAATGAATCGTTTCTTCTCCTTTCAAATTTATCTCCTAATTTCATGCCACGTGAATTTTATAACCTTCACAACATTACATTTGTCTAAGGCGAAATATAAATATAAATATTAAAAAAATATTTAATTTAAATTAAAAAATTGATATTATTAAAAATTATGTTTAAATTATTTTGAGAAAAAATTTAAAATTTTGTCATAAATTTAATTTTGTATTAAAATACAAAAATATTATCAGTGCTATATTAAAGATGTGTTTGTTAAATTTTTAATTGGCAATTAGATTTTATATCAGTTATTTAAAAATTTTTAATTAGCAATTAGAAATAAAGTATATTTTTTAATTTGCAACTATTCAAGCCAATACATGTTATAATTAAAGGCTACATAATGGTTTATAATGGATCATAAGTTAATCAATATAATCACCCATTCGAGTTATCAAATCAGCCAAGTTAAGTCATGAAATCAAAACAAATAATTTTTTAAATAAATTATCGAGTTATGTCAAATTATTGGCGAGTTAAGAAGTCGGCATTATAATGAGAAAACACAACTCGGTTGAGATACTTGCTGAGATAGGATCTTCGCATCTAAATGAGAAAGACTAGACCAAGATCTTTAAGAAGGTGTTATCGAGTTATATGTCGAATTGTAGCTTGAGAAGACGCCACTGACAAAATGCCACTTACCATACTAAGGTATTTATCGAGCTATATCTCGGCAAGTTGCCAAAAATGCAATTCTAGTAACTGAAAACAAATGTTGCCAAGATAGTTGCCGAGATAATAGTTCAGCAACTTGCGCAATTGCTTTTTTTTTCACTGATCAACTGACAATTTTCTAGTTGTCATTCGAACGATTTGCTCTATTTCAAAACATGTTTAAACTACATCCAAATGCAGTCAAATTCTATACACAACCTTGATGGACATCTAATAACACATGTCAAATGATCCACTCGTTTGGTCTCACGACACTAAACAGGTGAGGTTTAGTCAACTTGTTGCGACAATGCCACAGTGACTATAAAAAAAACAACAACAAGGCAAAAGCTCAATCAATTAATGTCCAATTTATGCATTAATTACAACAATATATCACAATCATTTTATACCATACAAAGGCAACACTATATATTATTTCATGCAAAGCTACCATTCTATTAACAAGTTTACTTACATGAGTCATTATATTAATCAATACAACCAATCATCAATACCAATGTCCAATTTATAAACATTTGCCCATTATCAAATTATAGAATAAAATTCGAAATTCAATACGAGTCTTTACCCCAATATGAACTGAAGTTTCAATATAGACCAAAATTTCAATATGGACCGAAGTTCCAATACGACTCCATGTTGAAAGCATGATACTTTGTGCATAAGTACATCTAATTCATATGCATGCTTTATCTCCTATATTTTATAAGCAAGTCCAAGGGCTTTATGGCGTTTTTACCGATTTTCATTAAGTCATTTTATTCAATGTTCTAATTAGTTTAATAGTCAAATCAATACACATAGACAATCACTGCAATTCAATGTGCTATTATTCACCATAGCACGCCAATTTTTATAGGCAATTCAACATTTACCATTGTTAACTCATCAATTTAACAATGTCAATGCATATCTCTTGATAACATCAATTATACTAATTATCACAACTATTCATTAATCAATACCAATATTCATCGATGGCATTAATATTCATCGAATGACATTAATAACCAACATCAATCATCAATAATCGGATATCGATATCAATAACTCATAATACCAATAATTCATTACGATTATCATCAATATTCATCAACTAATGCAAAAGCCTATATAATCATCACACAAATTGTACTGGTCTAGATAAAAATAGACTAAAGACCCTAGGCCTAAACTTAGGGATGCCATTTCTCAGGGCACATGATCCTAATTTGAATAGTCCCATAAAAGAATCCAAGGCCTTTGACCCTTAAACTTTTGGCCGAAGAGTTTTAAGATTAAACTCCAAACCAAAATTGCTTTATATCAAGAGGCATGTGGCTGGAACAAGGCCTTATGGCCGGAAATGAGGCCTTATGGCCAGTAAGGATGTCTTATGGCCAAAACGGAGGTCTTATAGCCAAAATCGATGTCTTAATGACGAAAAGGAGGCCTTGCAGTCGAAAAAGAGGCCTTAGGGACGAAACGGAGGCCTTAGGGCTGAAACGAAGCCTTATGCACGAAATAATAACTTAAGGCCGAAAATGAGTCCTTAGGGCCAAAACAATGTTTTTGGCTGAAACAAGGGCTCATGGCCGAAAAGAAGACTTATGGTCGAATCGAGACCTTAAGGCCAAAATAAATGCTCGTGGATAAAATGAAAGCTTTAGGCCGAAGCGAGGGTGTAAAGGTTTGAGGCCCAAACTTTTGGAGATCTTTCTCAAAGTGCTTGACTCTAAATATACCATTCATGTAAAAGAATCTTATGCCTATGATCATTAAACCTTTAGCCGTAAAGCTTTGAGATTAAACTCGGACCAAGCTTACTTGATATCAATAGGCTTTATGCCCGAAATTACGTCTTATGGTCGAAATGATGCCTGAGGACCGAAACGAAGGCTTACGGCCAAAATAAATACATCATAAATGAAAGTTTAGGGTCGAAAAGAATGTGAAGGGTCAAAAGAAAGGTATTCAAAACCAAAAGGAATCAGCTTCCAACTTGAAGTCTAGACAAGAGCCAGTTGTCCCAAATAAAATTTAAGTAATTAATAATTAAATATTAATAAAATATAATACTTCCTCCGTTTCCATTTACCTGCAACATTGAAATAGTATTTACTATTCATTGGTCGATCTTCTTTAATGTGTTATTTTTTATGTATAAAGAAAAATATAGTTAAGTGGGGTCTTGTTTTATTCGTCTTGACATCTATTCTTCAAATATTAAATTTATATAACTTTTAGTTATATATTATTAAAGATATTTACGTTTAAATGTAAGCATTGGACAGTGTGCCCACCTGAAATGTTGCAAGTAAAAGGAAACGGAGGAAGTATTTCCTAAAGCGTAAAATACCCTAAAATGATAATCATAAAAGGAAATAAACAGTTATAATCCTATTGAAATTCTAATTATTAAGAGATATTTTCACCCTAAAACCCTATAAATAGGGGTCATTACAAACTAAAGGGACATTCGAAAACACTTTACAAAAACGTTGTTGAAATCTTTTCAAAACTTAAATCTTCAAGGTATCGCAAAACAAACAAGGTATTTTTCTGAGACTTTTCTGACTGTGGTTTTTCACGATCACTACAATAATATAAAAAAATAAATGGAAAGCTTAAACAAAGTTACAAACCATGACCCTATTCGGTTAGCTAGGTATACTCTCATCATTATTGGTTGGGTCTAACTGGTAACACAAAATCAATACCAGCTTTCCATTACACATGACAATATCATCAATTTCAAATATAAAAATCATGGATAAACTAACTAACTAATTAGTAGATATTTAGACAAAAACCATATTGTATATCAATGGAAGCTATGACATTAATTGAAGCTTCAAAACCAAAAGAAGACAACTCAAACATCATTAATAACTATACTTGAAAATAGAAAAAAAAAAAAAAAAACTATCATGGTCCCACCCTACCACGTCATCCATAGACCTAACCAATCATATCTTTCCCTTTAAACTATATTAAATATTTATATAGAAGTGAGGGGAGACAATAAATTAAAGTGGAGAGATACGATTGGTTGGGCCTACGGATGACGTGGTAGGCTGGGACCATGGTAGTCTTTTACTTGAAAACAATTTTTTAATACCTTATAACGAAGCTTCATTAATAACATCAATGTATTATTTGTCACCATTAAGCAAACTTAAGGTAATACATGTGTATTTAAATGTTTGATAATAGGTATTTAAATGTTTGATAAAATCCGGTCGGTGACGGTGTTTTTATCCTTTTACTTTATCCAACAACGTCCTTAAGTAATATAACTCATCATTATTTTGACGCACATAATTAATCCTTCCAATATTGAATCCCTCCTGGCATGATGCCCATTTGTGATCATTCTGCCTCTAAAACAAACTTTGAGGTGAAATCAACATAAGTTAAATATCTTATTTTCACAGAATTATTATTAATTTTCATTCATGCAAAAATTTTGATATGATGAGTGTTTGCTTGCTTTACTACTTCATTAAAATTGTCATTATCCTTAAAAGTGACATATTATTATTCTAACATGTGAAGTAACACTATTTCTCCATCAACAAATATCATTTGAAAGTATATTTTATATAATTTTATTAATATTTTTAATTTTTAATTATTAAATAATACTCCATCCGTCTCAGTCAAAGTGTCACATTTAGTAAAAAAATTTGTCTCAGTCAAAATGTCATATTTACACATCTCAAGCAGTATTAATTAGTTTCTTCCCATATTACCCATAAAGTTAATTAAAATTATTTTATATTTCAATAGTTGTCCCCTTATTAATTAAGGGTATAATAGATAATACACCATGCATTTTATCAATTTAATTCATTTATTAATCTGTGTGAAAATGGAGAAGGTGACAGTTTCCCTGGGACGGAGGGAGTAAAGTTTATTTTTATAACTCTAAGTTAAACTTTTGCATTATAGATTCCTTACACATTATTCCTTTCAATTTTATCTCACTGTAATGGACTGCTTTTGAAAGAACTCGATTCGACAGTCGTGACCTAAGCCTAAGCCAATAAGGATTAGATTCTAACTAAAGGCTCAGATCATTTGTCTGATCGGCCCATACGGCCCAGTATTCATCAGAAGTTCCTCAACTGTCAGATACGCAGTTGATAGGATCCCGGATCTTATGGAGATCCTTCTGCACGGATTTCAACATATTCGGCAATAATTATCTCGGTGGTTTTTTAAATAGCAACCTGACCCTTTTCAGTTGGTGTCTTTTTTTTTTTTTTTTTATTTATTTATTTTTTTTACTAAAACTCTATTAAAATTAATACTTAAATGCTCCCAAGTCTCCTATAACACTTCGGGGTATACTTTCGATCTTGATCGACATCTTGGTCGTGATTGTTAGAGCTTTGTGCCAATCAGTCCAGCAGCTTCATTTTGCTTCTGAAGAAACCTCATTAAATAAAAAGTCATTTTTTTCTTTGGTTACAATTTTCATTTATTCCATTCACGTTCAGAGTTGATTTCAACGTTAAAGTATCTAGGGCAGACAGCATTGCAGTGTCCATAAATCCACACTTACTTTTTAGATACCCTAAACATCATTTTGATTCGATTTCCTCGTAACGAATTTTGACTAAATGTGTAAATGAATTATTTTTAAAAATTAGAAAAAGGGATAATTCTAAAAGTCTCATGAAGGTTCAAGAATTTTTCCATTTTACCATTTCAGTTTCACTTTTCACTATTTTACTATTGTCCGGATGAAAAATGTTAAAATTTTTGAAATTAAATTTTAGACTTTGATAGAGCTCGAACTGGTGGCTAGACGGAGGAAAAATGATAGAAAAATTAATTTTTTACAATTTTTAATTTCATTGAATCTCTTTGATTAAACTACCGATTCTCGAGAGATCACGATTATTAAACTCATGTCGTGGAGCTCTGTTAAAGTCCAAAAATTAAATTTATCAAAAAAATAAAAATAATTTAAAAAGTAAATTTTTTTTCCATGCATCGGATTTTTGGAATTATTCCCAAAAAAAAAGACATTTGCGGTTTGTAGAACACAGAAATCACGAACATCATATACGCATCAACCCCAAAACAATTTAAAATTTAAAATTGGACATAATAATTTGATATGTTTTCAATTGTACCCCTCTGCGTCAGATTTCTTTGTCAAGGAACTGCAACGAGCACATTCCATCTCCATATCTTTCACAGACCTCACTCGAAACCTCTGATCAGTCAATTTCACCAATCAACTACTATCTAACGGAAAAAGAAAACCACTGAAATGCCTCCATCGAGTCCACAACTTTCGTGATTCCAAAAAAATGGACAAAGAAACCGAGCTCCTCTCGCGCCTGGCCGCGAACCACCTCTCCCTAGCTCAATTCGAGCCGTTACGGGCCACGCTACACACGCTCCGCTCTCGAAACCCTAATCTAGCTCTAATTATACTTCAAACTATAGTCGCCAACTCCGGCAGGTTCGAAGGCGTCCTTTGGTCAGCATCCTGTCCGTCGCCGTCTCTTCTCACTTACCTATCTACTCTCGAGCTTTTGCAATTTGATGACTCCACTTCTTCTTCCGCCTGGAGTTTTGATGCTGATACGCTGCGTTTGCGCGCCGAGTTCTTGTTGTTGATCCAAATGCTGATAGACGGTTTGTCGAAGAGGACGCGAAAGGATAACGATGCGGAGAGTTTAGAGAGAGAGGAGGATAAGGATGGAGAGAGAGTGTTGGATGAGAGTGAAGGTTTGGGAGAGGAGAGTGGTGAGTTTGTGGAGTGTCTTAAGGTTTTGAATAAGTTTATGGAATTAGGCGTGAAGAGGTTGAAGCCGGATGTGGATACAGTTGCGGTTAAGGATGTTGATAGCAGTGATAGTAGTGGTGATGGTGAGGTGGTCATTGAGGAAGATGAAGTAACGTTTTTGAAGAAGGTAGTTTTGGAGTACCCGGATATTTTTGATGCATTGAGTTGGAATCTGCAGAGGCAGTTGAGGGGATGGGAGGGATTTGATTCAAGTCGTGCTATAGTAAGGAAAGATGAGAACAAAGAGGAGGATAAAATGGTTCTTGAGCTGGTTCAGAGGACTGTTCAGTTGGCTCATTTAGAAGCAATGAAAAAATGTATTAACGAGGAAGATGATGCAGGAGCATTCGTACATATTCGTTTCCTTCACCTCGAATATGGAGTGGATGAAGCTCAATATCGGTAAATTCTCCCATTGCATTTTTATTTTATTTTTTGCATGCTGTATGAGTTATTTGTCCATAGTGTATACAGTGTTATTTCCTTGTTTATGTGTGATAGATAACTCAATTATCAAGAGGAGTTGTGTTTTGCTGATTAATGGCTGTAGATATGCTCGTCAATGTAAATTTTAATTACTATTATTATTTTTTAATTCTCTCACTCAATGCTACCCTAGTTATTTTTAATTTATTGCTTGTGCTAGCTCTGTTTAATAGAAGAAAGGTGGAACGGAGAAATATAGTTTGTGCTCATCTTTTTGCCTGTATCTCAGACATGAGAAACTTTTAGAGTTTTGGGCAGGAATGTCGCATTAGTATCCTGAAGTGTTCTCTCATGTCACTTTTTGTAGTTGTAAACTGTAGAAAAAATGTATACTCACTTTATTGGCCTATGTTCTTATAATTTTATGGTTATGTATAGTATGGTTATGGAATATCTCCTCAAGAGGGTCTTAGCAAAAAGGGAGGGATTTGGAGACTCCTGGCATGCAGCACGGGAAGAATTGTTATTGATTTACACTGAAGCTCTGTCGTCTAACTGCAGCCAGCTTGTTCAGATGATACAGGTGTTCTTTTAATTTTTTCGACTTTAGTGCACTTACTGGTAATATATATATATATATGACTGTCTTCTAACAGTTTGATTTTTTGAAGTGAATCTAATAGATATCTTGTAGAACATATACTACTTTGCTATGCAACTTTTATGTGTTCTCCTTTCTAATTAATGCATTTAGCAATTTCTCATGTAATCATAGTCTAAGCAGTTATCTTATGAATTTGTTGCTTTGACAGACTTGTATTTTTATCTTCACCTTTTCTAATGGAATCATTGACTTGTAGACTAGATCCGTTTAACCTTGTGTGTTACTTGACATCATATGACTGGTTCTCATTGCGAATGCTCTGATCCATTTGTCTTTGTCTTTTTTCATTTGAATTTCACTGATCAAATTGACCTCAATTATCATTTGTTATGAAAGTTTGATCATATTATAATTAGTGTGAGACATTTGGAGGTGATTTTTGCAGGTTATTCAGGACGAGCTGCTTGCTCAAGAGATTGAGAAACATAGAGCTCTTGATAACAATCAAATTCCACCTCCGCTTGAACATTTTCAAAAATATATTGTGGAGTTGATGCCGGGCACAGATCCAAGTGATAGTTCTTCATCTTTAAGTACGACAGTCAGTTCATGCATGAGAGAAATGTACCACTATGCTCGTGTTTCTGGTTTACATGTGCTTGAGTGCATTATGGACACTGCTCTCTCTGCCATCAAAAGGGAACAACTTCAAGAAGCTAGCAATGTATGCATTCAGTTTTAAGTTGAATTATGACTGTGATATATATATATAGAAAATTCTTTTCCCCTAGGCATAGTGTCATATTCTCATCTCATTTTCCTTGAACATTGTAGGTCCTTTTGTTGCTTCCTCGACTTCGGCCATTGGTGGCAGCCATGGGTTGGGATTTATTGTCTGGTAAAACGACAGCACGGCGAAAACTAATGAAGCTTCTCTGGACAAGTAAGTCGCAACTGTATCGGCTAGAAGAATCTTCTCTTTATGGAGATCAATCGGATGAGGTAGTTTTCTGTTATCTAAACCTATTCTTTTTGTTATATAATTATATTTATGGTGAAAAGTTTTGTAAGGAACAATTTCTTATCTTCTTTACAGACATCGTGCGTGGAACATTTATGTGACACATTATGTTATCAGCTTGACCTTGCCTCTTTTGTTGCCCATGTCAATTCTGGTCGGTCATGGAATTCTAAGTTCTCATTGCTGTTGTCTGGAAATGAACAGACAGCTCTTGACAATGAAGATAATCAGTTGGATCCTTTTGTTGAAAACTTCGTGTTAGAAAGACTGTCTGCGCAAAGTCCCCTTCGGGTACAGTTTTATCAACTCCAAGGCTAATGCAGTTCGACCTTACTTACACGAAATGCTCTTGTTTATTTGGATTCATGAATCACATTTGAGGCTGTTTACTTCTCGCTCTCATTAATACTATAACATATTTATTTTGTCTACGTCATGGATCTTTTTGTTCTAGAAGTAAGCTGTTAACGAGATTGAAAAGGCTATATTTGTTTTCAGTTGTAGAAAATAGTTCTCAGCTAGTTGTTTAAATCAAAATTTAAGATATAGACTAATAAAGTCTAAGTCATCAACATTGTTTTTGATTGAATGTAAATACATTTTTTTTTCTTTTGTTTGTAAATGTGAATCAGAGAAGATTAGAAAAAAAAAACAATAGAAATATTAGTATCTTATACTTTTATTTGGCTGAAGCTGAAGATAACATGATTGAAATAGTAAAATTGTGAACTTTAAGTTGGTTAGAACCTGAAATCGCGGGTTTAGATAATTTTGTTCACACTTTTTGATACCACGAATTCCATGTGCACTAACTGATTCCTTTGGTTGTGAAGTTTCTCTGAATGTGTGTTTGCATGCGTGCGCATCTACACTATTTTTTTGTTTGGTCTTAGAGAACGACTTTCTTAGGGACATTTTACTTAGATGTTGTCAAGCTGCATGTTTTTCCGCTCTTATTTATTTATCATGGATTCTAGATTTTCCATGCATTCATATTTTGTCCTTTGAGTATAATGCTGTGTCCATTCTGTAGGTACTCTTTGATGTTGTTCCAGGCATAAAATTTCAGGATGCTATTGAACTGATTAGCTTGCAGCCAATTGCTTCTGATGTGGCAGCCTGGAAGAGGTGTGCATGCATATGAAACATGTATAAGTGGTACAATGGTGATTGATTGATTTAGCTTTTACTAATTTGGCAAAATAATTGTATCAGATGTTTGGGATTTGATGGTTCTTTTCAATATCATGCTGTTCTTCTTACTCTCACTACAGGTGCTAGTGTAAGCAACAGGGGGCTGCTGGATCTGGTTCTAGGTTTTGACATCTTTTATTTGCCTGTGTTGTGTACAATGAGACTAATTATATTTCAGAACTACTACCTTTACCTATCTTAATGGTTTTTCTGGTGCAATGACCTGGAGTTGCGTGTTTTGAATGAATTTCTCACTGATTTTAGTTGTATCTGCTGGGTACGGTAGCATTATGTGGATTTTATGTGCGTTCATTTGGTGCTTTTAGAGATATCAATGTAAAAGGATATTTTCTTTATCTTGTATTGAAAGAGATGCATTTAGCAAATAGAGTGTAGAAAGCTTGGTATGTACATTCTTCTCTACCTTTCTATAGTTGTATTCAAATACCAAGCACTAGGAGAGAGATAGATGCGGAATTACTGGGCCTGGTGCCATTAGATATGACTTATGAGATCTAGGACTTAAGATAATTTATTTAAGGATAGAGCACATGATTCAAATTGGTCTCATTGAATTTGGTAATAAGGGTTGGATTTGTTGCTGTTGTGGTAACCTTCTTATTTATTCTACATTGAAGTTCCAGAGGAGTTGTCACCCTGTGCTGGGGCTGCATAATCACTAGAATACTTTCTCTTCAAAATATGGATATATAGAGGGTGCACTCTCTCAAGAGTTTAATAAAGGACCAGTATTTGATTGATCTCTGTTTGGTTAACTTTAAGAATCAAGTATTCTTTGCATCTATTCTCTGTTACTATTTTAGGCAATGTATGTGATTTAGTGATATATATCTTCCTATGGATTGCTGGTTCTTTCTCCTCGCAATTTGATCTAATGCTGTTTCTTTTACTGGGAAGGATGCAAGATATTGAACTCATGCATATGCGTTATACTCTGGAATCAACAGCTCTTGCCTTAGAGGCTATGGAAAACAGCTTGGGTGAAGATAATGCAAGTCATCACCAGGTTGCCTTGTGCTATTTGAAAGACCTTAAGAACCATTTGGAAGCTATCACAAATATTCCACGAAAGGTAATTTCTGGTTCGCCTTTTTCCATAAACATGTGCATTTTCTATTTGCATTCCTTTTGTTGGGATTTGCTTCTTGTTATTTAACTTTTAACATGGGAAATACATTTTGTGAATGTCCCTGTTACATCTACACAGTAATATGTTTCTTCAACTGGAAGTGCGACACCTATTCTTGCGATTTTAGCATACAATATCATCTATGAAATTTGTTTAGATGCTTATCCAAACAATAGATTATAGAAGTTCAATAGTATTTATCTATACTGTACCTTGCATCGTGGCCTTGAGGTTCTTTGTAATAAATATCTTTCTTTATATCTCAATGCTCTTACTACGAAGTAAAGCCATTAAGTAACCTATTCTCTCAATGCAGATATTCATGGTGAATGTTATAATTTCACTATTACGTATGGATAATATCTCGCTCAATTTGACACATTGTGCCTCATCAGGAAGCCATACTGATTTACCCTCTGCATGTCCCTGGGCACTTTCTGACCTCACTACTTGTGAAGGGGGGAACCAACTGGTTATAACGTTCACAGGATTACTTCTTGATATATTGCGTCGCAATCTTCCATCAACAATAAATGACCAAGAGCATGCACTCGATGATGATACAAGTGTGGGTGGAAGGCAGGCCTTAGATTGGAGAATCTCAGTTGTTAGGCGATTCATTGAAGATTGGGAGTGGCGGCTCTCCATTTTGCAACGTCTTCTCCCTTTATCTGAACGTAAGTGGACTTGGAAGGAAGCACTGACTGTGCTTCGAGCAGCCCCATCCAAGCTACTTAATCTGTAAGTTTGGTTGTTTCTCTCTCTCTCTCTTCGTCTTAATTTTACAAGAGAGCTGACAATCAGTTAGTTCTCTTTTGATATGTGTTTGTTAATCAATTCTAATTGGCAGATAGGAAGTCTGCAATATTTTTATGCGTTCTTTCCTTTGTTATAATTCAATCTCTAAACCTCAACCATTTGACAACACTAGGATATCTTTTTATGAATTAGGAATAGTAAGTTCACAACTCTTTTGTTAGAACCGGTGAAGATTACACAGTAGATAGAGAGAAATAGATAGAAATAGATAGACTGTAACTCGAAAACGAATTACAAATTGAGGGAAGTTTGAGAATCCCACACTCTCCTAGTCTAGGGCTCACACAATTCTTTATCAAATTCTTCGATGCCTCTTAACAAACCTGGAAGCTTATTTAAATAGAGAAAACTACAAATAGGAAAGTATAATAACATATAAATCAGCCCCTTGATTAGTGCTGATTAACTGTGATAACTAGCCTTGATTGGTGGTGATTGATTGTGAATATTCACTCCCTGATTCTCGATAATTGATGAAGATGGATTGACCAAATCATTATCTTTATCAATATCTGATTCCCTTTTATTCCTCTTTCTATAATAGATACTAGGAATCCTAGGTCTAACATTACTCCCCCTCTTAACTTTCACCTTGTCCGCAAGGTGAATTGTAAAAACTTGGATATCCAATTTCTCCAATGATTCCAAGGTATCGTCACTGGTTGACTTGGATCGAGTACTTGTATGTCTGACTGTAAGAAGGCGTTGGCATTGATTACCTTCATTGGCTGGTCTAAATTTCTGCACGATCAATGTCTTACGCTCTTCACAATCTCTAATCGGCCCCTTTTCTTCAATCCTTAAGAACCAAGACAGGGTCTCATTCTCCTTGCTCAAGGTCACTAGTTTCATCTTCTCCCCTTCAATAAAATTTCCAACATCCGCAGAATAGATCCACCTTAGGTCTTCACAATTTAAAATTGGCATTTCAATTGGTTTGGTAGTGCAGTCCCGACGATAATCTCCTCCTAGTTCTTTCTTATTATTGACTGGTTGTGGAGTCTTTTGGTTACCACTACTCTCCTCAGCCTCAATTGAACCTTTTATGTGATCATTGTATCGGTCTTCTTCAATTCGAACTGTCTCAATCATTTTTGGTGTTACCTCAACTTGAATTGTCTCAATCATCTTTGGTGTTACCTCAACTTGAATTGTTTCAGTCCGATTTGATGTCACCCCGACTTCTTGTTGTGGTAAAAGCTGCTTAAACAATTGACGAATCTCTTGCATCATCTTCAATCGTTCTTCCTTCTCAATTTTTCTTTCTTCCCGATACAGCTGAAACTGCGTGTACAATTTTTCACGATGACTCTCTATATCCTTCTTGAAAGCATCGATTCGGCTTTCGATTAGGCTGTCACTGTTTGTGGTCACCATTTCTTTTTTCTTTTTTTTTTCTTTCTTTTTTTCTTTTTTTTCTTTTGAAAAAAAATAAGAAAGCAGGATCTATGCTCTGATACCACTGTTAGAATAGATAGAGAGAAATAGATAGCAATATGATATGATAGACTGTAACTTGAAAACGAATTACAAATTGAGGGAAGTTCGAGAATCCCACACTCTCCTAGCCCAGGGCTCACACAATTCTTTATCAAATTCTTGGATGCCTCTCAACAAACCTGGAAGCTTATTTAAATAGAGAAAACTACAAATAGGAAAGTATAATAACATATAAATCAGCCCCTTGATAAGTGCTGATTAACTGTGATAACTAGCCTTGATTGGTGGTGATTGATTGTGAATATTCACTCCCTGATTCTCGATAATTGATGAAGATGGATTGACCAAATCATTATCTTTATCAATATCTGATTCCCTTTTATTCCTCTTTCTATAATAGATACTAGGAATCCTAGGTCTAACATCTTTCTTCGTAAAGCCTAGTTGACTCTGCTCTTTAGCTATGCACAGCTCCTAATAATAGATCCCTTATCGACAAATTCGGTTTATGTCCCAATTTTGAAAATTTGGAGGTATATCTGGCATGGACATTTTACAGGGGAGGGAAAGACCAGGTTGCAAACTTCTCATTGATGAAATTCCTGGGTGGCAAGAATGTTTAGTAGAGTTCTGGCACAGCAGAGTTTTCTAAAAGATGAATGCGTGATGTGTTCATGAGATATACAAAATTGTCAGGTTATTAATTGTTGAAAATTACCCCAAGTACAGGAAGTAACCAAGGCCATGATATGATTCTATTGTAATCACCAATTTTTAACTTTGAAATTTTATGTATTGTTAGTGGTGAATCCGGTAGTGAACATATTTAGAGTTGTTGCACAGTGGATTAGTCTGTTACATGGTTTGCGTAGTCCTCTTTGGTTCTAGATTTGTTTTCCATTGGCGTGCTTGTTCACCCTGTAAATGCTTTTAATTTTGTTAGTAAACTTTTTGTTTCCTACTGCTCCTGATGAATGGTTGTTTCAGTTGCATGCAGAGGGCAAAGTATGACCTTGGGGAAGAGGCTGTTAATCGATTTTCATTGTCTGCTGAAGATAGGGCTACCCTTGAATTGGCCGAATGGGTTGACAGTGCCTTCCGAAGAGTATCTGTAAGATCAATATTAATATTTCCTGTAAAACCCTGAACCAATTTTTAACTTATGCAATGACTTATAAGTCGATCAGTTTTATGACGGATATTTGGTTTTACTACACCATAAAATGTCTTGTGTTTTCATGCAATGACTTATAGTATATTTGAAACTATCCATCCTTTGTTTTGCCATTGTAATATAAATGGACGCTTATATCTGATCAAGTAACGCATGGGTGATATCCTTCTGTTTTCTTCAGGTAGAAGATGCTGTGTCACGTGCTGCTGATGGGACTTCGGGTGTACAGGATCTAGACTTCTCCTCTTTGCGCTCCCAATTAGGTTCTTTGGCTGCAGTATGTTTTAACCATATGAATTCGAGATTCTATTACTTTCAAGGCCCCAATAAGGGAACTATAAATGTTTGCATTTACTTGGCAGGTTCTTCTCTGTATTGATGTTGCTGCATCTTCTGCAAGATCTGCAAATATGTGTCAACAGCTTCTGGATCAGGCAAAGCTTTTTTAGCCGTAATCTTGAAGTTTGCATTAGTGCATTGATGGCTCTCTGTGTGGCATTTATTTTCTCTGAACCTGTGTATTTATTTTTATTTTATTGAGAATGACAAGTGTGGCAATTTTTTTTTTAATTTTTTTTAAAAAAAATTATTTTAAAATTTTAAATCATAAACTGCTGAATATTAGTGTTTCTACCTCACTAACAACATTATCATCTTTGTTTAGGAACATGACCCTTTTGATCTTTGCAACTGCCTTCGGAGTTTTGTTTCTTTTTTGTCTATTATCAACTGGTCTTGTCACTGTAGCTCCTGCTATGGAACAATATACAGTATTCTAATAATATCAGTTATGCATGATGCTTCATTTTCTGCAGGCACAAGTTATGCTATCGGAGATATATCCAGGAGCTTCCCCTAAAGTGGGATCCACATACTGGGACCAGATTCGAGAAGTGGCACTTATATCTGTTTCCCGGCGTGTCCTGAAGCGCCTGCATGAATTTCTGGATCAGGTAAGGTTTCAAATGTATAGATCATTGATGCAAAAAAAACAGTGTGATATCGTTTAAACGGTTTATATGCCGATTGAGTAGAAATCCGTGTCAAAGCGGCCGTAAGTGTTATTCTTTATTAGTGTCTTAATCAGTAATATGGGCCGTATTTGGCCGTATACCGTATATACGGGCATATATACGGTTATATGGTAAAAAAAATTATTATTTAAAAATAAAAAAATAGATAAATATAAACTAAATGTTATTGAATTAATTTAGGAAAAATACGAGAAAACAAACCTAACCCTAGAAAATTTGAACTTAACTGGACTAGGATTATTATTTTTTCAAGATATTTCAACTCTAACCCTAGAAAAGTTTAACTTAATTGGACTAGGATTATTATTTTTTCAAGATATTTGAACTTCGGTTTATTTTTAGATAAATTTTAGTTATGAATGTTATTAAGATTAGATTAAATTATAGATGTATTATAGAGAATAATTTAGAATACCATTTACACCAATTCTTATTATTGGTACTATTACTTTTTTATTTTTTAATATTTTGAGTCATTTACGTATCACGTATTGAATTATGGCCGTACTGTGTGCCGTATCCGTACTTTGCACTATTGGTATAGATTAATTGTGTGATCCTTGCCAGCTAGGAGGTATGTACTGTACTTGAGATTAATACTTGTATCTATTTTTATGCTGTTGATCTAAATGACTATCACATCTTTTTATTATTACGACTGCAGTAGGTAATTTATGTGGACAATCTTGAAGTTTTAGTTGGCTTTTTTTTTTTTTCTTTTGATTGAGTAATCAATGTAGTGCCATACCTGAATTAGAATGTGGGAAGTATGGGATACCTGGAAAATAATTCCGGGGTTATCTTGATGGTGCCTGCTAGATGCAGCTATTGTATTTGATTTATTTCAATTTTAGCAAGTTAAACTCGCGTCGCGCGCCTTGAACAAATGTAAATTCCTTGTAAATACATCCCCCCTTGATTGACTGCAAATTCTTATTTAATTGTTAATAGTGGTCGGCAAAACCTGTTGCCTTTAACTCAAACATGTATCATTTTGAAACCGGTTTCGCCACTGTTTTGACAAATATTAACAGTCAAATTAGATGCTGCAGTCAGCTGAAGAGGTGTGATTGTTGATTTCTACCAAAAATTGTATTTGCATTTATTTGGGGAATGTGTGTGCATTTTACTCTTATTTTTGATGGAGCATTCTGAGAAGTGTGGGACTAGTATATGTATATTTGAAGAAAATCAGAATCAACAGGGAACTGAAGCCTTTAGTGTTATTAGACCCCTGCCATAACTAAAATTATAAAAATTATAAAGTCCTTTTATATGGATGGTACCTCTTTGCTGTTTCACTTGTTGAATACATAAAATCTATGCTGTGAAATATTACTTACAAACTTCTTGTTTTGAATTGGATACTTCTCTTTCTTTTATTTATAGCGTTGGAAATTCTGTGGATAGTGCTCTTATTGTCATCATGCTTAAACATCTTGGTACACTATCAACCAAAGATATCAGTGTATTGATTGTGCGATAATCTGTTTGTCTAGGATGATCCTCCTGCAGTTCAGACCATTCTGGCTGGGGATAAGATTATTTCATTGACAAAGGACTCTCATCGACAAGGGCAGAAGGAACGTGCTCTTGCAATGCTGCATCAGATGATTGAAGATGCTCACAAGGGAAAGCGACAGTTTCTGAGTGGTACCTTTTGTTTCTTTAAAATATTTTGTATTCCCATGGTGGTTTCTTCTGTTTCATTCTGTTCTTTCGAGAGTTGTTGAGGTCTTGGGAAATCTGTTCCTGTGCTTGTAATACTTCATGTTCTGTCAAATCTCAGGGAAACTTCATAACCTAGCAAGAGCGATTGCTGATGAAGAAACAGAACCAACTTTCAGTAAAGGGGACGGTTCAATTGCTGACCAAAAAGTTCTGCTAAATTTTGATAAAGATGGGGTTTTTGGACTCGGGCTGAAGGTTGTAAAACAAACACCTTCGAGTTCCTCAACTGCAGATACTGATGTGCTATCTGTTGGTTATGATGTAAAAGATATGGGAAAGAGATTATTTGGTTCACTAAATGCAAAGCCCACAACTTACCTTTCACAATTTATCCTCCACATTGCTGCCATTGGTGACATAGTTGATGGGACTGATACAACTCATGATTTCAACTTTTTCTCACTGGTTTATGAATGGCCGAAGGATGTAAGATTTTTAATTTTCTGCACCGATTTTGCATTTGATGCTTCGTGTTTATATCTTTTTACTCATCCTGTTGGAATGTAATAATTGAAGCTATTTAGGATGCTCTTTTTATTTACCAAATCTTGATACTTAAGTCTGTGGCTAACACATTGCAAGGATTATTTAACAGTTCGAAGTCAATGGTGCATTACAAAATACAATTTTTTTAATGTTTTGTTATTATATGTTGCAGCTTTTAACTCGCCTAGTATTTGACCGAGGCAGCACTGATGCAGCTGGGAAGGTAGCTGATATAATGTCTGCTGATTTTGTCCATGAAGTGATTTCAGCATGTGTACCTCCAGTTTATCCTCCAAGGTCTGGACATGGATGGGCTTGCATTCCAATCATTCCTACCACCCCTCATACTTTATCTGAAAAGAAACTACTTTCTCCAACTTCCAAAGAAGCTAAGCCTGCCTGTTATACGCGATCATCTGCAAGACCTGCAATTCCTTTGTATCCTCTCCAATTGGATATAGTAAAACATTTGGTTAAAATATCCCCTGTTAGGGCTGTCTTAGCATGTGTCTTTGGGAGTAGTATATTGTACAATGGCAGTGACAGAACTATATCTAGCTCATTAACTGATGAAACACTGCAAGAATCAGACGCTGACCATTTGTTTTACGAGTTTGCTCTTGATAATTCTGAGAGGTAGTAAATGTGCTTTTAAAAGTGCTTGTGAATGATTACCTCTTAAAATTGTAAATTTCGAGTTTATGTTTGTTTTCATCACAGATTTCCAACTTTGAACCGATGGATACAAATGCAAACCAACCTTCATCGAGTTTCAGAATTTGCTGTGATGACTAAATTGAAGGACGATAACAAGGATAAACAAGAAGTAAGAACCACTATTAAAAGATTACGCGAGATGGACAGTGATACTGAATCAGAAGTGGATGAGAATATTGGTAGTTCCAATGTGTCAGCGCCCTTGGTGGACCTTAAAGACCAAGATGGTGGGGGGCTGGATGCATGGCAGGATTCCTCTAAATCTCTTACAGCAGAAGATGATACTACCGTTTTCCTTTCTTTTGATTGGGAGAATGAAGATCCTTATGAGAAAGCAGTGGAGCGGTACTTACCATTATTTCCTCTCTTGCTCTCTCTCTGCCTATATATATATGTGTGTGTGTCTCTGTGTGTGTGTGTATATATATATATATAAATATAATTTTATTTATTTATTTATTTTTTCATTTAATACAACTTTTCATGATTGAGATATTATGTACCACTTAAATGAAAATGGAATTATTGTACTGCTTATTTGAAATGGTTTAATTTTTATATTTTGATGCTCGTGCCTCCTTTAAGAAGAAACTACAATTTTAAAAGTAACATATAGTGTAAATAAATGTTTTCTTTCTGTTCTGGTCTGACAAGAACCTTAAACATCTTTGTTGAGTTTGTTTTCCCTTTTATTTTCTGTAATCTCTATTTTATAAAGGTTCTTAGGGGTTATATGGCATGTCACTTTTTTCTAAGCTGAATGTGTATGCAGCCTAATGGATTCATTTCTGTTCTTGTATATATGTAAGGTGAAAGCTGTATAAAATTGAAGGGAAATTATAGTTTTGGCAATTGTTATTAGTTGTTATTGTTGTAGCAGTCTGATCAAAGCGTGATCTCATCTACTTATTGGCAATCATTCTTTTGACAGACTGATTGATGAAGGAAAATTAATGGATGCACTCGCACTTTCTGATCGCTTTTTACGTAATGGAGCCTCAGATCAATTACTTCAGCTACTTATTGAGCAGGGGGAAGAAACCAGTACTGTCCCTGGACAGTCTCAAGGTTATGGAGGCCTTGGCAGCTGGAGCAATACTTGGCAATATTGTCTACGGTTGAAGGATAAACAACTGGCTGCTAGACTTGCCCTCAAGTATGTTGAGTTGTTGAAATAATATTGATTTATTATGATTTATATCTTTGCAGAAGTATGCTTTTTATTGAAACTTACCTTCAAATTGTTGCTTTTAATATCTAGATATTGCTGTCTGGTATCTCAAATTTCTAAACTTGGCTTTTAGATTCCCGGGTGTGGCTAGACTCATTGATGTTTGCTGGCAGAAATTCATTAACCACTTATGTTTCTTAAAATTATAGTTATCGTTTTATGTATTTGGCATTCACATACTCTAAAAGTTTAAATAATATTTTTGTTTATTGCTTATCAATAGTGACTGAGTTTGATAATAGACATTTGTAACTTTTGACTTCTGAGAAAGAACAGGTTAAACATAGTTCATAGCGGCTCAAATTCCTAAACAAACAGTTGGCTAACCATAGCTTATGTCCCATAAGTTTTATAGTATCTCTATTTCCTAGAATGTTTTATAACTCAAATAAGCATCTAATCATAGAAGAATGAGATTGGAAATGAGAGACTTAGCTTGGTGCGGAGAAGGGTTCTAAGTAGAACATCTTTTATAACAGCATTCTTTTTTATGACTAAATCTAAAGTAGTATGACTTCTTTTTACCTTGAAATAGTTGCTGTTTTGCACTGTTACTGATATTTTTTCATTTGAAATTTACAATCCTTGACATTCTGTGATATTCCTTGGACTTCTTACCCTATGTTAAAGCAAAAAATTGTACTCCCAGGTATATGCACAGATGGGAACTCAATGCGGCTCTGGATGTTCTCACCATGTGCAGCTGCCACCTGGCCCAGACTGATCCACTTTGGAATAACGTACTTAATCAGATTTAAATATTGCTTCTTGTCTCTTAAATGATAAATTTTATTATTATTATTATTATTATTATTTTATTATTATTATTATTATTATTATTATTATTATTATTTTGTGTTTTTTCCCCCTGCTGGTGGTCAGATAAGGACTATTTGGTTACTAAATTCTATTTTATTAGGAATTTACACTTTTCTTTTCTGCCACCATCCTTTGAATTACTTAGGTCTTGCAAATGAAGCAAGCACTGCAGAGGTACAGCCATATATTAAGTGCAGATGATCGATATTACAGCTGGCAAGAGGTCTTATCTCTTTCCCATTTGTAAACTAAAATGACAGTTTATAGGTTTAAAGTTAATATTTTTATGTTTTCGCTTCTAATTCTATCTGTCCTTAGAACTGTAAAAAAAATAAAATAAAAATAAAAAGAAATAAAAATAAAAAGAAATAAAAATAAAAATTATTATTATTTTATTTTCCTTTTTAAAGAAAGAAAGAAAGCAAGACAGAAGGAAAAAGAAAAATAGAAATCCTTTTCTTCCTCTTAATAATTATTTTCTACTTAATGCTTGTTTCATGTAAGGTTGAAGCGGAGTGTAAGGAGGATCCTGAGGGCTTGGCACTTAGGTTAGCCGAAAAAGGAGCTGTTTCAGCTGCTTTAGAAGTTGCTGAAAGTGCTGGATTATCTACAGATTTGCGGAGAGAATTGCAGGGCCGGCAACTAGTGAAGCTTTTGACGGTTGACCCTCTTAGTGGTGGAGGTCCTACTGAAGCATCACGCTTTCTATCTTCTCTACGTGATTCTGATGACGCTCTTCCTGTGGCTATGGGAGCAATGCAGCTATTGCCCAACCTTCGATCAAAGCAGCTACTTGTAAGTAATGTCTCTGTTGTCTGCATTTATCAGGAATTCACCCTATTACATAAATTTTGCTCATATAATGTCAGACAATTGATCTTGTTATCTTGCTGCTGTAAAGGTTCACTTCTTCCTGAAACGAAGAGATGGAAGTCTATCAGATGTCGAGGTTGCTCGGCTTAACTCATGGGCTTTAGGTCTTCGTGTTCTGGCTGCTTTGCCATTGCCATGGCAGCAAAGGTGTTCTTCCTTGCATGAACACCCTCAATTGATATTAGAGGTTCTGCTGATGAGGAAACAACTGCAATCTGCTTCTTTGGTATTATAATTCTAACTTATATAATATTTACCATGCTTTGCCAAACAATACATCTTTATTTATATACTCTTCATTATCTGCCAATTAATGCCCTATGGTATCAATCCTGATTTCCTATGTGGCATATGTAGATAAAACTGTGTTTTTCTTTTTCTTTAATTAATTTTAATGACAAGGTTTGGATGAAATTTGTCAACAGATCCTTAAAGACTTTCCTACATTGAGGGATAACAGTGTAATTGTCACGTATGCTGCTAAAGCTATTGCTGTCAGTATCAGTTCGCCTTCTAGAGAACCTCGAATATCTGTTTCAGGCTCAAGACCTAAACAAAAAACAAGAACCGGTTCACGATCATCTTTTAGCAGTAGTCTTAGTAACTTGCAAAAGGAGGCCCGCCGAGCTTTTTCTTGGACACCACGTAATACTGCGGATAAAAGTGCTCCAAAAGATGTATATCGGAAAAGAAAAAGTTCTGGATTGTCGGCTACAGATAGAGTTGCTTGGGAAGCCATGGCTGGGATTCAAGAAGATCGTGCCTCTTCATACTTTGGAGATGGGACAGAACGGCTTCCTTCAGTTTCTATTGCTGATGAATGGATGCTGACAGGAGATGCAACTAAGGATGAAGCTGTTCGTGCAGCTCATCGGTATGAAAGTGCTCCTGACATCATTTTATTCAAGGTATGCCAGTGAGTGGGCTAGCAATTAAATTTATACGTTGTATACAGAGCAAGTGTGGTATTGCTTGATTACTTTTGGACCAGTATTGGTAGGTTTCCTATGAACTCAAACATCTCTTGTTGATTGAAAGGTATTTATTTGGAATAGGTATTTCATGTGAGATTTTTGAATGTCAGAAATTCGAATAGGTGCATTTACTATCTCAGAAGTTCATGTCGAACTAGTGAGATCTTGTTATATGCTAATCGGTAAGGTATGGGACTTGGAATCCAATATCACCAAAATACAACATTTGTTTGAAGGTTACTGGCCTTGAGCTATCTCTCATTATAAATTGGCTTTTAAAGATTTTGTTCTTCCAAGGTACCTATGATTTAATGTCAGAGCTAGGTCATAGGCCTTCATACGTAGGATGAGAACGGCTGTTTAGGAGGGTTGTGATTGGCCCAAAAGGCCAAGTGAGAGCTGTTTAGAGTGTGAACATGAGTCTATGGAGAGTGAGGTATCCGTTGACTACTTGGATTGGTGATTTGCTGGTTTACTCAACTGTGTTTTTATAAATGCGAGATATCAATCTAATAGTTGAAATATTGCAGGCAAAACTTTAAGATGCTGTTACAACTATGGCAATGAAACAGTTTTTTTGGTTGTTTCTGCTTATTTTTTCTGTGAAAAGACTTGCTAGATCAATTTTACAATCTTCTGTAAAGACATGTAGTAGTTGCCAGAATGATATATAAAAATATATCAGCTTCTTGCAAGAGCCTTTGCAGGTTTGCCTATGAGCATGAGCTGACTTCTTGTTTATCTGACATTGAGCATTTTAGCTGTGGCTTTTCATGAATAAATTAATATGAAACATGCTGCTTCTAGGCTGCTGAAATTTCCATTTATCCTTTTCAGGCTCTGCTTTCTTTGTGTTCTGATGAGTCAGTGTCTGCCAAAAGTGCCCTGGACCTGTGTATCAATCAAATGAAGAATGTGTTGAGCTCCCAACAGGTGCCTGAGAATGCATCCATGGAAACTGTTTGTCGAGCATATCATGTCACTGAAGCATTGACACAGGTATTATTCTCTTTTGTATCTTGGCATTGCAAAAGGAGGAAATTATGCTGTGATCCTTCTTTTTGATAGCTTCCAAAACACATGTTAATGGAAGCCAATAGCATGTTCTTAAGTGTACGGCATCAATATCCATTTCTCTTAGACATGACTAATATACAGTATTTTTCTGTTACATTGACATGTACAGGGGTTAATATATGCTAAAAACCTGTTGCGAAAGCTTGCTGGGGTTGGTGACTTGGGTTGTAACTCTGAAAAGACTAGGGAAGCAGATGATGCATCATCTGATGCTGGGAGTTCTAGTGTCGGTAGTCAGTCAGATGAGATATCTGAAGTTATGTCACAGGCAGAAAAGTGGTTAGGACGTGCTGAACTGCTTCAGAGCCTTTTGGGATCAGGTATTGCCGCTTCTCTTGATGACATTGCTGATCAAGAATCATCTGCCCATCTCCGTGACCGCTTGATTGTCGATGAACGGTACAGCATGGCTGTCTATACTTGCAGGAAGTGTAAGGTAATTGTGACAGCTAGATATGAAGTTGTAGTTAATGCCACATTTTGAAACTTCACGACTGTGTCCTGTTGTACTTGGAATATTGAGTTCATTTCGACTTGGACTTATGTCAGATTGATGTTTTCCCTGTGTGGAATGCTTGGGGCCATGCTTTGATTCGGATGGAGCACTACACCCAAGCTCGTGTCAAGTTTAAGTATGTGAATACAATTGCATCTTAAATCATACTGCTGTATTTCAAATGTGGAGATACAACCATAAACAGATTAAGTTATCTCTCGCTTTTTTAATCATGCTGAAGTTTCCTGATAACTTAATTGATGATTGTTGTTAGGCAAGCTCTTCAACTTTACAAGGGTGAATCTGCAACTGTTATTTTGGATATCATTAATACGATTGAAGGAGGCCCTCCTGTGGATGTTTCTTCTGTTCGTTCCATGTAAGCAAGCATTTAGAATCAATATTTCCTGCAGTTCATCATTGCTTTAGATTGTACCATCTATGATGGTTGCTAGTCTTATGAGAATATGTCCAGAACTTGAATTCATGTTCAAGTTTTTAAGGTTTTACTGAATGTCCACACATCTTCCAATAATGTGCGAGTTTATTTAAATAACCACTGCAATTTTTAGGGTACAGTATCATGTAAAACACATAAAGATTGCTTTTCTGCTTCTTGTTTTTAGATAGGCAGTATTGTTTGTGTCGACAGAATTTACATTGCAAAAAACAAAGCAAGGAAACTGTGATAATAATTACAATTTCTTGTGTGTATTTATCACACCTGACCTGGAGTTCTTCAGGTATGAGCATTTGGCCAAGAGTGCACCGACAATCTTGGATGACTCGCTTTCCGCTGATTCGTATCTGAATGTATTGTATATGCCTTCTACATTTCCTCGTTCGGAGAGATCCAGACGCTCCCAAGAATCTCCAGATAATAATTCTACATCTGGTTCTGACTTTGACAATGGACCACGCAGCAACCTTGACAGCCTTAGATATGTTGAATGCGTTAACTATTTGCAAGATGTGAGCTCAAATGCCTCTGTTTTTGCTTAAATTCCTTCTTTCTTGAGCTTACCATTTAAATTATGAAGTTAATTCTGGGGATGCTGTTGAAGATTTCACCTTTACCGAAATATCTGATTTTAACATAACTAAATTTACATATCTTTCTACATGTCCATATCTTCACAAGCATTTGGATGCAGGTGAATGTGAAAGTTTGGGTTGGGAAACTACTAACCATAAATGAATAGGTTAGAAAAATCAATGCTCATGTGAGGAAGTTCCATCTGTTATTTTCTTAGACTTTGTTGTTAACATGGTACCCTATGACCTGTGTTGCATCATCACATGAGCGGGGAAGATAACAGAATAGCCATTCAAATTCATCTCTATTTTCTCCATTTAATTGTTTCATCTCATATTCTGATACTTGGTTTCATGTTATACTCTCCAAACTTCATAAGCTGCATGGTTACTGCGATCTAGTTATCCAGTTTGTCCTACTTCAGTATGATATATGTTATAATACCAGATTTTGGCTTATATTTGATTTTCCTCATCTTTGCAGTATGCTAGACAGCATTTGCTTGGTTTTATGTTCAGGCACGGTCACTTCAGTGAAGGCTGTATGTTGTTCTTTCCTTCTAATGCTATTCCACCTCCTCAACCTTCAACAATGGGTGCTGTTGCTTCAGCTTCCTCACCTCAAAGACCAGATCCTTTGACAACTGAGTATGGCACCATTGATGATCTGTGTGACTTGTGCATTGGCTATGATGCGATGGCCATTTTGGAGGAAGTGATATCAATAAGAATGTCATCCACAGATGAACAGGATCCAGCCGTAAATCAGTATATACTAGCAGCCCTTGCTCGTATCTGCATCTATTGTGAAACACATAAGCACTTCAATTATCTATACAGGTTCCAGGTAATTATGGAGTTTTGGGTGGTGCTGCAAAGTGTTCTACTTATTTATTCTTTAAGGTGTTGAGTTTATTTTTTGAGAATATGTGTGATTGGAAAGACAGCACGCTACAACTGCTAAATGAGAGCAGAAAAAAACTTCATTTTGTTTCACCCACGAATAAACAATCTATTCTAGAAATAGAGCGGTTAAGGGTGAAAAGGTAATCACATATTAGTGGTATATTGGCTTATTGTAACAAACTACTTCAGGAGAGGGAGTAGTTAGTTCAACTATGGGAGTGCGGCTTGCATCTGTGAGCTGGTTTTCCATTTTAAATAATTTATAGGGAGAGCAAGTAAGGTAGCAAATGTTAAGTGTGACCATTTTGGTGAGCCTAAGGCTAGTAGAAAGAAGAAATTCTTGATTTTTCTTCAGACCTTTATTATTCATCATTGGGTTATAATATATCAAAATGCTATTGAGATTTTATTATTATGATGGACTCTTCCTATTTCATTTATGATTAGAAGCTCACATTTTTAAATGGCTGGGTGAGGAGTTTCTAAAGTTGAAGAATAAGTATGTGAAGCAAAGATACCATATTCAGATATACTTATTGAAAATGACATAACAATTTCACTCTTCCCCATGTAACCCTTATCTCCGCCCTTTGATTACTTATTAATTCTCTTGGTTTAGGTAATCAAGAAGGACCATGTTGCAGCCGGCCTTTGCTGTATTCAATTATTTATGAATTCGTCTTCACTAGAGGAGGCTATTAAGCATTTGGAAAATTCCAAGGTGACCTTCATAATTCAAGCACCTGTCATTTTGTATTGGGGAGTTTAAGTTGGGCATCCTAAGATAGTATTGGAACAAATTCTTCTATTTTCATCTTTACATTTCGTCAATTTGTTCCATCTGTACTAGTTTTTATTTTTCCATTTACAACCCCTATTTTTTTCTAGATGCATTTTGACGAAGGATTGTCAGCCCGATCCAAAGGTGGAGAGTCTACCAAGCTTATCACTAAGGGTGTTAGAGGAAAAAGTGCCTCTGAGAAACTTAGTGAAGAGGGCCTTCTTAAATTTTCTGCTCGAGTATCGCTCCAGGTAATGTAAACATGGATTTCCTGTTGACCTGAACCTGGAAGCAATCTAGAGAGATGTAACTTTAATGGTTTTGATATCAACATTGTATTTTCTCATCATAACTTGCTAGCTTCTTAAGTTATTAAATCTGAAATCTCTCAAGATGTAGAAGCGTGTGTTACATATGTGCTATGGGTCTAGGTGGCCGCACTCATAGTTTTCATGTATTTTAAATCTAGGCATTAGAGCTTAAACAGGTAATTTATTGATATGGTTGAAGACATCATACTCCTATGTTCATTTTTCCATTACCAGATGCTTAAAATTCTTTGATGTACTATTATATGTTTTCTGCTAGTAGAAGGATGGTTTAATTGTCTTACTATTACATACTGCAGGTAGAAGTAGTAAGATCTTTCAATGATTCAGATGGACCACAGTGGAAACATTCTCTTTTTGGCAACCCAATTGATCCAGAAACCTTCAGGTTGGCAGCTTATTGATTACTGTGGGGTCCATTAGTGAATATACATGCTTAATATTTGAAGATGTATAAATCATTAGTATAGAATTAAATTTCATTTCTCACATTTATTTTGTTCTAAATATCTGGTGAACTGATGTCAAGCATGTCTATTTGTTTGAAATTTGATGCAACTTTGTGCGTGAAATGCTGTCTGTTCTACTTAAAAGTTTATGCCACAAATCAAATGTATGTGTATTATGAAACTGCTGAATTCTTAGCTCAGATACCCATGTTTTTGCTTCCATCATAACTAGTAGAGTAATGCTACATACTAAAAGGTTATTGCTTTAATTTGTTACTGCCTCACCATATCATCTCGTGATTGACATGAATGGGTACAAATTGAACTTATCACATCAAGGTAAAGTCTGTTAAAGCAGAAAGTGTGTATCCTTGTTACTTTGTCTTAGAGATGTAATTTACTATAATAAAACTGAAGAGAAAGGGAACTAACTAGGGGTGGAATAAAGTGGCATGGCTATTTATTTTCATGGAAAGAGTGAAATTCAAAGTTGAGAACAACAATTCAGCTTGAGACACAGCTGGACGTACATCAGAAATCAGCTTGATATAGTAACTCTTGTTACTGTAATAAACTTTTGATAGCTTATGATTAGGAGGCTTATTTAATTTTGCTGTTGCTATTCAGAAGAAGATGTGAGATTGCAGAGGCTTTAGTGGAGAAGAATTTTGACCTGGCTTTCCAAGTTATCTACGAATTTAATCTGCCCGGTATTTACTTACATCTCAGTTGTAGAAGTATTTAGTTATTTCATTTTTGCATATATTCTCTTGAGTTAATGTGCTGATTGCCCCCTTTTTATTCTCTTTAGCTGTTGATATATATGCCGGTGTTGCTGCATCACTTGCCGAAAGAAAAAAAGGCAGTCAGTTGACAGAATTTTTCAGGAACATCAAGGGAACAATAGATGATGATGATTGGGACCAGGTAACTTGACATCTGAGTACAGTTTCTTTTTGACTTCACACAACTTAGAAAGGAAAAACAAAAGCATACTTCATTCTTTATTGCTCATGTATCACTTATAATTTTTCAGCATCGTAGTTGTCCAGCATGTGTCATTCTCATATTTTTTTTTCATTAAAATTTTTTTAGCATGCTAGTATCTTCTGAATTCATGTTGGGGTTGATGTAGGTATTAGGAGCTGCAATAAATGTATATGCAAACAAACACAAAGAACGCCCCGACCGTTTGATAGACATGTTGACTAGCAGTCACAGGTAATATTTTCACCTCTGAGAAACGTACTGTATATGATTGTTTTGGTTACTCTTCTTCTCTTTAGGGGTAATATGGAAATGGTTCTGAAGAAACAGGGTAGAAAAAACCCTAGAATAATATCTTATTTTATTTGTACAGCTTACTCCTATTTATATACAAGCTATGCTATTAATTACAAGCTACAAAGGAGGAGATTTGATTTTCTATTCAGAAAATCATAATCTTCTTAATAAGGAAATAATAAATAAAGAAGAGAAATTTAGGGAATATTAAAGATTCAACACCCCCCATCAAGCTGCGGAGTAGATGTTCATCACTCCCAGCTTGGAACACAACATGTCGAAAGATGTTCTAGGTAAAGCTTTTGTGAAGATATCTGCTACTTGAATTTTTGAGGGTACATAACTCAATTTAAGTGTCCCCGACTCAAGCTTTTCCTTAATGAAATGTCTGTCTAATTCAACGTGCTTAGTCTTGTCGTGATGAACAGGATTCTTAGCTATGTTAATAGCAGTCTGATTGTCACCCAGTAACTCCATAGGAGTAGTGGTAGGAGCTTTAATCTCAAACAATAGTCTCTCTAGCCACAATCCTTCACAGACCCCAAGTGCCATAGCTCTGAATTCAGCTTCAGCACTACTACGAGCAACTACATCTTGCTTTTTGCTTCTCCAAGTCACGAGATTTCCCCACACAAAAGTGCAATATCCTGATGTAGATCTTCTATCAACCACTGAACCAGCCCAATCTGCATCTGTACACACTTTAATGTTTCTATTTCATTCTTTTTAAAACAAATGCCTTGACCTGAAGTCAGCTTTAGGTATTTTAGAATCCTCATAACAGCATTCCAATGTTCTTCATTCGGATTGTTCATAAACCGACTTACTAGACTTACCGAAAATGCGATATCTGGTCGGGTATGAGATAAATAGATTAGTTTTCCAACTAACCTTTGATATCTTCCTTTATCAACTGGAGGAGAGTCCTTTGATAATCCTAATTTCATTGAAGAATCCATTGGTGTATCCGCAGGTTTGCAGTTGGTCATACCAGTCTCCTTGAGCAAATCTATGATGTATTTCCTCTGATTTTTATAGATTCCAGCTTTAGATCTAGCAACTTCCATGCCTAGAAAGTATCGTAAGTCCCCAAGGTCTTTGACATCAAATTGAGTTGCCAGAAATGACTTTAGCTGTTGAATTTCATTTTCATCATTTCCTGTCATTACAATGTCATCAACATACACTATAAGCATAGTAATAATACCACCTGCAGAATGTTTTACAAAGAGTGTATGGTCAGCTTGACATTACATATAACCAAATTTTTTCACAGCTTTTGTGAACCTTTCAAACCAAGCTCGAGGTGATTGTTTCAAACCATACAACGATCTCCTTAACTTGCAAACTTTTCCTTTAAAACTCTCCTCCCAACCAGGAGGACTATCCATGTAAACTTCTTCTAGGAGATCCCCATTCAGAAAAGCATTCTTGATGTCTAATTGATGTAATTTCCAATCAAGGTTCACAGCTATAGATAAGAGGACCCTGATTGTATTCATCTTAGCTACTGGAGCAAAGGTCTCTTTGTAGTCAATTCCATAGGTCTGAGTGTACCCTTTAGCGACCAACCTAGCCTTATATCTATCAATACTACCATCTGCCTTATACTTTACAGTGAACACCCATTTACACCCACTGTTTTCTTACCTTTAGATAATTCAGTGATCTCCCATGTGTTGTTCTTATGCAATGCCTTTAATTCCTCCAACACAGCATTTTTCCATTCTGGACTTTTCAAGGCATCATGTATATTGGTAGGAATAACAGTAGCAGAAATATTAAGCGCAAATTGCCTATATTTCTTAGATAAATTTGCATAAGAAATATATTTAGACAGAGGATAGAGTGGTCTAGACCTGCACTCCCTTATGGGCTTTCTAATAGCAATTGGACGCTCGTCCTCAATGGATCCATCTTCATTTTCTGAACCTTCATCACAGACTTGTTCAGAGTTGTCAAGAATAGGAACTTGACTCGATTCAGTCGGTTGAACCTTCCGAATTTCAACTTGGTCAATATTTTTCCCTTCAGTCTTACGCCGCCGAGTATACACAATAGTCTCTTTTGGTACGAGTTTTCAGATGTTTTGGGATTTTCTGGATTTGAGGTGTCACTGGAATTTAAAGGTTTTGAGAAGTCAACTGACTTAGAGCCCTCAAGATTTTGATTAGGGTCATTATCAGTGTCTTCCCAAATATAAGGACTCTGATGTGAAGAAGGATTCCTAGGAATTTCTACCGAAGAGTCAAAGAATTCACTAGTTCCACCATCAAATTGTAATACATCAGACTCTCCTCGACTTTGGGTTGAAGAAAAGAAAGCTTGTTTTTCCACAAAAGTGACATCCAAGGATATTTGAATTCTTTTATTTTGTGGATTATAACACTTGTACCCCTTTTGGTTGTGGGAGTAACCTAAAAATAGATATCTAATTGCCCTCGGATCGAGTTTACTCCTATTTGGATTATGATTGTGTAAGAAAACTGTACAACCAAAGACATGAAGAGGTATGTCCGATAGCAACCTAGTATGAGGATATCTCTCTAGCAAAACCTGGGCAGGTGTTTTAAATTGAGAACGCGAGAAGGTTGCCTATTAATTAGGTGAACCGCTGTTAAAACAGCCTCCCCCCAAAACTGGTTAGGAACCCTCATACTAAATAATAAGGATCTTGCTACCTCTAACAAGTGTATTTTTCCTCTCCGACACCCCATTTTGTTGAGGAGTATTGACACATGATGTTTGGTGTACTATCCCCTCGTTCCATAAATATTCTCTAAGGGTTTGATTCGTAAACTCTTTCCCATTGTCGGTTCTTAAGACTTTGATGGTGGTTTGAAATTGATTTTTTATCAAGGAGTGAAAGATCTTAAACGTATTAGTGACTTCAGACTTCTCCTTCAATAAGAATACCCACGTTAACCTAGTATGATCATCGATAAAGGATACAAACCATCTAGCCCCATTAATGTTAGAAACCCTAGAAGGACCCCAAACATCACTATGAACTAAAGAGAAAGGTTCGGATTCCCGTAAATATTGCGAGTATGTTTGGAAAGAGTGCAAAAATCACAACGTAAGTCTCTAGGATTTTTATTTCCAAATAAAATAAGGAACAATTTTTGTAGGTACATGAAGTTTAAGTGACCCAATCTATAATGCCACAACATAATAGCACTATTTTGACTCATCCTAGAGGTAGATAAATTAACTGAAGATAGAGGAACCGTAGAAGAACCATGTGTAACCAGCGACTTATTGACCTTGAGAATATAAAGTCCATGTATCAGCTCAGCAACTCCAATCGTCCTGTGCGAGACCAAGTCCTGAAAAACACAGTAAGCAGGATAGAACTTTGTCAAACATTTTTCATCATGCGTGAGCTTAGATATCGACAGCAAGTTGCAATCCAAATTTGGAACATAAAGAACAAACTTCAATGTCAATTTTTCAGAAACCACAGCAGATCCACAACCAGTAACTTTTGAAACTGATCCATCAGCTATTTTAACATATGAATTACCTTGGCATGGTTCAAAGTAATTGAATGCTTTAATATCTCCAGTCATGTGATCGGTTGCCCCCGAATCTATAATCCAAGATCCTGGGGTTTCCTGTTTCACATTCAAAGTAGAGGAATAAGTACCTTTCTTGGCAATGAATCCTGAATTAGCTATTGTAGGACCAGAATTCCAGTTCTGAAATAATTCTTGCATTTGATCAATTTGCTCTTGATTGAATGCTTTAGATTCTGCCTTTGTTGCCGCTGTGGAGACTCCATTAGAACTAGATACGGAAGACTCAACATGGTCCAAAGTTTTTGACATTTTAAGTTATCAAAGACAGCTCTGATATCATGAAGAAACAGGGTAGAAAAAACCCTAGAATAATATCTTATTTTATTTGTACAGCTTACTCCTATTTATATACAAGCTATGCTATTAATTACAAGCTACAAAGGAGGAGATTTGATTTTCTATTCAACACTAGAAAATCATAATCTTCTTAATAAGGAAATAATAAATAAAGAAGAGAAATTTAGGGAATATTAAAGATTCAACAGGTTCAAACCTTAAATAATTTCTAATGTAAATATTGAAATCATCTATAGTACCTGCCTATCCAAATTTGTGAGCTATTCATTCTTAGAGTTAGCATGGCATCTTTTTGCTTAATTTTCTATGCCTTAAAGAAAACAACTCTTTTGTAACTTATTTATGGACTGAAATTTATTAGTGCTCACATGATTTGGATTATTTGTTCCTCATAATCAGTATCCTTACTTTTTGATCAAATTATTATATATAGGAACAACCTGAACTGTCTTTACCAATTCCTGCCCTTCTTTACTACTATCCCCATGTTTTCTTAACTGAAAAGGGGATGGAAGAGAAAGCTTGAGAGAAATTGTTGAGTGCTTTAGTTTTATGCAAGTCTTATGCTGACTTGTATGTTCTCAACACTTGAAAAGGCTGTAGAAAAAGTAGAATGTATGCTTAAAACTATTGGACTGAGTTGTGTTTGGATCCATTTGCTTCATCTTTCTGCTGCTCCTGTCTGTTTTGCTTATGGTGTAGTTCTGTATTTCTTGTCTAAATGGTTTATGTAGAAATAACTTGATAAATAGGTATGTTATTTGAAAAGATGAGCTACTGTTTAATCTGCTGATTACTGCCTTTTGAGAGTAAACTCATGTTTAAAGGGTACCTATTTTGAATTGATTTTTTCTTTATTAGCCACTTTGTACAAAAACATTTATTTACCCACTGTGATTTATTTTATTTTATTTTATTAAATCAATTTTAAAAAAACATTTCAGCTGTGTTCCATTCACGGATCATCTAAGATGTTGTCCATTCACAAAGCAGATGAAAACAGACATGGTCCATTGACGGACTACATAACCTGACATGGTCTGTTGACAGATAACAGTTTAAAAATATATAAAGATTTGGTCTATTAGTGGACCACATCTTCACAATTATTCATATTTAAGACATAATTTGTGACATGGACAACATCTATTTTGTTGTCTACAGTGGGTAAAAGAAAAAATTGAGTTTTTATTCGAAGTGTGTGGTAAAAAATATTTTCTGATAAAGCTGGTAAAAAAAATAGAAAAACTAATCAAGATGGCTATTTCTAATAATTTCTACGTTCAATAATGTTGATGTGTTAAAGGTGCAGTTTTTCCAGTAATTTGTGACGCTAAATTGTTCCCCTGCAAGGTTGATTAAACTTTGATGTTGTTGATGGCTTGGCACTTAAACTTTTATGATGATAAATCTGTTGCTTTATGATGTCTTTGCAGGAAGGTGCTGGCTTGTGTGGTTTGCGGCCGTCTAAAAAGTGCTTTCCAAATTGCATCTCGTAGTGGAAGTGTGGCTGATGTCCAATATGTGGCTCATCAGGTTATTTATTTATTTAGTCATCAAATTTAGTTTCTGGTCTATTGATTTTGCTAGTTAGAATGTTGAATGGGAAAGTGGCACATTACATTAGGTGCCTTAGGAGAGCCACACCCAGAGGCAAGATCATGCCCAATGCTCAACCCTTTTGGAATCACGCATCATTAACACCCCATTAATGATGTATGAATTCTTAACACTTAACCTATTTATGTCTTGATGTCAGCTTTTTTAAGCAGTTCACACTCTTTTGGTGAATCAAAAACCGTCTTAAATAGCCTTCAAATTTTCATGAGTTTCAATTTGTTAAGCTCTCCTGACAACTGTCTCGAGTAGTAGCCTTCCCAAAATTCTCATGAGCTTCTCTTTGTTAAGCGCACTTGCCCCCATTTTTCAATCACAACCTTCGTTGTCAGTACTCTTGTGTGAGTCAGCCGGCGAAAGTGTAAAATCCAGATCTATAATAAGTTTATAGGTTTCTTTGGAGAACTACATCCTAGAAGCTAACTCAGGAATGTGGATAGTTCAAGGTCCTTACCAACACCACATAAGCATCTCATTACTAATATGAGATCTGTAGCGGCGCCTAACATAGACATACTTGACCAGATTCTATGAGTTCTTCTAGCCTGCAGCCAATGGTTTGGCTCTCTGCTGATGATATTCATTCATACAACATATAATTCTTGATAATTTTAAAATAGTTCACTTTCAGTTGACTGGTGTATAACACTTCCCACCGGGTTGAAATATTAATATTAAGACGTACTGGTTGCAGGCTCTACATGCGAATGCACTACCTGTGCTTGACATGTGTAAACAGTGGTTGACTCAATACATGTGAACTCATCGCCCAAGAGGAAAAAAAAAATCTGCATCCAGGTATAAATTTATCACATCTTAGCTCATTCATCAGCAGCTTGGCCTTGTGGAAAAGTTTAGAAGTCATGAAAGTACAATTTTGGCATCATTGCTTATGGAAACAACTCAGATGATTCTAGATACTATGCCTGGTTGAAAACACCATGTGAGGGCACGATATAGAGGACGTATATGTTCTTGACCTTTTTGTTTCCGTATCTGGCTTTCTTTTCCTACATTCAGTAGCCTCGATTGGTGCTGCACTACCATTTTGGTTTGGCTTGGCTCAGTGTGGCAACCACTCAAAAATGTGAAACAAAGCTGAACCAGAAACATCATATATCAAAAAATGATCAAGCGGATGCATAGTGTAGTGTATGTAGTTATGCAATATGTAAATTCCGGTCACCATCTGTGAATATGAGAGTAGTGCTGTATCAGCGGCTAGATTTGGGAGTTGGTTTCTCTTTGTATCGTATAGGTAAAAGATATGTATATATATTGAAGGAGCTTCCATGTAACTATTATATCTAGATGGTGTCGATGGAGGGATCGGTTTTCGGTTTGAAATTGGTGTTTTTTTTTTTTTTTTTGTTTTTTTTTTTCCTTTGAAATTGAAAAATAAACCAAGGTCCAAAATTGAATAGAATAAAAAAAGGGGTTGTTATTTTCCACACCCTAATTTAACATTTTTTTCCAAATATAACCTTATAGTGTTTTTTAATATATAATTAAATTTAATTCTACAAAATAAATTATTTTATTTTATAACTTTTTTATACCATTTCTATCCTTGAAAATATCATTTTATCTATGAAGTTTTATAGTTTGATGGGATTGATATTTGTTCAGGATGACATTCTAAATCTTAAACCCTAATAAAATAAAATATTATAATTCTACTAGACATAAATATATGGTCCGATAGTAGAACATCATATAAGAATATTAAAGGTCATCATCTTTAATATTCTCCATAAACTTAACAAGATTTTAGTTTTCATTGAAATCATATTAACGAGGAAGAAGATGAGACTCGTGATCATTCACCCCCCATCTGTACTAAAACAGCATAAAACAATTAGTAAACTAACTATATATTAATTCTGTATTTTTTAATTACATAAACTGCTTTTGATTCGTAATGTATTTACAGTATTTTAATAAAAATCAAATATGAATCAATTGAGGAGTTTTAATTTGTAATGTATTTACGGTAGTTCGGTAAGATCAAATATGAATCAATGGAGGAGTTTTAAGTTAACTATATAGTTTATAAAAAAGAATAATTTATATTAATTACTAAATTAAGGGTAATTAAGTAATTTTAATATTATTTAAATAATTTATAATTTTATTATATTAAAATAAAAAAATAAATTGAAAGAATATTTAAAGTAATTATTTAAATATGTCATGGATATTTTAGTAATATTGATGTTGGATTTAATAATTTGATTGTAGGAAATAGCTAGTTTGGATTCAAAATTGAAAAAATCATTTAAATAATTATATTGATTCAGTTCAAAATTAAAAAAGGAAAAAGATCAAATTTATTTAAATAACTATTTTTGGTTCGGAAAACTAAAAAAAAAAGAAAGTTAATCGACTTTCAATAATAAAAAACTAACTGAACATAATAAAATGGATCGAACTCAACATAACAGAACGATTCAATTTGGTAGTCGGTCGAACTCAACATAACAGAAATGATTCGATCTGACTCGGTTTTTTATTTTCTATTTTCATCCATAAAAGTATGTCAAATTTATATAATATAGTAATATATTTTAAAATTTTGTATAATACAATAATATTTATTCAAAATAATTTTATTTTTGTGATAATTTGTGATATTAAATCTAGTCAAAATTTAAAAAGTAATTTCGGTCCACCATAAAAAAATTGTGTAAAAGTAAATTTAATATAATTTTTTTTACAAAATATATTTATCCATTCTTTTTAAAATATTTAAAAGAAATAAATAAATAAATAACTAAAGAAAAAATGAATTGGAATCTCTAAAATAACCTTCTGACTTAACGTTTGAAGTTTAAAGAATTGAACCCCTCAGAATCAATCGAATCAACTTCAGGATTTCTCACAACTCTCAAAAGCTCAGCAACTGTTATCTTCAACTGAGATAAAATTCGCACAGTTGTTATCATTGCCACCAACTTTATTTATTTACCGATTTTCTCTTCAGTTACAACCACGTTCATTCGACTTTCTCTTCTCTTAGCGATTTTGCAAATTATAATCGTCATTTCTCGTTGTCGTTGTTCTAGTCGCCAACATCTTCAAGTAAATACGGGTTTCAAAAACCTCAAGTCCCGGAAAGTCCTAGCAAATCAAAACATAAGAAGAGGAATGAGGTTAGACCATTCTTTGCTTGTGATTTCTCTTAAAATAAATTGGTATGACCGCTTTAAGAGTCTTGGAATTGTTTCGGTGTTTTGACATTGCTTTAGGTTCTAGTTTTGAATTAGGGTGTTAAAATTTCGCGGTTTCGAGTTTTTAGTTGAATTGCTGAATATGTATATCTTTAAGAATTGAAAGCAATGAATAGCATGTGCTTCCATATGTTGAAAATCGAAAATAACCTTAATTACTATGGCTTCCCGGTGTGATTAACCAAGAAACATAAGATAATTACTAATGCTTTCTGGTCGTAGAAATTTGTAATAGTTGTTTCACGGTGAGCATATTTTACAGAACTGAGATTTTCCGATCACTAGGACCGGAAAATGCTTCCTAGTCGTAGAAATCAGAAAACTAGGTTGTGTTGAATTGTTGATTGTGGTTTGATTTTATTTTTGAAACAGTCATTTCCCGGTCACTAAGATCGGGAAAATTTTCAATTTATGATACATTTTCCGGTCACTAAGATCGGGAAATTGTTCAATTTATGATACATTTCCCGGTCCTTGTAACCGGAAAACTATTGGACAATTCTTTTTCTTAGTATAACAAACCGGAAAATGTGTCCAAATTTTCAATTGTTTCCTGGTCTTGACCACCAGGAAACAGAATTGTGAGTAGTTTTTTGGTTACTAGGAGCGGAAATGATCATAAATTGAACCATTTCTGTTCTTAGTGACCAGAAAACAGTTGTTTTAAAGTTGAATTATTTCCTGATTTTGTAGATCGAGAAACTGTACTTACCATGCAGTCTGTTTACATCACTATTTTTTTATTTGATTTTCTGCAGAAGAGAATTCGAGTGAGGAAGAAGATTTACCTTGGAGAGAGATCATGATGAAAAACAAATTTTTGTTTGTATGTTTAGACAATGTATGTTTGTATGTACATATAATGTTAACTTAGTTGTAAGAATATCGTTTTGATATTGTTACAAGATTTAGACCAATATGAATCTACTCGATCCATAAATAAATGCATATATGAACACATAATTAATTGAGAATTATTAGAAAAAACTAGTGGGATATTTAATTGACGTAATAATTTGAGCAAGATAAGTTATTTGGTTGGTGTTCAGGTGAAATTGAATCGTCAAAATTTGAAGAAAAAAATTAAATATCAATATACCAGGAAATATGTGCATTATTTGCTTATTTCCTGGTCATGATGAAGTTGTGACAAATGAATGAATGGTCAATTTCGAACTCGATTCTAACTTTAACTTTGAATGTAGCTTATCCACTAAGTGGAGAAACGAAATACTAGTATCAAGAAGCATAACAACCATTTGACCACCCTTGTACTCGTCAGCGATTCAATCCGCTTTAAATTTCACCACGGTCATTTTCACTCTTATTCCTACAGAAATTCAGTAAGCAAAATATTTTAGATAAAATTAAACTGAAAGCAAAAAATTAAAATAAAAATTAAAAATTTCTCCAGTAATCTGCAGTGGTTTCCTGGTCATCGTACACCGGGAAACAGAATAAAACTAAAGCTATTTCCCGGTGTTAAAGACCAGGAAACTACTTCCCAGTGGCTTCCCTGTCTTTAACACCCAAAAATAGGTTAATAGTTCCTGTTGTCAATACCGGAAAATCTGTTTGTACGTTTCGCGGTACTCTATACCGAAAAATGTGTTGATATTTGTTCTAATTTTTGGGTGTCGAAACCGAAAAATGACTGTAAAAAGACTGCGATTTCACAACGAAATTTTCCAACACTAGCATCAAAATTGATTCGAAATAACAACTCAACTATGCACAGGATATTATCAAAGATCCTAAATTAAACAAAAATATATATTCTATAAGTTAATATCTCTACGTAACAAAATTAATAATAGTCATACCTTAAATCCCAATTACGTTAAAAAAAAATCTTTTAGTCGCACTGTAACGAGAACACTAGGATTTTATTTATTTTTAATTTATTTTTTTAATATAAAAGGATATCCTTGTCAATTTGCAAATATAATTTTTTTTTTTTAAGGATTAAAGTCATAAATAGCCCGCAAAGCCAAAGTCAACAATTTTATTTTTGAAATCAAAATTTTACGTTAGGAACTTTAGGAGATTTATTATATATATATATATATTTTTTGATTTGGTAACATATTATATTTTTATTCTGAAGGATCAGAATTGAGAAGTTTGGGTTTCCAATAAAAACATTCTATTTTGTTCATTCTTGTTAAAATCAATTTTATTGAGATGATAATGTTCGTTGTACGAATGGGATGTTAAACTAGTCTCATTTAGGATTAAAATGATAAGTCACTTGAGATCATACGTGTTGTGAGGATTGTATTTTGATTGGTATGCTTATTTAATATTTCGATGATCTCTGTGAGCACAATTAAGTGAACGTGTTAGTCTATTTAATTAATTAAATGCACAATTAATCAATTGATTAGGTTAACACACTGCATGTCAAATAGTTTGTAATTAATTTGACTTAGGTAGTGTTGAGATTATATAATCATAATTTAAAAACTGTCGTACAGATTCAATTGGTTATATTCGTAGGTCTTTTCTAGTTCTTAATGTGGTCTATACTAGATTAGTGATGGATTCAAAGGGTCGTATCGGATCAGTCTAATAGATAAGAAAAAATTAGTTATTAAATACATTATCAATAACTATAACTGTGGCTGTTTATATATATATATATAATCAACACATATATTGAATAAGTTGATTTAACTACATGTTTAAATATCATCGATGGTTTATTATGTTAATTTGATTTTTAGTTTAATTACTCATATATTTTATATTTCCAGTATTAATTTTAATTTAATATTTAAATTTATAACTATTAATTTTTATTTTTTAAGATTCAACTCTATTTACTACTATTTTATTTATATTTATAAATTAATTTTAAAATTATCAAATTCGAGACCGTCAATGAATTACCAACCATATAAAGATAGACATGGATGATGAGATTAAATCAATTTTGAAGCAAAATGCTAAAAACTTAATCTAACCCAAAGAGAATAAAATCATTATCCCAAATAAAGCAATATTCCTAAATTTGTTTGTATTTCTTATGTTAGTACTTTTATATATGTATAAACCGTACACGTATAAATATATCTGTATTTGGTGACCTCTAACCACCCTATTACTAGATATATTCTATAAACAATATTGCAACATGATTTTGAATGTATTAGATATTAATCAAAACCATATAAAATATTATTAGACTTGCAAATTGACCATTAATAACTAAAGTACAAAAAAGATTTGGTGATTTTTTTAAATAACAATCCTACCCTAGAAAGAAACAACTAATATCATTATCACATTAAAATCACAATGTGGTTATATTACATATAACTCCTTAAATGCATTAACTTTCTGATAAATTTATAGTATCTGGGTGGTGAGGGAAAAAATTAATAGTGGGTGTGAGATAGAGGTTTTATTTTTCAAATTTTAATTGATGGTGTGATTACATATTTTTAATATTTATTTAATTAATTATTTTATTTATATTTAAATTTAAAAAAATTAATTAGAAAGAAAAAAATAATTTTAGTGGATTATAAATTAAAGAAATTCAAATAAATTAGAAGTTTTTAATTATTTTTTCAAAAATACTATTTTTAACATATCACCATTCACATTCTCTATTTCTCATGCTACATATACTTCAATCCAATAAACTATTAAAAATGTTCTAATATTAATTTGGATAGTTAATTATTCAAAATTTTAATACTTTTTTTATGTTTAATATTATAAATATATTTAACCGTTATTTGAATAATTACTGAATATACAAAATAATCACTCAACAATTACTTTGATAATTATTTTAAAAGTTATTCACCCATTTCACCTCAAATGCATTTGGTATTTCGCTCCCTTTAAAAAATTAGTATTTATATTATTAATTCAGAATGAAAATGAATAAAATTTTAAAAAATATCCTCTAATTACTATAAGAAACAATAATATTCATATAAAAAGTGTATTAATACTTAAAAATAAATTGAAAAAAAATATATTTTCTTGAAGTTGGAACGAACATTTAAAATAATAATAATAGAAAAAGTATATCACTTGAAATGATTTAAGAGAGTATTTAGCTAATAACTAAACCTATTCAAACGGTAGGTAAAATATTGTTTTAAAAATTTAATAGTAATTTAAGAGTCCCTATCTATAGTTAAAACATTGTTTTAAAAATTTGATGGTGGTTTAAAAGTCGATAACTACAATTATATTATTTTAAAATTTTAATAATAATTTAAAAGTCCGTGCTAAGTTACTATCAAATTTATATTATCATAAAAGTTATTATTATTTTTATCAAATTAATATTTTAAAATTTTTATCAAAATTTTACCCTAATCTATTGAGTGTATAAACATATTCGCATCTACCCATACAAATAAAATAAAAAATCACCCAATCTCATCCTATAAATATGAGGAAGTGTCTTATTTCACTACCATTCATAATCCCAAGAAAGATGTCACCAAACTTCCTCCAGTACACCATTCTCTTCACAATCATCATCATCATCATCCTCATCACCACTCAAAAACGAAACAAAAAATTCCTGTTCAACCTCCCAATCATCGGAGCCCTCCCGCAACTCCTCCTCCACCTCCCGACATTCCACGACGCGCTCACCGAACACCTCCGTCACAAAAACGGCACCGTTTTCGTCAAACAAGCCCTACTCTATCCCACCAACATCCTCATCACTTCGGACCCCACCAACGTCCACTTCATTTCAACTTCACACTTCTCCAAATTCATCAAAGGCCCCGAATGGAGAAAAAGACTGTCAATATTCGGCCAACACAACGTCTTCAATGCAGACAATCATGAATGGAAGCTTCGTCGTAACACTTTTCGCGCCTTTTTTACACACCAACGTTTTCAATCTCTGCTTAATGAGACCATTGGAGATATCATAGAGAAAAAGTTGGTTGAGTTTTTGGAAACAAATTGTTTGGTGGACTTGCAAGAGGTTTTTGGTAGGTTACTGCTTGATTTTGGTTGTGTTATTGCTATTGGTTCAAACCCCAGCCCTAATAGGGTTTCGTTATTAGGGTTTGCTTTAGATGATGCTTGGGAAGCTATTTTTATGAGATATATTGTGCCTGAGAGGTTTTGGTGGTTGCTTCGCGTTTTAAGAGTAGGCAAGGAAAGTAGGGTACAGGAAGGGTGCAAGGTGGTGGACGATTTTTGTAGTGAAATTATATCTAAAAAACGTCAAGAGATTGATAAAATTGGAGATGAAGGAGATGAATTTAGTGTTTTGAATTGTTATTTGACTAGAGATCCGATTTGTGGAGAAGAAAATGATGAGGTTATAAGAGATATGATTATTAATACTATATTTGCTACTAGGGACACCATGAGTATTACTTTATCTTGGTTCTTTTATCTAGTGTGTAGCAATCCTAGTGTAGAAACCAAACTTAAAGAAGAGATAAGAAAACAAAAGGAAAGAGATTTGAATAAGTTGGTGTATTTGCATGCAGCTTTATGCGAAACGCTTAGACTTTATCCGCCTGGTGGATATGAATCGAGAACTCCTCTGGAACATATGAAGCTTCCGAGCGGACATTTTGTTGATGAGAATACAATGGTTTTGATAGTGGTGTACGCAATGGGACGAATGGGGACGGTATGGGGAGAAGATTGTTGCGAGTTTAAGCCGGAGAGATGGATAATGGAGAATGGAGAAGTGAAACATGAAGCTGCTTATAAGTTTTTTGCATTCAATGCTGGACCAAGGACTTGTTTAGGGAAAGATGTGGCTTTTGAGGTAATGAAAGTTGTGGTTTGGATAGTTATGAGAGATTATGATGTTGAATTGGTGAAGAATCATCCTGTGAGTCCTAAGTTGAGTGTTATGTTTAGGATGAAATATGGTTTGCTTGCTAGGGTTAGCAGGAGATCAATTTAGGTATGGTGTTTTTAGCTATGTGATCATCTGTACTTGCTGCTGGTGTTGGTGTTTTAGCATAAGAAAGTTATTGTTGTATTGTATCAATAAGGTGTGAAAGATTGTATGTGTATTTTTATGTATTTTTAGGTCTTCTATGGGTATTGTGTGTACCTAGTAAATTTGTGAATTTTCGGTTTTAATTTTTTATCCACTTTAATTACGTAAAAGGAGGGATTACTGTCCATACTTAACTAATTAATTTATTTATTTTTTCTCTGGTTAGATTTTTAATTTTATCGAAATTTTTTTATCTCCATGAAAGCATCACCTTTCACAATAACAGTTTGTGTTCCTATTTATGGTTGCTAATATCAAATATAAACTTTTAAAAGTTTAAGCGATAGAATTTAATAAATATTAAAAATACATAAAAATAAAATCTGTTGAGATTTTATTTATCAAAGTGCCATTGTCCTAAATCAGAGGTACTAAACAAGAAAAATGGAGAGAGAAATCAATTAACAGATAGAAATAAAATATTTTTTTATAATTGTGTCAGAGTTGGGATTTCAACTGCCACCCTATCAGGATGCCCTAAATAGAGGTGGAGACTCAGAGTTGGAAAGGGTATTTTAAAAATTTTAATACGGCTGAATTTAATTTAAAAAAAAAATTTAAGACTAAAAAAATTTAAACATATAATTATAAAATTATTTTGAAAAGTTAACAAAAGTAATTTTAAAATTTTAAATTTTACCCCTCCAATGAGATTGTATGGATATTTTGGGGAATCAAATTCTATAATTATATTTTAAAAATTAAAAAGTTGGTTAAGAAGAATTATAACTAATTTTAATTTATCATATATTAAAAATTTACATATTTTTATTTATATATAATTAAAAATATTAAATGTTCAGTCGTAAAAATATAAATTTATATCGATGAATCTCAAACTTTAATATACTTCCTCCGTTTACTTTTAATTACCACACTTGCTAGTTGTTACCGTTCATTTCTCAATCTTATTTCGCACGTTGTTATTTATATATAAAGAAAAATATAGTCAAATGAGATTTAATTTATTCGTTTTAATGTCTATTTTTCAAATTAAAAATTATTATAATTTTTAATTACATATAATTAAAGTAAAATAGAAAAAATATAATTTAAATAAATAATATTATGCCGTGTGAATAATAAATAAAAAAAACATTTTACCACATACTAGTATGTTAAATTCGTGATTAAGTGCTCTTGTTACAATAAATTTGATGGTTGGTTTGTTATAAATGTCATAATATTGAGAAATGTACTTTGAATGCTATATTGAGATGTTTGGTTAGTGAATCCATGAATTGAATGAAAATGCAGGTCTATTATGTGGACTATCGGTTGAATATGCAAATATGTCTAGAACTTTGTAATAGTGAAACATGATGCATTCGGTATCAAGATTCTTACCTTTGCACTCCATATTTATCATTTGTCAATTGAAAATGAATTAACATTGATTACCTAACTTAAATGATGGACATAGCCACAACAAAAGGTTCCAAATATGAAGGGCCATTTTGGGAGGTTGAAGGAGACGTTGAAAAAGAAAAAGAAAATAAAAATAAAAATAAAAATAAGGATGATGATTTGGATTTGGGATAAAGATAGACATATTAAATAAAATAATAAAAAGTCAACTTAAACTTTATCCTTTTTAATTGAGTATGATTCACTCCATTATTATTACCCTTTTTAATTATTTCTCCTCTATTTCTTATTCTATTAGATTTAGTTTCCAAAGAAAAATTAAAAAAGAAAAGAAAAAAAGTTTGCAAATAGGCGAGAAACAAGTGATAACAATAAATAAAATAAGTCACAGCCAAATCAAGATATACAGGTCAACACGGAGAAACCATCTTCCATATTTATCACTAGGCAACAATAATAAAATAATCTTAATAATAATTTTCAAATTCAGTGTCAGTCAATTAATCCAAGAAAATTGATGAATTTAAATCAAAACTTTAATGCCTATTTCAACAATTGATTGAATACTAATTAATAATAATTTTTTCAAAATTAATAAAAAATAATATCTGAATCCAAAGGCTAGTACTACGTGCCAACTCTAATCACATATATGACTTTGTGCAACTTTATATAGTATTTTATACCTACAAAATTTGTCAACTTATATTTAAAAATCATCATCAGATCTGAAAACCATGTTATATAACATATACATGTCGTAATGATGATTAAAAAACTCAATCAAAGAAAGCTCAGTATTACCTTCTCATTATATATGTGGATCAAAGTAGAGCTTACCATTATTCTGTTCTGTTGACAATGTCAGGATCGGAAACCAGGTCACCGTTGCCGTTGCTGTTTCGGCGACATTCGAGCACCGAGAAGAATTTAGCCTCCGTTTCCAGTAGTCTCTTGCCGGCTTTTGGTACTGTTGTTGATGACAATCACTTGCATCACAAGAAATTTGTTGTTGCTCCTTATGACTATAGATACAGGTAACAGTTATGTTTGATTCTTTTACTAGTTTATTCAAGATTTTTAGAGGTATGTTTTTCTGGTTTATTGAACTTGTTTTAGGGAAAATAGTTATACACTTCTGTACTAAGGTTATTTTCAGCTCCTGAGTTGATATTTAGCCTGGTTTATTTTCAACTCATAGTTGGAATAGGTTTCAAATAGCGGTTAAATAAATAGTTATATAGTTAGCTGTTAGATTAGAATCTAAATTTTGAATTAAATAATTATATAGTCAGTTGTTAGATTAGAATCTAAATTTTGAATGGATTGTTTGGTATAATTTTATATTTTTAAATTAGTTGTTATGTATTAAATTATTAATTTTTATTAAAACTATAAATATAATTAATTTATAAATAAAAATATTAACAAAATAAATCACTATTAGTTTTGGTAGTTTACAAAATGCAATTTTAAAAGTTAATTATAAATTTATAACTCTAAATACTATTATCAAATATGTCTTTTTTTTTCTATTATAAAAATATAATTTAAAATTTAAATAGTATTTCGAACTCTAAAATTTTTTTTAAAATATGTACTTTGAAATATTTGTTACAATTTTAATAATTACGAAAATTAGTAATTTATCGAAAATATTAATATTTATTATATTATTGTAGAAATTGCTTCGCTAAATATGGCGCTAATACATGTTTACTAACATGGAAAGAAAAATAAATTAAATCAAAAAGAAAGGAATAAGTATCACCTCAATTATCTAATTATATCTACTAAATCAATTATATCACAAAAGATTTTGCTAATTGGTATCTCTTTTTTGAAATGTGAAATGAAGGTGGTGGCAGACATTTCTAGTGATACTAGTGCTATACTCAGCGTGGGCATCTCCATTTGAATTAGCATTCAAGAAAGCAGCATCAGGCTCACTAATGATAGTTGATTTAGTGGTTGATGCTTTCTTTGCTGCTGATATTATCCTAACTTTCTTTGTTGCTTATCTGGACAAATCTACTTACCTACTTGTCGCTGACCACAAGAAAATTGCTACAAGATATGTTACAAGACTATGGTTCACTATGGATGTAGCTTCAACTCTACCATTTCAATTCATATACAGAATCTTAACTGGTAGAATGCACAATGGTGAGGTCTTTGGTTTCCTCAACTTGCTTCGCCTTTGGCGACTTAGACGTGTTAGTGAACTCTTTAAAAGGTAAGCATGAGCTATATAGAATGATCTAATGAGTGTCAAATCTAATGTGAGAATTTGTTTCTAACAGGCTAGAGAAAGACATACGTTTCAGCTACTTCATCACAAGATTAAGCAAATTGATCTGTGTAAGTCACATGTACTGCCTATGCTTCCTAGAACTTTAACTTGTTTTTAGCTACTTGACATTTGCTGGTCATCACAGGTTACACTATTTGCGGTCCACTCAGCAGGATGTTTCTACTACTGGTTAGCAGCACATCATCATAATCCAGAGAACACATGGATTGGACTTGCAGTCAAGGATTTCAAGCACAGAAGTATTTGGGTTGGCTACACCTATTCGATTTACTGGTCCATTGTCACCCTCACCACTGTGGGCTATGGTGACTTACATGCTGTGAACACAGGAGAGAAGGTATTTAACATGTTGTACATGTTATTCAATATAGGCCTCACGGCTTATATTATAGGAAACATGACAAATCTCATTGTTCACAGCGCTGTTCAGACCTTTTTCATGGTAATTTTTAAAGGCTTCCCTATTCTCATTTTGTCAAAATGTAAAAGCATAGAATTTGAGTTACCTTACATTATCATGACGTTGTAGAGGGATGCTATCAATGAGATTCTGCGCTATGCGAGCAAGAACAGACTCCCTGAAGGCCTAAGAGAGCAGATGTTGGCGCATATGCAACTCAAATTCAAAACAGTGGAGCTGCAACAAGATGAAGTACTTGATAAACTGCCTAAGGCAATAAGATCTAGCATTTCACAGCAACTTTTCCAGAACACAGTCGAAAAGGCTTACCTTTTCCAAGGAGTCTCTGAAGACCTTATTGCACAATTGGTAGGAAACCACATCTGCTATGATTTAAGACAAAATACGATATAATGATGCAACAGCAATGATTTTGCATATTTAACAGTTGTAATTGGATCTCTGATGCTATTTGTATCCTACACAGGTGTCTGAGATGAAGGCAGAGTATTTCCCACCTAAAGTTGAAATCATTTTACAAAATGAGATACCAACAGATTTCTACATATTAGTATCTGGAGCACTGGTATGGATGCTTACTTCCCCGTAACATTTACCTATTTACTGCTTGTGGATGAAGAATCTAACTATAATTTAAATTGCAGGATGTGCTGGTATTCAAGAACGGATCAGAGCAGGTGTGTACACAATTTTTAAAGCTAACAAAAAAGTGAAACTCTAGTTTGATTTAGAATTTATATAGTAGCTATTATCATCAAGTGCCGGATCCTTCAAATTAATATGTCAGTAATATCAACTAAGAGCGGTTGATATTCTGAACTAAATCGCAATACCTGCATAGGTAACCATCCAATTCTAGAACTTAATGAGAAAAACAGGAATAGTGAATGACTAGTTCTAAAGTCAAACTACAGCTATTCTCCTGATAGAAATCACTGTACAAATTTCTAACTGTTAATGGCTTCTACTCTACGAACGCACTAAAGCAGATGACTCACTACAAAAGCAGAACACCTTCTGTCTGTCCCTTACTTCCAACTTCCTCATCCTGTAACAGCAAACCAATAAGAAGTTTTAGTGAGAAGTGAAGGTTGCAACATGTTTTCAGTTAATAGCAGACAATATTAGTTATTAATATCTGATAGCACCAACCAAAATAAGCAGCATAGAGAGATTTATTCTAGAATACAAATAATTCCATAGTCATAAGAAAAGAACATACAAGCAGTCGAAGTCTAACATCACACAAGTTCTCCAGATTTTGTCAAAACTAGGATCTGGGGACATGGCAGGAGAGATTGGTGTATTTTTCAATATACCACAACCTTTCACTCTGAGAACCAAGAGGCTCTCTCAAGTCATTCGGATTAGTCATCATCACTTGAAGCAAGTGCTGCAACCAAATCAAGAAGATGGAAAGAAGATCATGTCTAGTTTTATTCAGGTATTGGATTTCATATATTTGGTCCATTCAAATTTCACAGAATGTGCACATCCCTACTTGTAAAAGCACTAGTTAATGATCAATCTTCTTTTTACAGTACCTGAAGAACCTGAAGCCAGAAATGCTAGAAGAATTGCCATTTTTGAGCGACTTGCTCAGCAACATAAATGTACAGGTATATTATCATCACCTACTACTGAAAGCAAGGTGCAGCATAGGATAGTACTGCTGAAGTAAATGAATCAACTTAGAAGGGATTATTTGCATTTTTATTAGAGCGAAAATTTTGATGACCCTAGTATCTAAATAGACCTGTGTGTAGTAAAGAAAAACTCATGCTATTTGCGAGAATTATAAATTGTTGACCAGAAAGTTCCCAACTCCAAAACAGAAGTAGTTAAATCTTCAGAAAGATTACCAACTTCAGCCCAAGCCTGTTCTCATTAGTGAACATATCACAAAATTTATGCTAATGATAATCATTGTCATCATTTGCAGATTACAACATCAAATGAGGAGCAACAGAGTCCTGAATCGTCAAACGCTCGACAAGATGCAGATGTGAAAGGTAAACTTAATGTTTTATGCAATCTTTTTGTAGCAGCTTATGTTCTTCCTATTTAGTCTGCCAAACATCTCAGCAGTAACCCAAGGCAGATTGACGTTAGTCTACCTAGGCCTTTTGTCAAATTATATAGTATACTTATCCACACCTATGGTAGCCTTATATGATCCTTTTGGGATGGTGACAGCAATTTTTTTCTTCCTCACTTAGCACATTAAGCATCTTACCATAACCATATGCAGAATTGCATAAATAAATGTATCTATGAAGCTTCTGTGTGTCTAGTGTTTTTGTTTAATCATATTAACTTATCTACGTCTAAGCACAACATCACTTTGCAGAAGAACCGGAAAATTCCAGTCCATTGCCAAGCATAGTGCCTATAAGGGTGATAATTCATGGTCATCATCCAGATGCACATGCAACAGAAGTAGGATATGATACAGAAGGAAAACTTATACATCTTCCAGTATCAATTGATGATCTCTTCGAAGTAGCAGGTATGGCTTCAGAGAATGTTGATATTTCACTTTAAAGAAGACCAAATCATAAGACTTCAAAATATCCATTTCAACAAATGTGGTTAATGATTATACAATATGCTTGTTTATTGTAAATTAAACAGGTCTACATGATAACAACTAGGTGGAAACTAGATTCGGTCTACTGTGTACTCAATAAGCTAGCCACACTATTCAAACCTTGAAAAAAGAAAAACTGAAGTGTCAGACCTATCTAACAAGAAAATATAGAAAAAACTTGTATTCTTCTCTGACTTTTATATCTAGTGATGCAACCCTAAGGACAAAATTTAGCTAGCCATACTAATGCATCTACCAAAATAGGTGTGTCCAAGCCTCCCTAACAAGAAACAATAGAGAGCCTCAATAGTTTTCTTCTTTTGCTTCTGAATCAAGTGCGAGTGAACTAATTACTAGTCAGGGGCAATGGGGAACTAATTTTGAATTTGATGCAGAAAAAAAATTTGGCAAGAGAGGAAGCAAAATTCTCATTGCCGATGGCTCCCAAGTGGAAGATTTAGATGCTTTGAGAGAAAAGGATCACTTGTATATCGTTTGAACAAAAAGGCACTTTCCAAATCATGTGCCTACCCTGTATCTACTGTGACTTTGACAGTCATGAAAGATATTTCAAAATGTCTTGTATTGTATGTAACTAGGAAAAAGAAAAACAATTGGGGAAAAAAACAGCAGTAAATGGGAGTATATTCAGCTGCGAGTTTACCATACATGTAACCTATACATAGTATATGCGAGTAAAACAGTCACCAACAATAATCATGTGTAAGCATCAAATGTATTTTCTCTTCACTTCACTTCTTTCTATTTTCTCCTTTAGTGAAAAGAGTATAAAATGCATCTCTGAACATCAATTATGCACATAAACAGAATTCCTAAAAACATAAAAATAAAATAAGCTTACCGCTTCAAAATCTATTGTTGAGCATTTCAAGAACAGTGTGTACATCTTTCTGGAATCGCTCCATCTCTTCCTCCACCACTTGCTTCTTCTCAGATGCCAAGTTCTTGCACTTGTCTATCTCCTCTGTAACTTCACCAGCCTTCTCTTCAGTTTCACTATCAAACAAACCAGCCTCACTAATACTTACAAACACTACTCATCTTACTTGATATTAATCGGGAAAAAAAAAATTCTCAATCAAAGTTCTCTAACAACATAATATTCAAATATAATCTACTCACGCGTAAATAAGAGTAAATAAACCGTACAATTTTGATCAAACTAGCTTGAAACTGACCTTATCACGTTAAGCATGTTTGTCATTGACATCTGAACCTGTTGCGACAAATCTGCCATTATCAAAACATTAGAAATCAGTAACCGATCTATATCTTATCAAAATGACTAAGAATTTTTTAATTCATCAAATTCAACAAATGTGATCGCTCGACATACAGGATTTTAGTCAAGATCTATCTAATTAACTGTGAATTTCGAAGTCAGGTAAAACGACCACCGACCGTAAAAGAGAGAGGAAATCTGAGAATCGGATTCCGGTAACCGAGGTTGATCGCTTTGCGACGGTGACGACGCCATTGTCTTCTCTGTTAATTTTTCAAAATTTGGATGGAAGTGTGTTAACAAACTCTACTGGCGCGAGTTTTGTGAGCGAAGTGTGAAATACCCGAAATATCCTGGTGCTTTAATTTATACGTCAGTTTCCCTGGGCTCCTCAACTATGGGCCAGCCCACTGTCCAGAAAATATAACCGTGTCCATTTTTGGGCTTTTCAGCCCATACACACCTTAAAAAACGTTTTTTTAAAAAATAATAAGAATTATTCCCAAGTTAAAATGATTTTTTTTTATTTATTTTAAATTTAGGAATATGATTAGACTTCATTTATCGTGGTATTCGATTTGTATGTTGGATATAAATTTAAGAAATATTAAATAAGAAATTAAGTTAACATCAGTGCCTAACGTATCGGAGAAGTAAAACAATATTATAATACAAAACAAGAAGCCTAATAAGGGCTATTTGTAGATCTCGACAAGTAAAATGACGGCATCATATGATAATAATGAATTATAAACCCAATACAAAACAAATTCCCTTCTATTGGACATTGTCGTTGGTCAACAATTTCCATGCTCAAATCTCCATCCTTGTCTTCATATTTTTCACTACTATGATGTAGTAAAAAAAAAAAAAACACATAAAAAATTCACTCTCAATTAAAAAAAAATCATAAATTATATTGATTATTAAATTAATAAAATTTAAATATGTTTTTTATATGATTAGAGTACAATCTACACATACCCACAAGTAACATTACTCTTATAAGAAACCTAATGTTATTCTAATAATACATAATTACACAATATATTTAGATATCTACCTATCTGTCTCTAAGAATCATAGCCTTAAAAAAATACCATATTATAAAATTATAATAATATCTTAAATTCCCCCACACGTAAAGAATTTTTGGGTACTTGTGGAGGTACCAACCCATGTTATTTTATTTTTATATTATTTTAAAAATAATAAATTCAATATGTAAATGAAAATACATGACGTATATCTAGTCATGTGTCCGGTAGATGTGCAGCAGTTAAGAGAGTCCACATAGTATTAAATTGCAAGAATCCAAAGCAAATACAATTCTTCTTTTCAACTTTGAACAGTATGACTCCAATACGCACTTCTACATGTCGTTTTGAATACACACAGACACCAACAAATCTGTAAACTGTGTTACTGTACATGCCAACAAAAGATTTTCTGACATGTTTAGTTGCTTCTATAAACTTAAAATAAATATATTTTTATTATTTTATATTAATTTCTCTCTTGTTTTTTTCACTGTCAAATTAACTAGGAAGATTATGCTGGGATTAAATTATAAAATTATTTAAGTAGATGGACAAATATTGGTGGTGAAAACACAGTTATAAATTTTTAAACACTATCTTTGTAGTTCATTTTTTATTTAAAATTATTACTACGTGAATAACGATGTAAAAAAATTAAAGTAAAAACAAGGAAAGACCACGCATTTAACGTATTTTCTGCATCATTTTTATACAAGGTGGCAAATCACATTGAGTTTGATAGTATAATATAATAAATATTTATGGGCCACACTATATATTATTTTATGTAGGTTGAAAATTTTTTAAGTTCAAATACAATTAAATAATGTATTATATTATATGAAGGAATTAATATTATTTTTTTTAAAAAAATTAATGTCTTCTATAAATTAATCATATCAAATTATAAATTTCAGTTGTAAAAATTGTTAATAATTATATAAAAATTGAAATATTAGAAAAATCATGAAGAAAAATATAATTATATTTATAAGCTTCGTTCAAATGGTTGATTTTTTTATAACAAAAAATAATAATATTTATATAATCAAGTACAAAAGCAGTTTAAAATGCCACATTAGATCACACACGTGTGGTGGGTCCACTTATTCATCCATAGTGGTAAAACTGCAAAATAAAATCCAACCGACCATAACCGTTTTGAAGGAATCTTCACTCTACCACCGTTAGATTCATCGAGATAGAAAACAGTAGATGTACACGTGTCTATTTTCTAATGTGTATTGTATTGTATACGTGTGTACAAAAGCTGAACTCTGAAAACAAAAATAAATAAATAAATAAATTATGTATAAAAAATAAATAAATACAAGTAGAGTAAAGAGAGAGTGAAATGATGAGTTAGAGTTGGATTTATTTAACTTGGGTTAGGTTAACTAAACGACAATGACGTGGCAAGGATGATCCAGCAATTATTAGTTAACGGCTATTCACGGCGTTTGTAACTTTCCGTTATATTGGGTTTTTGTTGAATAGCGTGGAAGGTGCTAGAATGAAGTGGAGAGCGATAGAACACGGTAGTTTTTGCTTTGTGCAATTTTGGACATGTAATAACATAATATTACCATGATTTTATTTTATTTTTTTATAGTTATGAAAATTATGCGATTTAATAAAATTATATTATTATTAAATAGTTCAAATATAATAAAAATATTAGAAATTTATTATTTTTTATTTCAAAATTATTTTTATTTAATTTATTGTAAAGTATAATTTTTATTATTATATTTTATTTTAATTGAGATATAATAATAGTTGTAAATAGTTTTTTTAATACTTTATATTATTTTATTGATGTTTAAAATCTTAATAACATCATTTGAAAGAGTAAACTAAAATAATATAACAATTAATTTAAAATGATTAATTTAAATTTCTATAAATAACTATAGAATGATTATTGTAACTCTAATAAAAAAACTAAAATTAAATCTATCGTTTATTAATTTCCTTAATAAAATAGCTAATAAACTATATACTAAACAACTGAAAGCCAAAAAAGACTAAATAATTTAAATTAATTAAAAAAAATCAAATCAAATAATTAAAGTGCATCCCATTATACTATATTTTATTTAATATTATGCTAATTATTTAAATATTATATAATTTTAGAATAATCAGTTAAACAAATAAATACATATTCTGTGGGCGATCTTGTAATTTAGAAAAAAAAATATTCGAAGCTAAGAAACATATGTACATTAAGTGGACACATCAAAAACAAAGATATCAACGTGGATTTTCTGTTCGAAAAAGACCAAAAACTCAATTAAACAGCGAACATTATGATATCATTTTGTCGTTTCCACAAAACACATTATAAAAATAAATTCAATAATTTAAAACACTTAAAAAATACTATCCAAATATATAATTTTCAAAAAGAACCTTTTGTTCTGTTGTTATTATTTCGATACCATATACCATAACTTTAACAGACACAACCCAGAGAGTGATACAAACAGTACAAAGTTAAAGTATGCTGAATCGATGACTAACGATGATGGTCTAAAGTGATCGCCGCGGACCACGTGCGGTCATGTTTTGTTTAGTTTTGTAGTAACACTGCTATTTATTTTTCAATTTTTCAATTTTTAAAACATGTGTTAATAGAGAGCTATCAATTTTCACATGCAATGTAACAGAAGAAGAATAATGAACTGGGTCCACTTTAAATTTTCCAATTTCATATTTAATGATATTGATGAATACTAGGTAGTAATAATAATTACATGTAGCAGAACAAGATATAGATGTAGATATAGATTAGATTTTGATTTATTCAATGTTGTTTTGTGACTGTGGCTGTTCTTCAACAAAGATATACATACACGTTATGCACTTTGTTGTCGAAATTACGTTCAATCGTGTCTTAATGTTCTTGACTTCGTTTGATGTTTTTTAGATTATTGTTCTGTTTTGCATGAACGAAACAGCTGTTTGATATTTTTGTTTTGATAGCCCTGTGGAATGACAGTAGATCCGTGATCATCAATCATGAAATTTTGTTTTCATTTCTATTAATTTATTTTAAAAATATTTATGATTATAAAATTATTAAATAATCAAATTCATGTGCTATTTAGTTTGAAATTAATATAGAAAAATATACTAATATAATTTTGAAAAATAGATTACATTTCATTTATTTATTTATTTATAACAAAACAGAATTTTTTAATTAAATATATATTTTTTAAATTATTCACAGAATGGACAAATATTATTAATTTAAAAACGACAAAATAAACAAATTTACAAAAGATGGGTTTATAAATACTTGCCGCGTAATCAAATGACTAAGCTTAACTGGGACACGATTAACTTAACCACCGTCAAAAAGAACGATAACGGCAATAGTGGGTAAACGTTTAGAAGAAAACGTGAATTAACAGAGAATTTTGTCGTTTAGTGATGAGTCATTGTAAAAAGGGTAAAAAGATAATTGAACAGTATAGCACTTTTGAGTGGGTCCATTTTGTTTAAGATCATGCCGTTACTTTTCCAATTTCTATTTTAAATCCTCCGTTTTTTTTTATTTCCGAAAACTCCTCATTTTTTCAAACGTTTCACTTTGAGTATCCGGTTTTGAAAGTTTTGGAAAACCATCCCCAAAATCAAAATTACTAGTGGTTTTTTGGTATTTTTGTAAGTGGTTTTGGTGTTGTATGAGTAGTTTTGAAATTCTATATGTTTAGTTTAGATATTCGAAAATTTTCTAAAATCAAAATTACTCATACAACACCAAAATCACTCACAAAATTACCAAAAACCACTAGTGGTTTTGATTTTGAGGTGGTTTTCCAAAACTTTTAAAATCGGGTGCTCAAAATGAGTTTGGAAAAATGAGGTGTTTTTGGAAATAACCCTTTTTTTTTATCTGCTATACTTGTATAGTATTTACTATTCATTCATCAATCTTATTTTTTATAGTGTTACTTACGTATAAAAAGAAAAATATATTCAAGTGGGATCTTGTTTTATTCTTCTTAATATCTACTTTTTAAATAAATTTTTTTATAATTTTTAATTGTATATAATTAAAAATATTTACCGTTAAAACTATGTTTCGAATAGTGTGTACACAGAAAGTATAGCGGATAAAAAAAAATTGTTACCTCTATTTGCCACGTCATTTCTTCATTAGGTAATTAAATTTCTTTTTGTGATATTAAAAAAATTATTTTTGAAGATATTGGTTCATAACAAAATCAAATCTTTGCTAGTTTTTTCTCAGTTTTAGTATACGAATAGAATTTTCCATTAGTTACAGTAGCAGTTATAGCGTAATTTAACTTTATTATAATTTTATAATAAGAATAATAAATTTTAAGATTTTAAAAAATACTATTTAAGTTTTTACTAATTTTGTTTATATAAAAAATATATGAAATGATTGAAATATATATTTATTTAAAATAAAAAATAAAAAAATATAGAAAAAATATTTAAATTATTATAAAATTATTAAAAAATATATAAAAATTTCCATTTATAAAAATATATAGTAATAAAAAATTATGATAAACTATTGAACTTTAGTTATAGTTATGTGGATTTATATATATTTTAAATTATATTTAAAAATTATATACCCGAAATTATATTTTTAATTTTAAAATTTTTTATTTTAAAATTTAAGTAAATTTTTGGAAGTGATTTTTTTTAAAAAGTATTTAAAAAAATTTAAATTTAAAATAAAATAACACTGAAATTATTAAATATCTCCAATTTCCCACCATAATTAATTAGTCTTTTACATCACTACAATAATTTTTTTTTTTAAAATACACAAAAAAAAAACAAATAATTAAAAAATTGAGTGTGGACAAAGTGAAATAATCAAATAATAAAAGGACCCCAACGCTATTAACCACAGGTGGGGTTTTCAATTTATCTGATAATCTGACAAAATAATAATTAAAATTCAGAAAACATTAAAAAAATAAAAATAAAAACAATTAAAAAAAGTGAAGAAAAGAAGAAAAAGACAAAGAAGGTAAATAGAAGTAGGTAAATGCAAACATAGAAGAGTTGGTAAAAAAAAATTAAATAAAAATAAAAAAAAAATAAAAAAAAATCTCACATTGCATAATCTGTGGGCGTCAACAGTGGTGGTATATGTTTTATGTATTAAAACAGTCTCTTCTCTTGCATACGTAATTTCTCATCTCATCGCTCTGAGCGTGAGAGAGAAAGAGAGAGTCATGAGTATTTCAGAAGCTCGCTGATTTTGAGGCAACAATAACCAGAGTGAGAGCAGAGAAAAAGAAAAAAAAAAAAATACATTGAAGAAGAAGAGTAGAGAGCAAGTTTCACTTTCTCACTCTTCTTATACATTACCAAATATTTAAATCTTTTACTCCATTTGGGTTTTGGGTTCCATTTTTGAACCATTTTCATCCTCTCTGTTTTTAGTTTTTCTCTCTGTAGCTGACTGAGACTTCTTTGAGTGAGATTCAGTTTCTACCTCAGGTGGGTTTGATTTCATGGATTGCATTTGTGTCAAGATTGTGTCTTGGATGTTTATTTCATCTGGGTTTGTTCTCTTTTGATTGTTTTTGATGGTTTGTCAGCTGGTTTTGGGTGATTGAATGTGATGCATTTTTGTGTCAAGGCTCTGGGTTTGGGTTTGGTTGGTTTCTACTGATTGGTTGATCAGTTTGGTTTTTTTGTGTGATTAATGTGATTTTCTCATCTGGGTATGTTCTGTTTTCATCGTTTTTCATTATTTAGAAGTTGATTTCTTCCTCTTTTTCAGATTTAGCTTTGCTTACAATTTGGGGAAACTTTACTCGTTTCTTTTGCTTTTTTCTGACTGATTTGACATTTTCTTGTCATCTCAGACTTTCTTTAGTGCTGCTACGATGATATTTACTTTCTTTAATCTATGTTTAGGAGATATCTACAGACTACAATCACATCTTTGAGTCATATTTTCACATTCCTTTTGATGTTATTTTGCTTCAGAAATGATCATTCTTCATTTAGTTCATATCTGGTCTACGATTTATGATCTCATCATTGATTTTTGTTGATGCTTTTTCCCCGCTTTTTGACTAATTACTGTTTGAATCGATTGATTTTTCACAGTCAACAAGAAGAAGAGCTTGAAAGGGTGTGTGGTCAAGTGAGGTTTTTGAGATAATGCTGAGGAAGAGAAGCAGGTCAATTGAAAAAGACCAGCAAATGGGTCATCTGAAAATGGCATTTCCTGGTGTTGAGTCCTCTTTCTCTTCGGAAAATCACAAAAACAACTCCTTTTTCAATGTCCCTGGTGGTCTCTTTGTTGGGTTGAGTCCTAAGGGTTTATCTGAGTCTGATTCAGTCAGGAGTCCAACTTCTCCTCTTGACTATAGAGTGTTTTCCAACTTAGGTAACCCATTAAGGTCCCCAAGATCCCCCACTAATCAAAAGACCTGGGGTACTACTAGCAAAGTTGGTCTTAGCATAATTGATTCACTTAAGGATGATGATAGTGCTAATGACGGGAAGGTCTTGAGATCAGAGAGTAAGAACATTCTTTTCGGACCTCGAGTGAGGACTAAAACACCTCTTGGTCGGAACCAAACCAATTCTTTTGAGACACCTAAATCCCTCCCTAAGAATTATGCAATTTTCCCTTATACCCTGAACAAATCTTCTCTGCAGAAGGGTAGCTCTGATGTTGTTTTTGAAATTGGAGAAACCCAATTGGGGCCGGAACCATTTGGGAAAATCCGGTCTCGCTCTCTGGATTCATGCAGATCATTTTCTGCTCTTGCTGGTTCTGCTTTCGCTGCTCATAGCCTCAATTCGAGCTACAAGGATTCTGGTTTTGAGAACTATGTTTTCCCTATAAGTCCTTCTCCTCAAGTGATTGGAGGAAATGGGAACTCAAACAATTTTGATCCGATGAAACTGTATTCGACCTCAGTACCAGTTGGCTCTGGTAATGCATTCCCAGAAGCACTCACAGTTGCAGTTGATTCGCTCTCAGCCAGTGAGATTGAGCTTTCTGAGGAGTACACTCGCGTGATATGTCACGGTCCCAATCCGAAAACTACTCATATATATGGGGATTGCATTTTGGATTGCTGCACTAATGACTTAAGCTCATTTGAGAAAAATGTCACTAAGGAGCTTCCAGGAATCACAACAAGCTCTACGACTATGCCTTATATGTGTGATGATTTCTTGAGCTTCTGCTACACTTGCAACAAAAAGCTGGAGGGCAAAGACATCTACATATACCGGTAAACCCCCACGTATACTCATTGATTTGATTTCACGCAATGCAATTATCTATCTATTGAGTTTGGATACTAATCTGGTTTGTTTTGCTTTTACACAGAGGTGAGAAAGCCTTCTGCAGTCTGGACTGTCGCGCGGAGGAGATTTTGATGGATGAGAAATTGGAGAAAACCAAAAACAAAGAAGGTGAAAGCTCAACCTCAGCTGAGAACACAAATCATTTTTCCGAAGGGGTGATCTTTTACCCGTAGCACCACCATTTCCATGATTGATGAACAAGGTAGACGCTTGATCATCAGTTTATAATATCTAGAGCTGTTTATGTTCATCTTTCCTTATTAGCAGCCGCTGATGGTCGTTTTGTACATTGGTTCGTTTACCTTATCATGTTTCAACTTTCATGGCCTGGTGGTTATATCTATATCTATCTATCCTATGATGCAGACATGAATCTATATATATTAGAACTTCCAAATTGATAAAAGCTTTATGTTAATGAAGGGTTGAAGCCTGTTTTGGTGGCTCCCCCATTTTCATTTTTATCTTTGCCTTATGCTTTCTAACTGCTGCTGAATCTGAAATGTATAACTCTCAACATTTTGACTCAGAAAATAATATTAGTATCACCATTGTCTTCTGTCAAACAAATTGATTTTGTTATATGTTGAAATGATGAGTTTTGATATTGCTATTGGAATTTAACCCCCTCATCCACATTAAGTCTGGTGACTGGATTTGTGGGGGAGTCAGCTGACTTTAAGGAAAAGGTTTTTTTTTTTCTTGATCACATTCACAGATTTCTTTGGATTCATCAAAACTCTTCTGTAGTTTCATCATAGTGCTGCTTTTTATACAAACTTTGTCATGATACACCAATTCACATTATTCCACTTTTACCATAGCTCAATGAGATATGAATTTAGTGGTAGATATTCACCTTTTTATCACTGCATAATATCATTTTTAATCATCTTATATATGATGATTCAGTTTATAAACCAACTCTGATAAACATTCACTCTCTGTATATTCACATCAATAGGCCACATTTTGCAATTATCAGACTTGTCAGAAACATGAATGTATCATCTTCATTTCTTGAAACAACAACTTGCATGACCTTTTTTTTTTTTTTTTTTTTTTTTTTTTATTTAAATTTATTATTCTTTGATTGCCTCTTTCATTATCAATTCAATGCTCAATACTCCATTATAAGGTAGGGCAGTTCTCAACAACTCATTATAATGCAGTATGTATATGCTACTTTAACCATTTAATGTCACTTTTATTGTCTGTTTGAGAGTCCCCGCTCACATTGGAAACCATTCATTTTGAACCCTAATCTTATCCTCTCTCTCCATTTGAGAGTCAATGAATATCTCCATCTCCATTCCTGCACAATTGTATATCAGTCCATGTTAGAAGAAGTAATACATGTTATCAGAAGAGGTTATGGTAGTTAGTCCACTGTTCAGTACTGGTACTTGCATTCAGTTATATACATAAAGATATTTTCATTAAAATCTACCTGTGATCAATCAATTAGACCTGTATGATTCAATTGGAATTGGTCTATTTATTATATGGAAAGGACAAGTCACATTGAATTAGGAGGTCAATAATAGTGAGAAGAGAAGAGAAGAGAAGGGAAAGATGAAGAAGAATGGTAGTGGTTCCAAGAACGTCTTATTCAAATGTAGTCAAAGTTGTGTATGGTGACATTAAAAGACAATTTATTATATGATGTTATATGCTTTTCACAATTTCACCGACAGTAACAAAACAAATAAATAAGGTAGGTAGATATTGATCACTCTTTCTTATGGACAATATTGAGCAAGCGAGTTTTAAGGGGTAAGATTTGCTTGCTTTTATCATGACAAAAGCCTCCCAACAACCAACAGCACTGCCTTTTATTGCTTTCTTAACTAAAACCCCATGCCTTCCTTTTCCTTTTTCCATCACCACTACTATTGAGATCAAATTTTCGCTCATGGGATTTGATTGGGCCGAAATTTGGGCTTAAAGCCCATTTTGAACCTCCAAAAACTTGATAATAATACAAGTACACCACCAAACCAACCTCCAAGAAGCCATGGATGGATACAATACAAAGATACAAAACTAAAACAAATATAAATGACGATATAAATTACAACAAAGACTAAACTAGAAGAAAATTTCCCCAAAAATGATATGCATGCAGGCTTCAATTCCAATTCAAAGTCCATCTCGTCTATGTTTCATGTGGATTAAGGGTTAATGGAGCCCCAAGAGATTCTCTGAAGCCAGTGAAACCAATCATCACCATTGATTCTCAACCACTTCTTTCATAGTGCAGTTGCCACAAAATGCTAAGTCAGCCTCTTGTTTGACGGGTGTTGTAGGATTTGCAATTTGAGCACTTCTGACCAACAACATGATATTTGACATTCGAGGTTTTACCGCAATCATTGCAGAGGATCCACACCTGCACATACAACAAAATTATGTCTGTCAGAAAAATTTGTTGACAGTGAAGGCGAATGTATGTATAAAAGAATGAGAGAGAGAGAGAGAGACCATCTTATTTGACAATGATTCAGGCATAGGTGTAGCTGCAATCTCAGTGTCGTATTTTTCCCAGACCTTAGACATGTCACAGACCGATTTAGAGCAGATGGGGCAGGCAAATCTGTTGTACAAGTTTGAGATGTGAGTAAGTTCATCACTTTGATGATCAGATTAGAACCGGATATAAAAACATCAGAGGGTAGAGAGACGAGGAAAAATACTTACTGATAATGTTCTGTCATATCCGCCAAACATTTCTTGTGAATGGTGTGCCCACATGGCATGACAGTAACGTCATTCATCGAGTCAAACAGAAACTGCAGATAACAATGTTTGTTATATTATGGTTACGGTTCTCATCCATGCTTAGACTGGTAAAATCGACAGAGAAAGTAGCATGGATAATATGTTTACCTCACAGCAAACAGGGCAGTCGCGGTGCATTGCACCTTCTACACATGGATGGCTGTTTCTAAGATGAATTGTGTAGCAGCAACCTAAAAAGATAGCAAATCTATCAGTGTTTGATTTGTTTTGTTAAAATCCAACTTCAAGAACATCTACAAAAGATGATACTTGTAACTTACCACACTTGTAGCAATGAAAGAAATTCTCCCGTCCTCCAATCCTAGAAAGACAACATCGAAATTATAGGGTTAGCTCATCAGAGGATAAGAAAATCTCTCCCCTAATAATCAATTCTCCAATGGTTTGTTGATTGATAGTGCACAATATAGAATAAGTCAATGATCTTACCTGCAGATCCCACAGCCATCGCAATGGTACTGCTTCTTCGATGTCTGCATGACCAAAAGGCATCATCAGCTTGTGCAATTAGTGATAAACCTTGAAACAGCTAATACAATAATAGATAGGTCAAAACAAAAGACAAGAAGAAGATCGAGAATAAACCACTCACATCGTCATCAAATAGCTTGCAGGACTCACAGAAGTATTCACCCATGCATACACCACAGTTGACACAAAATTGCTGAACCTGGTGAATGTAAGTGACCAATGTTAGTAACAGAACTTACGTATCCCTCCACCACAACTGAAATGGCTTATTTTGTTCATTGACTTAATAACATCATATTTTACAATATCGATAAAGAAAATTCAAGATTTAGAAGCAGAAAAAGATCTCTTCATGTAAAAACATCAATGGAAAAACAACTTGACAAATGAGATGTTGACTCACCGGTTGTTCAGTGTCACAAAGGGAACAAATGACCTGGATTATATGAAAATAATGGCGACATATTGTATCAGCAGTAGGAAAATACAAATAAAATGTAATTAAAAGAAATAGGAGGAACTAGTGCATACCTGTTTAACTTGATGGCGGGGAATATCATGTCTAAGCTTCTGATCGACATTAATACTATTCTGCGAGCAATAAACAAATCATAACTAGTTAACAACACAAAAAGATAATCAAATAAGCATGATCTATGTGAAGATTATTTGTCGGTTTCACTTATACAACAAAGTCTACAGAAGCCTTGATAAACTTGACTGAAGCACTGAGAGACAGAACTCACCATTGCCTCATTATGACAATGACGACAATCAAAAACTTCATTGCAGCATGGAGCTCTGATTCTGCATCTTCTTCTGTAGTGCATGCACCTGCAGCAGGCAAATGTTATCTTAGACAAGCATAATATGGTAAGCTAAATTAAAAATTGATAACAAAAAGAATCAATCAATTACCCATACTCCATGAGCCCTTTCTTCAGCACATCAGTTCTACTCAAGTTCTCTGTTTGCTCTTTTTCATTGCCTTCTAGAGTTTCCAACAGAGAGTGAGAATTCACTACCTCAGGCTCCTTTCCTTTGCATAATGTGTTATTTGGCTCATATAGTACATCGCTGTCATGGTTAGCTACAACTTCTGCCTTTGAAAGAACCATTGTGATACTAGCGATAGCGAAGCTGGAGAAAGGTCTTAATCACCTGCATATATAATCATATTTTAGAAACGACTCAAGACCTTCAGTAATATCTAGTCTCCCAAACAAGCCAGACACTCGATGACATTGTTGCTTCCTTCTATACTGCAGCAGACCAATTGAAATCAGCAACAACAAAATCCAAGCTTGAACAGCTCCAATCATCAGCACTCCAAGAGAGGATTTCATCTAAACAAGCAGACAATTTAAATTCCATCTAAAAACTACAGGTCAGAATTGAGAATCTCCGGAGCCTCCAGCAGTGCATGAGCAGATTCTTTGAGGTCCCGGAACCAAATTGAAATTTACTTGGAATGACCACCAACCTATTGCGAAAGCAACACCACACAATCAAATGCTTTCTAACATAATGGTAAAGATAGGAGAAAAAGTGTGAGTTTGCAGAAATGTGCTGCGTTGATTATCCATCAAGCACAGCCCTACCTCCACTCGTAACTCTGCACCAACTCTCCTTTGACAGTTGTACTTAACCTAATTGACAAATCTTTATCATTTCACCAAATTACATCACTAAATCCTAGAGAATTCTTTCATTAATTAATAGAGCAGAATGCCACATTACCACAAGTTGGAAAATTTAATCCTTATACCAAGGATGACAAAGTAGTTTTTCCTAATGAAAAAAGTTGGTTTAGAAGGTGTGACGGATAAAATAGTTCCTGCTGGAAAAAACAAAGTTAGTTGGTTACAAGGTAGGACAGAGTAACCTGTTTCGGGAGGAGAAGATAAAGCACACACTACCAACTGCCTGACTTAAAAGCAGTGGTATATATTGTAGAAATCACCTAATCCTAAATAGTGTCTTCATCAACCAGAACAATCCACCAATCACCTGCAACTCAAAATCCAACAAACCATAATCTCTGTGAAAGACCCTAGCTTTGGTTAACGGAAATTAGAAAGGAGACTAAGTTCAGATCCTTTAAAGATCTCAATTTTTTTCAAGCAACCTAGATCAGAAATTAGCTTAGTAATCTAGTCGACAACTGTTTCATCCTAATAGAGTCAATGAAAAACTTACATCACAAACACCCTAGTTTCAATGTCCTCAATCAACTTGGACTGTGTCAGACAAACCAGCACCAACTCCTGGAACCACCATTAGTTGTACTTTACATGACATATATCAAAGTAAGGTGCAAAACAACAGCACAAACAACATACCACACCACAAACTCGGATCAGATCATCCAAGAACCACCAAAATCGTCAAGATCACCAAATCTAAACCATCCAAAAATTTCAACAAGAACATCTCTACTCTCATCTGACCACCGAGAAATAGAGGAAAAACAAAAAACAAAAGAAAACAAGCACAATCGCAGCAAATTAAGAATTCAAACAAACAACAATCCAAACTTCCGTATCCTCAGAATTAACACAAGAAAATGAATCATCTCACATCATTTTCTTCAAATTCTTCTCAGCAACCAAACGCAACCTAACACCTCTCATAAACAGCAAAATCAATAATAACTATTTCACTTCACGATACCGTACCTAACACTATATAAATTATAAACCGATAAAGTATAAAGAAGCAAGATAAATATATAGAAATTATACTAATTGTTTCTCGTGTGACGAACTTTCACCGGAAGTCGCCGATTTCCGATCCGAATTCGAAGATTCTTCGGAGCTCCGATTAGAGAGTGAGATATTTTCACGGGACACGTCAAAGCTGAAGGAGGATGATGAATTGGAGACTTCGAAATGGTGGTTGGTATTTATAGGCGCGAGGATTTCCTCTCCAGAGTCTTCGGTTTCTGCTTTTTATAACACGATAGCGAAAGCTGATGTTTCTTTCATTTGGACAATTTGCTAGTGAAATTACGTACACACCCTCCATTATTGTGAAAATATCTTAACGGTTTTCCTACGAAAAACGGTTAAGATAAGACATGATGTGGGCGGGACCATTGTATGAGTATGCACCCATTTGCTAAGATAAGTTTTTGTCCGGGAGCGAATTATTAGATGAAACGGCAGCGTTTGATGGTAAGTGTGTTTTCCTTATTAATTTGATTAGCATTATGAATAATGATTTTTATTTTTAGAATTATATATTTAATAATAATATTTTAAATTAATATTTAGTGATTTTAAATAAAATTTTTATAAATATTATTTAAAATAATTTTTTATTTAAATTAATATCTTAAAAATATTTAATATTTTTATTTTATATTAATAAATATAAGTTAAATAGTTATATAATTTTATTATTAGTATATATAATCATTATTTTTAATTGTGGTAACTAATGATTATTGTAATTATTAATAATTATTATAAATTATTATTTTAATTAATTTTTACTACACATTAATTATTTTTTAAAAAATGAATCGAACCAATTTATAAAAGTATCGAGTTAAATTCATTTAAAAAATTTATTTCAATTGGAAAGAAATTTTTTTAACTATTTTTAAGTTTGAACCCAAGTTTTCAAACACAAAATTAAATATTTACTGAATTTAAATTTTAGAATATTATATATTTATATATATATATTTATAAATATAAAAACTTTTGCCACTATGACAAGGATGGACATTTTTTTAACCCGTAACGGAACTTGGACGGTGCGGATATGTACCCGTAACCATATCCAAATCCAAAAAGCAGGTCTTTGACGTGAGTAAACCTCCAACACGCAATGCTATAATCTCTGACTTAACCTTTTGTTTATTTGACACGTGTCTTAGTCGGTGGACATGTAGGATCAATAATTGATGTTGATGAGGATTTATCATATTTTAATATTCACAATTATTGTTCTCGTTTTTGTTTTTTTTTTTTTTGTTTTTTTCTTGACATCAATAAATTTTCATTCGACACGTCACCCGATTGATGTTGAATATAGTAAATTTACGTAAACATCCTGAAATTTTGTTAAAATTGTAGAAAGTACAAATGTATGTTGTGTTTATCTTTATCTTCCAAGTGGGTGGTCAATACAAAATAATAATATAACAATTTTATCCGTGGAAAAAAATTATAAAATTTATGTGATTCTTTTAGAATTATCTGATAAATAAATACTGAAATTTTATCATCTTTGTCCTCGATAGTGTATATTTGTAATTCACATAAAATGTGATACTTATCCACTAAAATGAGAATCAAATTTTCCATTAAAAAACAACTGGCTTTGTGCAAACATTGAAACTTCTTTATTATTTACAAAGCTGTGGACAGACAAAACACAACTTTATTAGTCTGAATCGAAAGCATTGCAATTGAATAAAATAACACAATTCATGATAGGTGGCAAGTTTCACTGTTTTAAGATTAAAGTAAATGTTAACGTGTGCAATTGGTGACCGTGTAACGTTAATCATTTGATTACTTTACGTGTTTTGAGAATATTAGTGAAGAATTAAATAGGTTTGATATTTAGACTAATAAAGTTAGGTGGTCCATGATTTCCATAGTCCAAAAGATGGATATTATAGTAAACCATCTATATTATTAGTCAAATTAAGAAATCATTTTCTATAAATATCTTTAAAGGGAAAGTTCTAAGAGGATTAAACTTGGTTTTAGTAAAAGATACTCAAATCTACTTGATGAAAGTGTTGTTCATATTGGGTTTATTATGAGGTGGATTATGGATCTAATTGATTGGACTATGTAAAATTTGTATATGGATAAGGAAGAAGAGATTGATTAGTTTAACATCCTTGTGAATCATCATGTATTTTCTTATGAGGATATATTATTGTTACAACAAAAATAAGAGTTGCAAATGTCGGAAATGTTTGTAGTTATAATATTAATTTTACCCACTATTAATAAATAATAATAATAATAATAATAACAATCTACTAAAAATAATAATAATAAACTAATATAAATATAATTACCATCCATCATTCAACACAACGTGACATAGAAGACAAATCAATTCTCACCCACAGAGTCAAAACCAAAGTCAGTTAATAAAAATAGAGTTGGAATAGGCAAAACTCAGCACCAAAATAGGCGCTCTTCACTTCTCAGTCTCAGTCCACACACACCTCCTAAAAACACTGTCACTTACACAACTACTTTGCACTAAATGTGAATCTCAACACAAAACCAAACCAAACCAAAACAACAAAATCCCCAAATACACAAACACACAATCAAACAAAACAAACAACGACTGTATCTGATGAAGAAAAACAACACACAAATTGTTCTATTCTTCTTCACAACACTAGTACTACTAATCCCTTTAACAGCACCACAAAACTTACACAAAAACACCAAAAACAACAACAATGGCATCAGAAGAAGACATCTTTCAACCCACAGAACCAAATTTTTCGCTACGAAAAGGTTCGTGATAATCCCAGACTCATTCACATTCCCAAATGCAAGACTGGAGGGCGCATTCGTCGCTCTCCAAGCTTGGAAACAAGCGATCATATCAGACCCTCAGAATGTAACATTAAACTGGGTTGGCCCCAATGTGTGCAACTACACAGGCATATTCTGCGCACCTGCACCAGGTTCACCAACGGAACAAACAGTAGCTGGAATTGACATCAACCATGGCGATATCGCAGGGCAGTTACCGGAAGAGCTCGGTTTCCTGTCCGATATCGCTTTGTTTCATGTCAATTCCAACAGATTCTGTGGCACAATTCCTAAAAGCTTCTATAAATGGAAGCTTCTATTCGAACTTGATATCAGCAACAACAGATTCTCAGGAAATTTTCCTAAGGTTGTCCTGTATTTACCTACTCTTAAATATCTAGACATCAGATTCAACGAATTCGAAGGGAAAATACCTAGAGAGCTATTCGACAGACCGTTAGATGCAATTTTCATGAATGATAACAGATTCAGTTCTGAATTACCTGATAATATCGGAAACTCTCCGGTTTCGGCGATTGTTCTGGCGAATAACAGATTCGAGGGATGTCTTCCGGCGAGTATAACGAACATGTCGAATACACTAAACGAAGCGATTTTGGCTAATAATGGTTTGAGTGCGTGTTTGCCGGAGGATATAGGTAAGTTGAAGAATTTGACGGTTTTGGATCTGAGTTTTAATCAAATAATGGGAGAGGTTCCGGAGAGTGTTGGAGAGATGGTGAATCTAGATCAGTTGAATTTGGCGGGTAATTTGTTGACCGGGAAGATTCCGGAGAGTATTTGTAAGTTGAAGAATCTAACGAGGTTGAATTTTGTTGATAATTTTATCACGGAGGAACCTAGGGTTTGTTTGAAAGTACCGAAAATTGACGATAAAAAGAATTGTTTGAGAGATCGACCGAGACAGAGAACTGATTTGAAATGTAAATTGTTTTTGTCTAGACCTGTTGATTGTAATAGCTTCAATTGCTATGGTCGATCTCCTCCACCACCTCCTCCTTCGCCTTCTCCTCCGCCACCTCCTCCTCCTTCTCCTCCGCCACCGTCGCCGATTTTCTCACCTCCGCCACCGCAAGTTTCGCCTCCGCCTCCTCCGGTTAACTCTCCACCTCCTCCGGGTTGTACTCCACCGCCGGCTCTTCCTCCTCCGTGTCAAGTTCCGCCACCTTCGCCTCCTCTGCCGCCCTGTCAGCAAGCTCCACCGTTACCGCCACCGTCGTCTTGATTGATTGATGAAGATTTTAGTTCAATTCGTTATAAAGAGCTTTAGACTGTGATGAATTTTCACGACTGTTTGAGTTTCTTTGGCTGCAACGATCTCCCTGATACATTCGGTTAAGAAGAGTAGAAGTTTAAATGGGAGGATTATGGCGGGAAAATTTGGATGTTTAGTTAAAGCTTTGATTGGGGTAATAAAATTGGTTAAAAATTAGGATTAAATTTAAATATAGTAGCTGACGCGAAATGTAATTAAAAGATATGAGGAGATTGATGTTAGCTTTATAAAATGGTGGTTATTGATTTGTTTTTAAAGTGGTGTATTTTACATATTTATTTATTTTTATATTTAACTAATTATAAAATTTAAATTTAAATATCATCAAAATTAAACAAATAAAATCAACAAAAAGATTTTAAAAAAAATAAAAAATAAACAATTGAACAAAAATGAACAAACTACAATCAAACAAAATAAAATTGTGTTTCCGGCTGAAAAATAGGACTTGCACTTCTTCATCTGGGCTTGGGCTTATACGATCAGAAGACCCAAATTTTATCCGACAAAATTTTGAATTGAAGTTAGGGTTTTGGTTTGCCGTTGCAGAGACTCAATTCAAACTGAAATTTCGATCACTCTCGTTGTAGAAGAAATCTCGGAACAGAGCATGGCTACAGAATCACCAGAATCAGAAGAAGAATGGAAGAACAGGATAGGAAACCAACAATTGACTGTAGATGAAGACCTTAGAGAAATGGGCAAGAAAGCTGCTTGGAGTGTCAGCTCTTGTAAGCCCGGCAATGGCGTCTCTGCTCTTCTCGATGACAATATCGAAACCTATTGGCAGTACTCACATCTGTTCCTCTCTCTCAATTTCTATGGATATTGTTGGTTCTTATAATTTTTATTATGGTTCTGTTGTGTTTTAGATCAGATGGTGCACAACCACATTTGATTAACATTCAGTTTCAGAAGAAAGTCAAGTTGCAAGTATGTATATTTGCTTTTTGGGTTTTGTTTGTGATGTATTTTTAGCTTTTTAGTGTTGATGAGGTTTTCAATTGTAATGGTTTTTTGCAGATAGTTGCACTGTATGTGGATTTTAAGCTAGATGAAAGCTATACACCTAGTAAGATCTCCATTAGAGCTGGTGATGGTTTCCATAACTTGAAGGTATTGATTTCTATTTTCAATTTTCCAGCTTTTAGCACTGCCCTCTGACAGATAAGTAGACCATAGTTAGTTCATGGTACTATATTATTGATCTCTATACATAACTATTTTTCTGGTTTTGAACTATCAATGATCACTTTGTAGACTCATATTGCTTTTAGTTTAATTACAATGAGATAGGTTGTTGTTCTTGTGATGTTTCGCAGCTTGTGATGGTTTTCTATATTTGAAGTTTTAGTGCTACTCATAGGCAATAGTGCATTGATAGATTATACATGTGTATGTATGTACATATAGGAGTTATTTGTTCTTTCGACTGCAAGAGTATGGGAGTTTAATTTGAGTATGTCATATGCTCACAAGAGATGAGTTGTAGCCATAAGTTATGTTTGGGGCTGAATAATCATGTATTGAAGAGTGAAATCTCAAGCATAACCTTCATCGTTTCCAAATTTGTATTCGTACCCTATTTTTCTATATTGAAATTTAGAATTGAGAAAGAGTGTACTTGGAATTTCACCACTTAATCAGTTATTATATTTAAATTTGTTTGCTGGCGGTTTCAGGAGGTGAAAACGGTCGAGCTTGTCAAACCAACGGGATGGGTGTACTTGTCCTTGTCTGGAAATGATCCAAGGTAAGTCAAATTCTACTACTATTACCGTGGACTACCTGCTCGCATTCAGCTGGTTATGATTAATATAGTTAACATTTCCAAGAGATGGTGATACATTTTTATCAAGAAGCTTTATGTTAAATGATCTGCTCTTGTAGTAGAACCTTGGTTTTTCGTCTAAAATGGTTATGTATGGCAGGGAAACATTTGTGGATACTTTCATATTACAGATTGCTGTGTTGTCTAATCATCTAAATGGGAGGGATACTCATGTGCGTCAGATCAGAATCTACGGACCTCGACCGTGTGCCCCTTTCTCTTCTCTTTTCTTTTTTCTTACACTACCAATTTATCGCTACTGAATGTGCTCTCTTCTGTTAATGTTCTGTTTCAGGAACCCAATTCCCCATCAACCATTCCAGTTTTCTTCTTCTGAGTTTATTACTTACTCTACTGTGAGATAAGATTTGTAAAATGTGTAGAGTTGTGTGTGTAAAACAACTTCCATCTGATGGAATTATAAAAGCTTGAAGTTCCGGAGTAAAATGTGTAGCAATATGTGAGCTCCATAAATTAGCATTTCATGTCATAGTCTCTTTTCAATCTATTGTAAAACCTTGTATTAGTATGCAACCAAAAGGATATACACATAATCACGTATATAAGTGCCTTTTTAGCATATATGTTTAGGTATGGAATTGTCTTTAGGTACTTTCTTGCTCTTTTAGCATCAAGATTGTACCATAAAAACAATTCATACAATGAAGCATAGTATGCAGGGTTCCAAATTCATAGACTTGTGTCAAAATCTAAATTTCAAATCTATTAACAGTAAATTTAAAAGAAGGTTATTTCCTCCAATATATTCTTTTTTAAAATATAAAGAAAAGCGAATAAGATTCATGCCTATTGCTTTATGTGAGCACGGTTCTCACCTAAAGACAGAATAGTTAGTAAATTTAAATTCAGTATTTACATCATAATTAAGACGAACACCATTAACCACTTGCCTTATGTAGGCATTCTTTGATTCTTATGTGGTCTAAAGATAGGATAATCTTCCATCCAGGGTTTTCATTCATAGCAGTCAAACCTGTTAAGGGAGTGTTAATAAGCAAAGACATGTAGATGGTGGTAGCAGGAAAATCACATTCAAGTAAAAGGCACACATCTTCATCTGGATGTGTCTCACTTTCGCAACCGATCAAATTTGACAACTTTGCAAGGGAGTGGACTCATTTAGTCCAAATCTCTCTTCTAGAGTGCACCATGGGGTCAAGCCATGTAAATAGGCCACTCCTTCCATTGAACCAAGCCTGGAGCAACAACCAATCCTTATTCAGGCAGCTAATCAGGAGCACCATGTGGTCAAGCTATACTCTCCAGATAAATGGATCACATATTCCTCAGAATGCTGGCAGCATCATCTACCCCTCAGGTGCTCATCTTAATTGGAGAATACCTGAGCATTTATCACAAAATGGCAGGGCCACTTTGGTGATTCAAAGTATACTAGCAGATTCTTGCTTGTGATGGAGCCATAAAATAACTGGCACAGCATTACCATGAAGATTTGGGTAAGGAGGCTATTCAATGAAAGCCTAACGACACAGTCAATTGAAGGTTTCCTTCAGGAGGTAATGGTTGGAGAAGCCCATTATTAGACAATTCTTCCAAACTCTTGATGTCTTGTTGTAAGCGTGTAGCATGTAAAGTGGCATGCTCAAGAACTAAAGGATCGTCTGGGGGATTCTGGAGAAGGTTAAGCAATACCTGTCTATAAACCTGAGCTGCCAATAGTGGTCTTGTAACCTGCCGATTCTTGCATAAAATTGCCACCTTGATGACATGCTTGCAAAGATTTCCCAGTCTTGACAGATCACAATCACATAGAGCAAATTCAGAACCAGGGTTCCAAACTGTGTATGCCCTGGTTTTGTCTGCTTGAGAGATCACTTTTGCGATCTGCAAATTTTGATCATCCAATATTACGTTGACATCTGGGATTTGCAGAGCTTCATACCAAGCATTAGCTGAGAAGGATTCATCTCTCAGATTTGCAAAATAGCCAGTCTCTACACTATATTGGTATAACCAATATTGTGAGTGAAATTCAGTAGTCAAGGTGTGAACTAACCAGTCAACTCTAGACCAATAACTAGCATTGTGCTCATTGAAGAGCTTGGATTTTAACTTTAGGTGATAAGACTCAATTGCAGCAAGGGGCTCAGGACTAGCCATTGGGAAAGTTCGCCCGGCATTAAACCACAATTCTGCAGGACAATATATGATCTTCAGTGTACAAGTCACAGATGAAACATCTATCAGGCCATAGCCATTTTCTATCGCTACAATCACAAATGATCACAACTTATTCAGGAATAGACTACATGACTAATACAGGCTGCACGTTAGCAATAGCCCTCCTATGGATGCCTTTGGAATGAAATCAATTAAATCAGGTTGATATGAAAGACAATGACTTCCAATGATGTCAACTATGTACAAATATAATGTGAATCTAGAGCATACTTCCGATAATACATGCTCACTGTCCTTAACCTCAGTTCTTGAGAGGCTTCCATTCTCTTTCTCCACTACTAGATTTCAATTGATAATTAAAAAATAAAAATAAAAAATTAAAAAATTAAAAAAAAAAGATAAATAAATAAACAAATAACCAAAAAATAAACACACCTATATTTGGTAACCATCGCCTCTTGAAGTAATCCATAAAGGCACATTGATCGACAAAAACTTGCATGAACTCTTCCACTGTATCCAGAGCATTCGGAACATTTCTTGGGGAATACAAAACCCAGCCTAAATGCTTAAACATTTCTCTTTGTAAATCAATGTTGTAGCATTTCTTTAAGAGGTTTCTCATCCATGCATGACGAATGTGCCATACACATAACAAAACCCGGCACAGAAAATGTTCCCTGTAAGTACAATCATTGTGATGATGCCTTCTTTTCCCTAAATTAAGTGGTAGAGCATGAAGGGCTACATTAAGAAGTTTACCTTATTGTAGAACTATCAATAGATGGATCGTCCACTAAGAAAGCATTAGGTCTCCATCTGGGGTCCTTGGCTCGAATCCTTTCAGCAAGGGGAATAATCCATCTATGGATACTGTGATCCTTGAAAGAGGAATTAATTATCCAGCCAACTGGAATTGCATTTTGAGATGAGTCAAAAACAAGTAAAGTAGATAGTGGATGCTGCACAAAAGAAAAAAACATGTCATTAAGGTAAATCATTTACCATTAATTACTTTGAGCATGACACAGTAAAAGTAAGAAAAGAAAGCAATATAAATAAACACACACTTATGTAATTCTCTTGGTGACGAAATAAAATCCAGCTATCTCTCACTTCAGACTAAGATAGCGTAACAATATGCCTTATTAAAATCAAGAAAGCATTATTTGTTATTAGACACCAAAACATGACCCAGTCTGTCGCAATGTATCCATCCAGGTCTGACAATAAGATTTGTCATAAAACTCAAAACAGTTCCCAAATTTACCTGTTGCTTTACATATTCTTTTCGTTATTGAGAAATATCCTCATATGCCACAGAAAGCATGATTATTCCACTCCTGACAAGAAAATCCTTCATTTCCAATTGACATTTCAAATTATACTCATGCATATGAGAGCCTTACTAGAAGGGTTAAATATATAACTTATCATTTATAGTTTTTAGGTAGTCAGTGTTCATCTCCACACCAAGAAAACATAATCAGAACATCTTGAAGAAAGAGAGATGACCTTAAGTTTCTTCAAGCCAAATGTTGAATGGGAGGCTACCAAACCATTATGTCCATGAGATATCATCTGTTGCAGCTGCCAGTCAGTCTGTATTCCCAAAATAAATGGTTCTGAAGCAGAGTAATCCTGGAAGAAAAAAACATGTTTTTGATGGCGCTGCACCCATATCCTTATACTACTCTCATCCTCTGCATGTAATTCATGTGAAGAATTACGAACAGCCCTTTCCATGTTACGGACATCATTTCTAGTGAGAAAATCGTCACGGTTGTGTGGGCCACCATGCCCTTGCACTAACTCCAAGTGATGAAGAATTATATTATCCAAAGAGATACCAACATAAAGCATAGACATCACTTTTTGGCGTAAATCCTCAGAGATTCGGGGAGCATACATAGCTCTCGTCCCTAAAGCATCTCTATCAAGTATTCCATGGCATGGAGCCCCTGTTTTGTCAACATGCTTTCTTTGGTTATATATAACTAAAGCAAGGAGGGGGCGTGTGTATAAACGCTTTACTGTAAAATGGCAAAGGCAGCCTCTCATCATGTGTCGTCTCCCTGGTCTACTGCCCTTCCCACTTGCAGGTTTGACAATGGAGCCATCCCCATTTCCAGAACCAGTCTCACTATCACGGTAGTCGTCAGGACCGTAGGAACACCAGTATCTGCCAAATAAGCAGACCCTTTACTTACCAAAATACAATTTCAAAGCCATAACACCTATTTTATTCATTCTAAATATTGCATGCAATAATCTACGCTTTAGAAAAATTGAAAACATTTACGTGTATTCGCTTTCAAACATACTGAAAAAAGGGATATTTAGTCGGTAAAAGACAGTGTATCTCAAATAAACCAAAACTAAGTAATATAGGTCATAAATGGGCTTCCCTTAAAAATGAATTCTTAAGAAAATGGCATCATAAGGGTTGCAGAGGTCAGATGGTTACAGTGTATACTCCAGATAGCCATCAACCCTCGGTTTACTGATGCTCCCTTCAGATCTTTTCCTTCTTGATTCAATGCGGAAGTTTGCAGGGCATTCTGCATTTGATGACTCTCCTTTCACAAAATCATCCACTCTAGCAAAAGGGATCAAAGCAATGTCATCACCACCTTGACGACCACCTTCTACTTTGACCCATTTTATATGAGCTGCTGAAAACTCTGCACAAGGAGGATCTTGGACTGGCAGGTTCAGTATGTCCTCCATTCTCGGCATCTACATATTCACAAATTCAATGAATAAAAACAACAGCAAAACCGTAAAGAAAATATAAACAGGCAATGCAACCATATGAAAGAGATATGAAATTACTAATCACCAGAGAATTTTTGTGTATATATATATATATATATATATATATATATATATATATAATATATATATATATATCCAAAATGCACAAGCCAACCTCAAAGCTAGAGAAATTTACATGGACACAATCCATAAATAATGAGTAGTCTGAAATCTATTATAAAGAAACACTGCAGAAACATGGCGACCTGATCAGAAATCAGCACTACATCAATACCATTCTCAAAAATTCAGAAATAGTACTGTACAACTACAAGGACAATAACATATCATCACACTCAAATATGCAAAACAAAAACCAGCAATATACATAATTGACGATCATAAACCCACATTGTTAACCAAAGAACAACACAAATATATATGCTCTAGTTAATAGCATTTCAAAACAGTTAAATATGCCACACTACAAGCTGCATAACAGAATCCATATCCCAACTAATATTTAAAAAACTAATAAGTTCATAATTTTTATGTGAAAAATAAAAATTCCCTCCTAAACCACCTAAATCAATAAATTAACAGCTTGCACAAGAAAATAAAAAAGTAACCTTGGCTTCATTGCCTTTCATGCTTCCTTTAACCGGACTTTATCTTCCTGAAGCAATGAATTAACAACACATTATGATACCAAAACCTCAAATTTCACAGAAGATAATTCGAATTCAACAAAAACTACAACAAAGTAATGAAAAATGAAGCTAACACTAAAAGATAAAGAATCATTACCTCAAAAGTTCTAATTACAAGATTGTTTGTCCAAAATTTATGATTCGACTCTCTCTCACAATCAATCTGTGTCTCCTCCAGAGAATGAAATGAATATTTTGATTTTGATTTTTTTATTTTTAAAGGATGAGAAGGGCCATGGTTTGGGCCTGTTACTTTGATAATGGGCCTGAAACTGGTTCTGAAGGCCCATTTACACCTTTTCTTTTCCGTTCGATCTTAGACTCGAATCTTGATGGTAGTTTCAAGCGGCAACATTTGGAGTTGGCTTTTGCTTATGTGAAAGGTTGTATCATCAATAATCACATGGGAAGTTATATCATATATTGCCTCCTATGTTAAAAAAAATGAAGTAAGATTCTACCAAATTTAGATATTTATTTTTAATGTCAATTATTTATAAATTAAAATTTTTAATAACTCTATTTATTTATATTTTAATATTAAAATTTATAAATAACTTCAATTCGTGTAAAATAATATTTTACTTTATTTTATTTTTTATATTTATAATTTATAATATAAAATTAAAATATTTTAAATTTTATTAAGTGATTTAAAATAATATTTATTTTAAATTTATTTTAATTTTTTGTGACCCTAATAAATAATTGTATAATTGAAATAAAATAATTATTTTTAAATAAAAAAATAAATTTTACAATAATTTAGAAATAAAAATAGTTAAAAATAATATATTCTGAATATGAAAAATTTATAAAATGAAAGTGGAATGTGAGAGTATAATATAAAAATTAAATTCATAATTTAATGGTAAAATATATATATATATATATATTTTTTTTACACAAAAAATTATATTATTAAATGGAGACATTTATAAATTGCGAAAATAATCAGACGTGAAATCTCATATCTTAAAATATTTGATTGTAAAATAAAAATAAATAATAAATAAATCAATCAATCTTGGACTTATAAAGGGAATAAAATGTATGGCTAACGTTGATGGAATTTTGTTATTTGAAAGAATTAAGCAATTCTCATTAAATCAATATTTTATCACAGGATAATATTCCCTCATTGATCTTCTTGCTACGCAAGTAAATCACAATCTCAACCGAGTCTTTTTCTCCGTATCGTTATATATTTGAGTTTTGATTTATATATTTTTAGTGATGATGATAATGATGTCTGCTAAAATTGACAGATTTTAGTTATTGTTTTTCATATCAGAAATCATTTTCTGAAAACCTGGTACCCCAAAACAAAATGGATTAAAGTCTCTACTTCTTCCAAAGCATATAATGACATAAATATGAATTTATAGAGATATGAGATCATTAATATGGTAGTATTATTTTTTACCCACAGTTTATTCTTTTTCAATTTGATTCTCATCCTGAAATCCACTTGATAGAATACAACTTCTTTAAATCTCTCTCAAAAAGCTTGAAAACCAACAAACAAAACTTCTTCAATGGAGTCACAAAACAACCAGATTCCAACACCAGACAACAACCACCAAAACAATACCATCTTAACCAAACTGAAGAAGAATTTGGTATTGAAATCAAAATGGGCAGAATTGAATGGTGCAATGGGTGATTTAGGGACATATATCCCTATAGTTCTAGCCTTAACACTATCAAAAGACCTCAACTTGGGGACAACATTGATATTCACAGGACTATACAACATTGTCACAGGTGCTCTATATGGTGTTCCAATGCCAGTACAGCCAATGAAATCAATAGCAGCAGTTGCAATATCAGATGGATCTGGTTTCAATATTCCAGAAATCATGGCTGCTGGTATATGTACAGGTGGGATTTTGATGGTTTTAGGTCTCACAGGGTTGATGCAGCTAGCTTATAAGATCATTCCTTTACCTGTAGTCAGAGGTATTCAACTCTCACAAGGTTTGTCTTTTGCTATGTCTGCTGTTAAGTATATAAGAACAGTTCATGATTTTTCCAAGTCCAAGAGTGCTAAAGGGAATAGGCCTTGGTTAGGGTTTGATGGTTTGGTTTTAGCTATTGTGTGTGCTTGTTTTATAATGGTTGTTAATGGTGCTGGTGAGGACACAAATGTTGATCAAGAAGGGATAATAACTAGGCCTAGGAGGAGGAAGAAGTTGTGGAGGAGGGTTTTGTTTTCACTACCATCTGCTTTTATTGTGTTTTTGTTAGGAGTGGTTCTAGGGTTTGTTAGGAAGCCAAGTCTAGTGAAAGATATTCGATTCTGTCCATCATCTATTGAGGTTGTGAAAATGTCTAAACATGCTTGGAAACAAGGGTTTATCAAAGGGACTATACCTCAGTTACCTTTATCAGTACTGAATTCTGTGATTGCTGTATGCAAGCTATCATCTGATCTTTTTCCAGGCAAGGATTTCTCAGCCACATCGGTTTCAGTCACTGTTGGGATAATGAACCTAGTGGGGTGTTGGTTTGGTGCTATGCCATGCTGCCATGGGGCTGGTGGGTTAGCTGGACAGTACAAGTTTGGAGGAAGGAGTGGTGGGTGTGTGGCGATACTAGGCGTAGCTAAGATGGTGTTGGGATTTGTATTGGGTAGTTCTTTGGTGATGGTTTTGGGTCAGTTTCCGGTTGGGGTGTTAGGGGTTCTGTTGTTGTTCGCCGGAGTTGAGCTAGCTCTGGCTTGTAGGGACATGAATTCAAAGGTGGAGTCATTTGTAATGCTTATATGCACAGCTGTTTCACTAGTGGGTTCTAGTGCTGCACTTGGTTTTGTGTGTGGGATTCTGGTGCATTTGCTTCTCAAAATCAGAAGTTACGCTAAGGAGGATAAGGAGGATCAAGCTTATCCTAGTTCTATACCCTGAAATAAAATGTTTTATTTGTTTTTCATCAATGGAATAACCTAGAGTCTTCTGAGTTCTATTCTGTTTCAATATGTTGTAACTTGAGCAGCAAATATAGGTGACAGCACTATTATCTTAAACTCAGATACTACTTGTTTTACAAATTGACAGTAACAGTACATTATACATGGACTTTGCAGACTCTCTAGAGACCGGATCATAAACATGGTGATGATTACATTTTTTTTTTATATTTTTCAGGGGATAAATACAGGATTACTTAGTTCTAATAAGTAAAAGGTGCTGTACCTATTGTTTAGGGATGTTAATAGTGTGACACAGCAACCTAAGTATAATTACAAGGCCTTAATCATGAAGTAGAAGTCAAGGAACTAACAACACTAAGAGATAGAAGGGTACCCAATAAGAAGTTTCTGTTTGAAGTGCTAATTTTCATTCTCTAACCAAATGGGTTTCCACCTGTAGGAGTATAAGGGTTTGCAGTTGTCGGAAATCCAGAAGTAAGTTGTAGGGGAGTGTTTGTGGAGCCAAAAAAGGATCCGTTGCTTTCAAAACTGCCATTTCCTTGTAGACTGCAAGTATATAAAAAAGCATAACAGTGACGGCTAATAATAATAAGATAGATCCTCAGATATGGCAAAAAGGTGTTAAATATATTCAGTACCTGGAATGAGTCATATACTGCACTTGTTGCCCCATGAATGGACCTGTTATGATGTTAAAATTTAAGTTACTACAAGATAAAATGGAAACATTTATGAGACTGGAAGGGAAGTATGAAAATATTACTAGGAGATGTGGCTGAAGAGAATGGAATCGGTTGTGATGCCATCAACCCCCTGGAATGGGAATCATAACTGGAAACATGTTGTAATCCTGCACCAGGGAGTTCTGCTTGCAAAGATGTCATAGATGGAAACTGCAAAACAGATAATAAAAGACATTCATTAAGGTATGACTTGATTTCATATAGGATCATATATGTTCCATGAGTTAAGTTTTTGTCACTTCAAGGTTTTAGATTTAGGATTGATTAATGTATTTGATTCTTTCAAATAAGTATTTCTCCTGTCTAAAAGTCCAGACAGTTTCATCTGCAACGTCCCACTAGAGACAACATCAACAGAAGAAACATCTCACAAACAAACATCTCACAAACGCTTCCAGAAAATAAAGTATAACAAGCAACAGAAAAATCAGGAACATGGTGTTTTTTTGTGTACTTGTGGTTCTTCTGCAGGAGCAGTATCACTGCCTACATCGAAAGGGTTTGTTGACCTTGTCGGGTTGGTGTATGCTGGTGCAAGCTGTAAGCAGACGTCATGGTGATTGATCAACAATGATAAAGAAGTTAATGTAACATGAGCATTGTCAGGCAGGAAGTACCATTGTGTTAGGAGGATAATATTGCATGTTGTATGCCATGGCTTGAGGAGGACCACTTTGCCACGGTGCAAAAGATAGAGAAGGTATATAGCTTGAAGCAAAAAGATCCTGCAAAATGATCATGCATACATTAAAGGAGATATATAAACAGAAACTAAAGTAACATCAGTGCAGGTGGTCACCTCTGGTAGTTCCATTCTTCCAGTAAATTCTGTTTTCCCTGGATGAGGAATTGATCCTACTCCAGAACTGGTGTCTCGGGTTGTTATGTTCTGAGATGTATATTCAGCTGAAGCACTTGAAGTGTCTTGAGAGCTAGGTACAAGAGCTAATTCCCATGACTGCCAGTTTTGCAGACAACAACAGATTAATGAAACTTGAAATAATTTTTAAGATTTTACAGTTGACAAATTCAGGAAACCAACAGACTAACAGCAAGCATAACTGGAAACTGAGTTATGTGTTTCTGATGAGAAAATCTCACAGTTAAATTAATTATTTATCTGGTAACCTATGCGTTTGATAACTTCGTTTTTCTTATAAAAAGTTAATTTTCTTCTTTTTTTTTTATTAACACTGACCTGGTTATGTTGATCTGCTACAGGTGTACTAGTTTGCCTCGGAGTGGAACTAATGTTATCTTCAGCCGTTTGTCCCCAAGGATCTGTTGTTGAAACACCACTCATATCCATGTTGGCTCCAGATGATTGGTCATGAAAGAAAGAAGTTGATGCAGTTATTGCATCATCAAAAAAACAAGGAAATGCTTGTGTTTGCTCTAAACGCGCAACTGGTGAAACAGTAGCACCTGAATGTTGCACTGGCATATTGGTAGTTACTGCATTTGTTGGAGCATTGTTGTCACTGGCAGACGCCGATGAAGGCGTAGCTGCAGGCATATTATTTTCTGATAGATATGAATATGCATCACTGTTGCTTCCATAGACAGGAGATGATAATTCAAAAAGTAAATACTCCAATGTATTTGGTTTTGGACCCACTAGAGTCTTGTCATGTGCCGAAGGTTCATGAGTAGACTGGTTAGCACCAGTATTTACAGGATTTTTTTGTTTATTTTCTGCTGTTGTGGTATCATGATCTGATTTATATGAATCAAAATCAATCAAGCTTTGCAAAGTCTTCTTTTCCTTTTCTACTGATCCCTTTTTCTCTTCCGATGGCCTCTCATCAATAGAACGCTGGCTCCCAGATCGTGGGGTATTCTACAATGGGAATAAACTTGACAGGATAAGTAAACAAACATACAGGATATGCCAGGCTCCCAAACCAAAAAATTCATTAAACAAAACTCGAAGTTCAAATTCATATACAGTTATTTTGCCAAACCTGTTTGTTAGCAGCATTATCAGCTTTCTTTTTAGAAGTTTCTTTTGCAATTCTGCCCTCATCCAAAGGAGAAGTGGTTTCACCTAGAATGTCTCCGAGTGGGCTTGTACCCATGGAAATTATGCTATTCCTCCTCATTGGATTTTCTGGAGACCTGCTTCTGGACATATTTTCTTTATTTACAATGCTAAGGCTGATAGATCGGTTGCCAAGTCCATTTCCATCATCTCGAAACCTGTCATCGACAACCTCAAATCGGGCAGGTCCTTTACGGGGTCCCAAGTATCTTGTATTGTCCTTGGAATTTCGGGGATTTTTTCTCTCATCATGGCTATATCTGGAAGAACTATTTCTTTCATCATGACTGTATCTTGAAGGACTCCTCCCTTCATCATGACTATATCTTGAAGGATTCCTCCCTTCATCATGATTGAATCTAGAAGGACTCCTTCCTTCATCATGATTGAATCTAGAAGGACTCCTTCCTTCATCATGATTAAATCTAGAAGGACTCCTTCCTTCCTCATAATTATATCTCGAAGGACTCCTTCCATCATCATAGTAAGATCGGGAACTTCGACCACTACCTGACTTTTCATATTTGCTCTCATAATGTGGACTTCTTATATCTCCAAGATATGCAGTAACCTTCCTGCTATCATTGAATAAATCCTTTTCACCCTAACAGACACGAATGGCAAACTGAATCAAGTTTCATTGTGACAGAAGTCAGAATAACCTCAACTCTTTCACCGCATATTCGTCTATAACCTATTCATAAATATATTTGCATTACATTTACCAGAAGAACTTACCAATCTAACCCTTGGGGGCTTGTCATTCCTCTCGCCGTTATTGCTGTCATTCCTCTCACCTGTATACTTTCTATTCTCATACACCTGCTTGATAAACTCCCGAATCTTCTGAAGATTACTGGACACCGAACCGTAAATTAGAAGCATTGAAATCATCCTAAACCACCCTAAGAAGAAGACACGCATAATACCTGCTGTCTGGATGAGATTGACGGACAGGATCCCATTCCTTTAAATAAATTTGTCTCGCTTTCTATAAAAAATAATACAAGCATCACACTTTACAGACATAGCAGACACAGCAAACATAGTTTACGTGCTACATAAAGAGTCGACACAAACCTCATTTCCAGCTGCCTGAAGAGCACTAACTTCTTCCGCAGTAAATTTAGCCATGGACACTGATTTCACCCGATGTGTAAATTCACGGCTGGAGTTATTAACAGATCAAACATACATATCAAGTAAGCAAACCAATAAAACAACCAGAAAGAAAGAAGAATGAAAGAAAATTTAAAATATGAAACTACTAAACTTAAGTTTATTTTACGAGTTAAACAACTAAGCCGGTCATTTTGCGCTGTCCACGGACCTTGAAGGTGTTACATCACTGGTCCGTGAGGCAGGCAAAATGAGTAAATTAGCTATTTTGTCACTTATGAACCTAAATGAAACTTAATGGCTAAACATGAAACGTCCAAATGAACTTTAATCAAACACTTACTGAACTCCACTACAATTGGTGCAAACAAACGTCAAGAACGTAGTACACACATATTGGGGTCCCTGTTAGCAACAACAAAAGCAAATCAGAAACCTCAACTTCACAATCTCTCGCTTTCAACTCACAAAACTTATCATCACATAGCTCCTCCTAACCCTAACCTCTACCCTAACCCAAAAACTACAATACATCTTCCAACAAATTAACTTCACATACAAACATTCACATCCCCAATCCATCAACAAACAAAAAAACCTATCCAAACCGGTTCATTTCCTCCAAAATCGTAAACAATAATGAATTTAATACGTACCAAGCTATTGCAGTTGATACACCGTCGATTCTCAGGAAGCTTCAAGAGATTTCGAATATTCCTCTCAATGATCTCTTCCTCCTTCAATCGATTCCGCATTTTTTGTGCGTTCGATTGCTCAGAAACGTGATTGATTAGAGTTTTATGGAAGTTTGTTTCTGAGCAACCAAACGGAGAAACAGAGAGAGGTTATTGGCTAGGGATGGAAATTGGACGTCTAACAACGACGACGAAAGGAATGAGAATTAGAGAGAGAGGTCGGTGAATTTTGAAGTTAAAAATGGAAAGAGAGGGAGAGAGAAAAATGGCGGTAATGACGCTGGTTTCAACGGTTGGAGACAGCTCTTCTTTGTCAGCTCTTTGTTTTAACTGTAATTTGAACTTTCGAAGTACAGAACAGAGAGAAGAAACGAACAGCTAATTGCATATTTACACCATACGTCCCTATTTCTATCATCAATTACTGTTTTTCATCTTTATATTTTCTTATTCTCATTTTCACCCTTAATTTCGGGGGAAATTTTTTTTAAGTGATAAAAAATTTAAGTGTCATTAGAACTGTTTTGAAAATTTTCCAAACTAAAATGTGAATGTATATTTCAGAGGTATTTTAAAAAATTATACCTATAAAGTAAAAATTTTTCAAAATTTTATTTTTTGTATTTTTTAAAACAAATTCATAATTATATTTGAAGTTAAAAAGTTCATTTTAAAAAATTACCACTAATTTTATAAGTATTTCATTAATTCAATTTTTTTCCATATAAATTTTGATATATAAATTCTATTTTAATAATTTTAATTTATTTTCTATAAATGAGTTACTTAAGTAGGATAGATTATATTAAAATTGAATAAAATAAAATAGATAAAATATATTTATGTAATATTTTACAAAATTTTCATGATCAAAACTTTTTATATAACTTACTATTTCTAATTCAGCAATCCACTTTTTTTATTTAAATTTGCTTTATGTTTTACACGTTTACAATTTTGGAATGTAATAATATCGGTGAAACTCGAATTTACAAAGGAAACTACGAGAGCATATTAGTGATCCATTGAAATTGGGAATTGAATTTATATTAGCTTGCATCTATGGAACGCACTAATGGAAGAGCTTCGAAATGGTGGCTCGAGTAAGTAGCTTTGAAATCATTCAGAGGTGCGTGAAAAACTATTAAAAAGGTACAAAGTATCAATGGAAAGGTATCGATAATCCTCATGCAAAGGCAGTGGAGAAGAGAATTGGCCCTCACATATATCGACAGTGTCCACATATCTACAAAAATCCATTACTTGCACTTGCAAATCATAACATTCACAAATAACGGACCTTAACCGATACATGAACAAGGAGTGCACAGCATACTAGTAAGTGCAACAATAATAGTCATTCAATATAGCATATGCTTTCAGTTGCAAGAAGATATAGATCTAAGATCAAACCATACAACACAAGAACAAGCTGCAAAGAGTTGCTGATCATTATAATTTAGATATCAAATGATTACTGGCAACTGAAGAAAAGAAAAGACAGAAGATATACATAAAGAGCAACTCGAAATCCTGCTCGCATAAACGCCTTACAAAGACTATTATTGAGCACAGTAACAGAATCAGACAACTATTTTCCATTTTCATATCCTCTGAACAGTATATATTCGTTATCATCAACATCAATTTCATGCAACTACACTAACACATACACTAAACATCAAAAGACCATTAACTGGACATATCTATTGATACCTAACATCTTATATCAGAAGAATGGCTCACATCACTATGTTTAAGGCAAAAAATAAACACTTCCATGTGAAGGACAGATCTCCAAATAGAATGTATTCTAACCTACCTATAGCTGGAGACGGATAAATAGTCAGATATAAGCAGAGTAAACACGAGAGAGTAACTAACTAATCGACTAATGAATCTCTATGGAAACTTTATAAAAATTTACTTACAGAATTTTTTTTCCCTCTTCTTTCAGTAATGTGCGCTCTGGTTGGTACACATATCTAGTAAACCTTCAAACATTAATGAGATATAGAACTTGTAATATGGTTTGAAGGGGTGATGTATTATTTCGGCCAACTGCTTCAAGGTTATGTGGAGAAAACGAGCAATGAAAGAGGACAACAGAGGAAAGAAAAAAAAATAAAATCTGTACAAAGCTCGGCAGCCAAAAATCCAAACACCCCTTACCTGCAGGATATATACAACAGTTGCACAACTGAGTAAACCCTGCTGCTTGAACAAAAACTGGAGGGTAGAAAAATTGAGCAGTTGGAGATCCACATATTGCTGCTAGAATATGTGGGCAGCAGCAAACAAACAATTTTTCTGTGAGTTTATAGCTCTGATGTCATTGACAAAAGAAAAACCAGATCCATTCCAGGCAAAATCGATATCAGATCTGCTCAGCAACAGTTTGATAGCAGGAAAGAATGCTGATAGGGCTGGCGAGTTTTCTTCCCTAATCATCTCATTTCATACTCAAGATCCCATTGCATTTGGCTATTCCTACCCTTCACTATTTACATCATCGTCTTCATCACAGGAACCTTTGATAGCCTCGGCAGTCATTAAGGCAGCCACAGCCTTGTGCATAGCTAAGTCAGCTCTGTATAGCAATCTCTGAGCTTTTTCTCTTTTGAACTTAGCAATAACTTGAGCATGCTGAGCTGCACCAGATGCATCACGCAATCTGAACTCGTCGAGATCAGGACTGTCAACCTGTTCAGGGGGATGCCTAAGAGACCCATCTGAGTAAAACTGCCGCTGGCTTGGCCACTCAGAGTAGCCCACATTCCAACGATGGATTCCGTTTCTTCTAGACATAAGCCTCTGATTGCATGAAGCTAATGGATGTGAGTCATATGAGAAATCATACATCCTCTTTGATTTTCTCCTCTGAAGTTTCTGGTATTGATTCCTATCAAAACCATCGGTGCTTGAGAGGAAATAATCCATGCCCACCGCATCACGAGGGGAAAAGAAGCCATGTGAAAACATCCTTGGTGATGTCTGAGACAATGGAGAATCATCCAAAGATTCATAGTTATGCCCTGGATATACAGCCTTCTCATCCCCAAAAGTGAAGCCATTTAATCTCCTTCCTAAAGAATCAAATGAAATCAAATTAAAAATCTAAAAATACTGATTGGACCTAATGAGCCCTACAAATTCTTAGCTGGTAATAGTAGACAAGTAAATTAAGTTACCAAATGCATGGAAACCATCATGATCCCCTAGAATACCATTGCTTTTCCCAGAAACTGAAATTCTCCTCTGTGACCTTTGCTTTGAACCCTTATTTGGCACTTCCAAGCCCCGCGGTTTCAAACAGAAAGCAAACATGGCTGGCTTCTCAATAGGTGACAACTTCTCCTGGTTTCCATTTGGGAAAGAGGTGTTTAATTTAGACATCTTTGTCTCCCATTCTCTCAGTTGCTGTTGATATCTTTCCCACAGTGGAGGCTGAATATTACCAAAATCATATCAAATTAGATCAAACATATACTTAATTTTGAAAAGAAACATAAACATAAAACGATACTGACAAACATCATCTAAAAGAATAAGCAATTATAATAGAGATAAACTCAGAATAAATAAATATTCAAAGATGCTGAATATCATGTACGGTAGGCAGAACAGAATTCATCTAAAGGCTTATTGTGACTGCTGAAATCACCTATGTTTCCCAATCTTCCATGGGAAAGCATTAAACCATAGAGTAATCAACAAATCATAAGGCAGATTATATAACTGAAAGGCGGATCCAGGGGCCTTTTTCAGAAGTTCGAAAGAAGCAGGATCTGCTTACAAGCACACAACTACAACTTAAACATATTAGAAACTTTGATCAGTTTAATGAACACTACTCCACATTTATGGTGAATTTTTGCATTCTGTTAAATACATTCTGGGCCAGTAGCAAGTAACACATACTAAAGCCTCAAATTGAATTATTTATAAACACGGCTCTCCTTCCTCTCCTCCACACACGAAATGGCTTGATCACATCACACCAGTCCAATCTTACCAATCCAAGGGATTATTGCAAATAACCCACATCACTGCATTTCAAAATTAAAGAGCCATAGCATAATATCCCACTTGCTTGGCTACATAGAAAGTCACTAAATTAAAGTACGTCTCCGAGCATAAAGCAATACATTCCTAATAATTCGTAGGGCCTTCATTTACTATAAGGATCACATTAATCTAGAGCCTAATTTGTGCAAAACAGGATTTTTCACTGCAATTACAAATCAGAAAGCCATTTCGAGTTAAAGGGGACATTTTCATTTGTGTTCCAAAGCTCTCAACATTATCTAATTATTAGATTGAACCATTGCTCACCTTCCCAGAAACAAGATATCCTAGTCCACATAGATGTCTCAAAAATACCAATACAATGAAAAAGCAATCTTCAAGAAAACAACACACCTTGCAAATCTTACTTTGAAATTCTACAAGTTCCACCTAAGGTTATAAATTGGTTGAGATTCACAAACCTCAACTTCTCCACACCTTCCCCTGTCTAACATTCTACTATTCTAATAAATTCTCAGTTTTTCTCTTACCAGAGCCCCCAAAAAGAAACGGCCCTTGTGCAGTAATCACAAAATATTATTGCCTTTTGACCCCTAACCACCTTTAGGTTGTCTATTCTTGGGTAACCAGGGCAGGTTCTGTGACAATGACCCTTTCATTTAAAGGTAATGTTGAGCCTGTTCCACAAGCCCTTCAATAACCATCACTGAGAAAAATTCAGTGGCATCAATGTAAAATTGAGTGAAATAGAAATGTTATATCCAGCACTAATTCATATCAAGTTCACCAATTAACCTGATGCTTAACCCATAATAAACTCAAATCTTACTGAACTTCTTCCCCCACCAACCTTCAACTACAGGCAATCCTCCTTTCTTCTTTCATTAAATTTCAAAGAGTATCTGTGGATGTTTTAGCATAAATAAATCCCCAAAATCTAGTTATATTACCTAAAGCAAAGCATCCAGTTCAAACAAAGATTAAGTAAACATTAAATGGAAAACCAGTGCAGCTAACAAGGAAAAGAAAATGCTATTCGATAGAAATATATTTACTCATTGTAATCACTAAATAAAATAAACTGATCAAATAAAATTCACAGATACCTGGAGATATCTGATTAGAGGCATTCCCTTCTGCTGTCTCTTCTCCTGCCAATATCCATGGATTGTTTTCATTGCTTCAACAGAACCAACTCCAGCCATCAGCTCTTCAATTTCATCAGGTGTGAACTGATCTCGCCGTTGAGAATATGAAGCCTTCTCGAACAAATCCATCACCTTCTCAAACATTTCCTCAGAAATTTCATACAAGTCCTTGTCAGCTTGTGAAGAATTACAGTTTATCATAAGCCATTGCTCATCATCACTGTCCATGTCATATAATACCCGCAATGGATTTAAAGCCATCTCAACATCTGTTTCCACTTGCCGAAAGTACCTCGAACTCCGAACAAATGATATGTCTGTTCCAACATCATCAGTATCCTCTATCAAGCGAACCCCAGGAATAGGAATGTTTTTAACTGAAGCAGCACGTAAGTTGCGATTGAAGCACTCTTCATGCATCTCCTTGAAAAGAGCCCACTGGCTTCTATCAGGGAACTCCAAGGTCCAATCCTTTCCTCCTTTCCACATCATAGCATGTGTATAGCGATTGGTTGATCCAGGCTGCAAAAATTGATGTGCCTTATAAGAATACTTTGTCATCCCTGAAACTTTTACAGCAAGCTTCCATTCATGGTGATCAAAAAGTTCTAAAACAATCTGTGCCCCACATTCCCTCCAACCTTTGTCACCTAACGTAATTAGTAAATTTGCAACACAAGATAACGACTCAAAATTCTTCTGAGGACCTCTTGAAACTTCTGAAAACCTCTTTTCATTAGGTCTTCTTATCCGTGTGTGGTGAACGCCTTTCTGGTTATGCCCTCTATTTTTTGTACTACAGTCAAATCCACCTGAAGGAAAAGAATAGGACACCTGAGTTCGTGGTTTCTTAGGTCCATTACCAAAGCTACTGTGGCCAGTTTCAACCTTTCCATCTGACCATCCATGGGAGAGGTGACCAAATGATAGAGAGCTACTTCTATTTCGATGCCATGTGCTTCTAGGAGCTGTGGGGTTTGGACTTGGGATGACACCACCATTCATGTTCCAACTTAAATCAGTAGAGCGCTGTGCACTGTGGAATTCTCTATCGGCATGCCTCTCAAACTGGTCAACTGATGGAACTTCAACATGGATACCATTTAAGGAAGTAGAACCAGAATTCAACTTGTCTTTCTCAACTGATGGTTGTCGTAACAAAGTGTTGCCTACATTTGGATCATTGTGTTGCAACTTCAGGATGGCCTCATTTCCATTCTCTTCAGACATTCGGCAGCGGTTAGAAATCCCAGCAGCATGTTGTAATTTTTGTGGGGATATCACCAAATGTCCGTTGCTGTGAACAGATTGACCAACAGCTGGCAACTGAGGATCAGCAACAGACAAACTGCCATCAGAAGCAACACCCACCAAAGAATCTTTTGCAGTATGTTCAAAAACATTTCCTGACAAAATATTTTGAGGACTACTCTCTGATTCTTTATTCAAACAATACCCCAAATTAGAAGTTTCATGCAACAAACTTCTTGTATATTCTGGATCCTCAATTGAATCATGAACTTTAAAGCTGCTAGATGCCCTACTGAGCTCCATAAGCTGCTTAATATGCAAACCAACAAAGTAAGTTGGTGCCGCAGTGAAAGAAATTGCAATGGAAGAAGGATTTCGTTGCTTCTTGTTGGAAGGAAAAGAATACTGCCTGGCCTTCCCACATGTGGAACCAAGGGAGATGCTTGACCTAGAAGCCCTTTGAGCATCCTAATTAAAAAGCCCATTGCAGTTAATATTAAAGCTGAGTAGATATAAGAATGACATTAAAGGAACCTTAAAAAATCTATTTGAATACTCATTTCGAGAAAATGGTCACTGATGCCCACAACTAAGCCAAAAATAAATAAATAAATAAATAAAACAGAGAAGAAAGTAGATCAAATCAAGAGCAATAATACCTAAAACCACTGGGAACATGTATAAGTTATACAAATAAAAAGAAATACCTTAGATGAACCATCATCCCAGCACAAAGATGGAGTGATGAACCGGTTACATTCATTTTCAAGTGCCTTGATGTTATCAGAAGAGCATTCGGAGATTGGCAATCGCCTACTAAGCAAACAATGTCCTCTAAGCTTATTGTCCAGATACAACCACAAAGAATTCTTCACTTCAGCAAAGTTGTAGAACGCAAACACAAGCTGCTTTCTAATGTCTTGTGTGCAAGAAAATGTAAACCTAATTGAAGTTACAGGCAACTGTAGGTCTGCATACTTCACTGGCTGCTCAGGTTGACAAAATTGCATCAAAACTATGAAGACATGGGCTACGGCCTGCTTTAAACAATCTTCAAATAGGAGAAATCTCAATCCAGAAGCATTATCAACAAAAAGCATCTCCAAATGAACCCGAGGCCGAGTTGTCAGTGTACCATGATGAAGAAAAAATATAGCCCGGAGAAACCAAAGATTCTCCGCTTCAAATGCATAATTCCTGAGCGAAAGCATTGGAAAGCTAAATTCAAACTTCAGTTGTCTTGATTCTATCAATGGGGTGCTCAATTTAAATAGCCCAGTGTTGTCAACAGACGAAAGGGTTTTATCCAACACTGGCGTTTCCAGATGTCTTATTTCTCCAAAACCATCATCTAAAGGATCAGACAAAGTAACAGGTGCAGGTATAAAAGAAACAAAGTTGCCAGCAGATGATAGAGACGTGCTCACAGCTTTGCGTAGTCGCCTCCTAAAATAAACAATTGGATTTTTTCCATCTTTAGAGTGAGCAGGGCTCCCAGAATGCACAGCCCGTCTGCCACTTGTAAATCTGTCAATCAAATCAGATTGACTAGATGATTTACAAGTGCCTGTGTCCAAGCATTCCCCATCTGACAAACCATTAATTTTGACTACTTCATCAGGTAAGTGCAATGGATCAGATGTTTTCTGCTTTTTCGTGGCATGGGAAGGTGAAGATTTGACTCGACGGCTAGAGCGAGAAAGCCATGAAATGATGGGCTCTGAGTCCATACTGCTACCAACACATTTTTCATCTTCAGTAATTAAATTCCTATTTTCAATTTCTTTGTTGAGTTGCAAACCTTCTTTCTCTTGCTCAGGGAGCTTCTCCTTTTTCCGGGATCTTCTTCGACTGCGGCCAGCCTTACCAGGAACTTCACTGGGAAGAAGCAAGAGCTTAAATCTCTCATTATCTAAACTAATCCATTCCTCATCACGGTCGTCATATTTGACATGATGATGCTTTCTTTCTTCATCATAGTCATTAACAAGTCCATAATACCAACACTGGTCCAAAGGCCAAAATACTTTAATCCTCCGATTCACTACCCAGCGTGCATCCATATCCCCAGAAGAAACTTCATAGTAGTGGCGCCTTTTCCTCGGCTGGCCTTTTTCTTTCTGCTCCATCCTTGGTCGTAACGCCCTACCTGCAGCATCAAACAATGCAGATTCAGATCCATAATCATGCAAATCCCGCTCACAAAACAATACAAAAGATAGCAGACCTTTAGATGGAATAGATTTGCCATTTGAAGAAAAACCTGTACAACTTGGGTCAAACCGTGAAGATAGCATCATCGCTGCATTCTCTTCAAGATTCTTCTCATCTTCAAGCAAATCGTCATTCACCTTAGCAGAAGTTCCAATTGATAGTTCAGCTTCCTTAGAATTATTCCTATCCTGGGAAGAATTTTTCCTTTTAGAGTTCTTCCTCCTTGACTTCTGTAACTCACCATTACTTACCAAGTGATTGGTCTGTCCATCATTCTCTTTCAAATTCTGACCTGAATTCGAACTGCTGCTTCTATTCGCCTTCTCTGAGGAATTGCCATTAACAGTAACAACAGGACCAGCATCCCCTTTTAAGGGTTGATCTGATTTTGGCTCAATATTAGAGATTTCCTTCTTAACAAATGACCCACTACTTTTAATCTCCTTGTTTGAGCAATCATCAACATGGTTGCCAATTGCACGGGTACCCTCAATTGATGATTGCCTATTCTTCTTTTCTTTCCTACTGTCAACACTCTTCTTGCTTTTCAACTTTTTAGACTCAACCTGAGAACTTGGCTTCCTCAAAGAGTCAACCAGTTTGCCTGAATCCTTAGAAAATTCAGCCTTCCTACCCAAATCCTTTGAGGATTCAACCTTTTTACCTGAACCCTTCAGCGATTCAGCCTTCCTACCCAAATCTGCACTAGACTCACCCTCTCCACCCAAATTCTCTGCAGATTCAACCTTTCTACCTAAATCCTTCTGCGATACAACCTCTCTACCAGAATCCTTAGAGGATTCAGCCTGCTTACCCAAGCTCTTAGAAGGTTCAACCTGTCTACCTGAATCTTTGGATGCCTCAATTTGCACACCCAAATCCTTCGAACAATCATCCTGCGCAGCAATGTAATTATCACCGTTCGCCTTAGCTACCTGATCTACACTGCCCGCTCTACTGCAAGATTGTCCCTGAAGCTTCACCAATTTACTAACCTCAACCTTTTTACGCCCAACAAAACCACGCTTTCGCTTAGGAATTCGAAAACTACCATCATCCAATCCAAAAAATGCACCACCACGATCCCACCTACAATTCAACCCTAACTTCTCTTCCCTCTTATCAAGCAACCTCGAACTCAACTCACCATTATACACCTCTCCTGCAGGCCTTTTACTATTATCAACATTCTTCAAACTACTAATGGACACAGTTTTACTACTCCTTTTCTTCTTATTACTCTTCTCCTGACTATCCCCAGGACTAACCTTCCTCTTTAACTCTTTACTTCTAGGAGAAGCCATTGAAACTTTAGATTTATACAAACTCTTAAGATCCAAAGATCTTGCTCTCTTAGAAATTTCCGCTCCATCAGAATTTTCTATCCTATCTTCCATCAACAATCCCTAATACCAATCACCAAAACCCAAAACCCCCAATTTTTACATTCCATTGTACATTCTCCAGATCTGACACATAAAAATAACACCGAAAATCACCAAAAACTCGCAAAACACACCGCTAATCGAACGATCAAACCGTAAAATTCATTTGTAACAAACATTTCATGACAAAAACTCCAATTAACAAAATGAAAACAAGTCACATACCTGTATCACCATGTTAATCGAACAAATTTTCTGAGATCACGAACATGCAACGCGCCTTAGTGTCTGAATCTGGAGGTTTCGATTCGAAGCCCTAACAGATTTATCAATTCCGTGAATTAATTTGTCGTTAATTTTGAAAATTAAAATTTACCGTGAGCGACGGACGAGAGCTAGGGTTTCTTTTGGTTTCACGAGAGTAAGGGTTTAGATCGAAAAACAACAAATAATAATAATAAATAAAATAAAATAAAATCGAAATGTAAAGAAAATACCTGCAGCGACCTGATGTGTCTACGTGGCAAATTGTAAACTGTTGGATATGAAACCAAAGGCTCAGATTCCTCCTTTATGACGTGTTACTTAATGTAGATCGGCAAATTCGGGACAGGGGAAGGAAAAAATGAACGGACACGATTCAATATTCTGCCACGTGGAGGAACCAGATTCAAAGTGTATTTGAGAGATGTGTGGTAGTTAACCGGATTCTATTTTGCAAAAACAGTGTAGATATAGAAAATACATAGTTATTTCATTAATTGACAAAACTACCCCATCTCCTTTCTAAAAATAACTGAAATGCCAGGGAGTATTTGAGTTCAGAGGCGCCATTAAAGACATCGTAAAGGCGATTTGCTCGAGTAGGTGTGAAAATAACTCGCTCTCCAAACTTGACACGTGTCGATATTTTTTGAAATTACAAATGTGCCACCCAAGCGGTGCTTTGAATGTGATTATTTGTGTGTTGTAACCAATTTTTGTGAAGAAAAAAAGGCGGGTACTGGGAAAAGTAAGTAACCGTATTTGAGTGACGTGGTCAATGCAGGAATGTGATGAAAAAGTGATACAGTGACGGGCATTGATGAAAAAGTGTTGAATGACCACTGTTATGACTCCACGTAGATGCTTGAGATGCTGAATCTTTTTAATTTTGAAATTTTATTGAAAAATGGGTATTTGTATTATAATCACGAAATTTTCATGAAAATCATATTGACTGAGTTGACTTTCTAGTAAATTTAATGTGGACATCTTTATTTTCATTAATTAAAAAAATTGGAAATGCAAAAAAATATTTTCTATTTATATATATTTATTTACAAAAATTAAAAATAATAATTTAAATAAATAAAAATCACATTAAAGTACCATTTAAATGTAGTGGGAAAACCCACGACCACCTTTAAGGATCAAAGGTAAGGTTGTAGAAATAAAAAAGATTTCAGAGTTTCACAAGCAAAATGGGCTAGAGCTCAAGACCCAGTCAATTCGGCCGAAAAAGTGCTTCGACCGAACAAGTAGCTTACCATGCCCCAAAGAGACTCCATTCGAAACCATCTCGGGACACTAGTACATCGAGATCCAAAGCCTAGCGAGCCAAAAACAATACATCGAGAATCAAGCCTCTGCCCGAAGCTAGCAGGACAGCAGGCTAGCAGGCCTTCGGCCGAAGCAGACTAGCAGACCTTCAGCCGAAGTAGGCCAATAGGCCTTCGGCCGAAGCAAGACAGCAGGCGTTTGGCATAAGCAGGCCAGCAGGACAATAGACCTTCGGCTGAAGCAAGCCAGCAGGCCTTCGGCCGAAGTAAGACAGGGCCTTCGGCAGAAGCAGGCCAGCAGGCTCAAAAGGCCCAATTGCCATTTGCAACTAAAGAAAGATGACACGAACCCAACAGCCTCCTAGACAATATAAAAGGGCCCAAGTCCAATCCGCTTCACATAAGGTTTCCTGAATCAATTTCAACTGAGATATCCTTCTTTAAATACAATTAGGAGACCGAGTTCAAGAAAGATGAGAAGACCCAATCCATATAGAAATAGGACCCATATACTTCCTATAAATAGGGGATGCGGATGATTGTAAAATGATCCGATTCTTATTTTTCTCAAGAGCATATTTTGTTTAATCACCATTGTAAGCTATAAGTTATTTTTCTCGAGCAATCGTAACCTAATATTTGGCTGTGGTTTATTTGACACCACACTAAACATCATAAAAAAAATTTGGAGGTAAATATCCACCATCAAAATTTGGTATATATAATAGAGAATAACCATTTCAATTTATTAAACATTTATTGAAATTTAAATAAATAGATTGAAACCTGTGTTTTTTTATCGACTTTTAAAACATTTATCGAAGTAAATTTAGAAAAATTTGTATAGAATATAGTTCTTGTCCTCATGGTATGGACAATTTTCCACCATATCAAACTTAGTTCAAATATGATTATCCATCAATATTAGTTACTTTCAAACAAATAAGTGATTGAAAAATATATAAATAGGGATGAAAGTTTTAAAAGATAAACGGTAATAATTACAATAACAAATATGATCGTATGAGGTTTTCCCATTTTTCATAAATACTATATGGGCTAATATGGATTATGATATAGGATAAATATAGTATAGTATAAGAAAAATGATTAGGATAAAAGTTTTGTATAATGATTAGGTTATTTATAAATTGTATTTGGCGGGTTGTCGTATAAAAAACATGATAGGATAACAACATACTAACTTATACTTGGTAAAACTCGATAAGTAATAAGATAACAGTATGAATTACCAAAATATCCAAAACTTGATAAGTAATAAAACAATTACTTCAAATCATTATACTTTCTTAATCTATTATTTTATAATTTATCATCTATTAATGTTTTTACAAATTGCTAATTTGCACAGTTAAATCAAAATAATAGATATAAAAAATTAGTCTTTTATCAATAAGTAAGCCCACAAACTAAATAGCATGCTAAAAGATAATTGATGAAATATTAATAGACCAACAATCTCTCAGAGGCCCAAATCGATATATGTTGTGATTTCTGACATGGTATTAAAGTCATGATTTTTTTTTTTTAAACTTTAAGAAAAATAAAAATTACTTCAAATCATTATCTTCCTCCTCCCAACTTTAATGGTAAAAATTATCACGTGCGGACAGCAAATATGAAAGCTCATCTAAAGGGTCTTGAATTGTAACAATTGGTTGAAGGTGAACATAATCTACCACCTCTCTCAAACAATTCTATCTTGAATTAAATTAGACTCTAAGAAGAAAAAGCATCAAAAACACCGAGAGCTTTATCAACTATTTATTTTGCAATCTCAGAATTTGTTTTCATAAAAATAATGAATTGTGAAACAACAAAAATAGCTTGATATATATCGAATGAGTATTATTACGATAATGAAAGAACAAAAATGAATAAACTCTTGAATCTCAAAAGAGATTTTGAATATGCAAAACAAGAAACACAATTCAATAATATTATGATAGGTTGATGATGGTTGTCAGCAGGGGCGAAGGCATGTGTAGCATTAGGCGTTCAATTGAACACCCAAACATTTTTTAAAAGAAAAATTACATATTAATTTTTAAATAATTTCATGTTTATAAATATTAAAAATTAAATATGTTTATACTATATAAATAACTATTTATAAAGTTTAAAAATTAAATATATTTATCCAATTTTTTTATTTATTATATACCATTGAACAAAAAAAAAATCCTATCATCGTCACTAGTTGTCAATAAAATTTGATTGCTATGAGAATATTTTCCAGATTGTAGGATTGTCGAAAAACTGTTCATAAATTTGCTTCAAAAATTTGAGGCATAACTTTCATCTTTAGAAGACTCTAAAAATATTTTCGAAATATCTTTATCAAAACTTATTTATACTTAGCATACACTATAGCATATGAGAGCTTTGAGAACTTCATATTATGGTGTGCAAAAAGACCGAACCCGAAAATCCGGACCGACCCGACCTCAACCTGACCTTGACCCGAAAAATAATGAGCTTCGGTCTGGTCCAGAAAAATTAAACGCTTCGGGTTTTGGGTTTTGAGTTTTTTTGGGTCATCACCTTCAACCTATTAATAAAGGAAACCTGAAATCCAGACCGACCCGACCTTGACCCGTCTCGATCCGGTCTTGACCCGAAAAATAATCGGGTTCGGTTCAGTTAAAAAATTTAAGGATTTCGGGTTCAAATTTTTTCGGATCGGTCCGTGTTTGACCCGGACCCGACCTATGCACACCCGTACTTCATATAGTGAAAATGTATTTGAAGAAGCTTTAATAGCTAATTTGTCAAATAGAAAAAAATTAAACATTTGTTAGAAGTTTGGTCATGAACAAAAAGATGGTTGGCACAAAGTTAAACCTCATTATTTCCAATGTAAAATATTTGGTTATATAAATAAAAATTGCACGTATAACCTTAAACATATGAATTTGGCGAAAGAATAAAAAGTTGGTGAAGGTGAATAATATTTTATTGGGATATTTCCAAAAACACCCCATTTTTTCAAACGTTTCACTTTGAGCACCCGATTTTGAAAGTTTTGGAAAATCACCCCAAAATCAAAACCACTAGTGGTTTTTGGTAATTTTGTGAGTGGTTTTGGTGTTGTATGAGTGGTTTTGAAATTCTATATATTTAATTTAGAGATTCGGAAATTTTCTAAGATCAAAATTACTCATACAACACCAAAACCACTCACAAAATTACCAAAAACTACTAGTGGTTTTGATTTTGCGGGTGGTTTTTCAAAACTTTCAAAACCGGGTGCTCAAAGTGAAACGTTTGAAAAAATGGGGTGTTTTTTGGAAATAACTCATATTTTATTTTGATGGAAGGATATAAAGTGCTCCAATTGAAAGTTGGTGGGAAGGACATCATTGTATGCGAAAAAAAGGTGCTTCAAAGTCGATGAAATAGTGCATCAAAGTTAGTGATGAGAAATTGCATCAAAAGATCAACAAAACAAAACAGAAATTGCATCAAAAGATCAACAAAACAAAACGTTTATTTAGTGTGTCTAGATTAAGGGAAAATTCGTTCAAACTCTTTTTGAATAAGTTAAAGTTAATTAGAATTTCATGGGATCTCTTATTGAGGTTAGGAATTAATATATCATTTGGATTTTGAAATAAGTCTATAAATATAGCACTGCAATTGTTATTGATGTGAAAAATAAAAATAAAATAGATTGAATAAAATTTTTATTTGTTCCAAACTTTTATATGTTTTTTTTAATATTTATTTAGGCTGAGAGAGTATCAATCCATTAATATTTCACAAATCATCTTGTTGTCTTTTAGCATGTTATTTAGTTTGTGGGTTTGCTTGTTGGTAAAATGACTTAAGTCATACTACCATAAGCATACATAGTCTTTATATTCAATTCATTTGTTATTTTTATAATCAATTGGAATTTATATTTCCGACACCCTCCTCCAAGTTCAATTGGTCCGGCCATTATCTTTACAGGCCGATTGATACTTGTATTCATGATTGGACTTGTGTTTTTGAAACCTCAGAGGCCTTCAAGTCATTGCCCAGACTTGTGTTCGAGTCTCCGAAGCCACATGTCCAGTGGCGGAGCCACATGAGTTAGAGTGGTGTCAGTTGACACCACAACTTTGCGGAAAAAAATAAATTTATGTGTAAAATTTATATAATTTTTTTTTATTAATATAAAATAATACATGATGACAGCATAACATTTTGAGCATGAACCCACTTATGTTCGTTTATGGTTCCGCCACTGCACATGTCCACATTGATACGGATCATTAGCAGTTAAGCTCTTTGGACTCTGATACCATGTCAAATTTACTACTTTATCCATTTGAGTTAACGAGAGAGTGACGGTCCATTAATATTTCATCAATTATCTTGGTGTGTTATTTAGTTTAGGAAAATGGGCTTGCTTGTTGGTAAAATGACTTAGGGGGTGTTTGGATCCCTTAGTAGTTAATAATTAATCAATTAATTTTTAAGAGTTACTAATAATTAGTTAGCTAATAATTAATAGAGGTGTTTGGATTCATTAGTAGTTAATTAATAAATACTGCATAAATGACCAACTTGTCCTTATTAATTACTAGCTAGCTAATAATTGTGGGGGCTATTGAGTATTTTGCTATGTGTTAAAAGGTATTAAGAGGTGTTAGTAGGGTTGAACCAACTAATGAAATAATGGTTAAGAGTCCATGCTCTTAAAAATTAATAGGTCTCTTAAGAGATTTGTTTGGATTACTATCTATTAATTCCATATCTTAAAAGATCCAAACGGGCCCTTATACCGTAATACCCACAAGTTCACATGATCTTTATATTCAACTAATTTGTCATTCCCACAATCAACGTGGTATATATATTTTCAACATATTGATTAATTTAAAAAATCAATAACTTTCATAGCTTTCATTAACTTTGAAAAATGAATACTTTCATAAACTTTATAAATCCAACAATAAATTTTATAAATTTTCGTAGACTTTCATATATAAATTGATTAATTTTGAGAGAATTTCAAATACTTTTTAATAATAAAAAATTTAATTGAAATTAACATCATTTTTTCTTTCAAGAGATACGAAAGAGGTAATTACTATCACATCTTCAACTATTAGTAGCATCAACTATAAGATCAACTATAAGATGTAATAAATCGCTACCCCTTCTATTAAGTATTTAAACAAAAAGAATTAACTTTATAAAAATTATTATTTTATATAAAATAAATAAATAATGATGGTAAGGAAAAAAATCCAATAAATCAAATAAATGGTCTCAAATCATATGCTTCCGAGAACTTTAATTATCTCATCATACTTATGAGCAAAATGAATTATAGAAACACGAGATAATTAATTTCCTTTTCTAAAGGGTATTACAGTAATTTAACTTCGTTATAGATCTAAAGTAACAAACGGTCCAAAAAGGAATTAAAAATGTTGCTATTTTTCACCAATTTGCCTTTTGAAAACTTCAGTAAATACATTTCTAAATTTGGTGGAATATTTGAAAACTTGTTATCTTTTCTGTTGTGCATAGTCTCACTAGTCATGCCAACTCACCAATGCATACCAGAATTGATGCAGTGATAGTCACTCTTCACCTACATTGCAAACTTCGTGTATAAAAATAAAATCCGTAAATAGATTATGGTGCAGTTTTAGCTATATATATATAAAATTCAAAAGAATCTTTTGACGTCCTGTATGTACATGATAAAACATTTTCATTATGGCTTGCTCTGAAGCCCAATTTAGTACATGGGCCTTTCGATCTCTAGTAAGGTTTTCTGAAGCCATAATAACATGATATTTATTAAATAAATAAAAAAATAAAAATTTATAAAATTAGATTTTATCAGTTTTTTATTTTAGTTCTAGAGCGATTCTTTCTTTTTTTTTTTTTAAAAATTTTTTTTACATTTAATTATTTTTTTATAAAAAAATTGTAAAAGTGATTTGTTTTAAAAAAAAAAGTTGGCAAAAAATGAATTTTCCAGTATGTACTATCGGAAATATGCAAAAAAAAAAAAAATAAAATTTGTCATTGAAAAGTAAAAATTCGTTTCATGATATTACACATTAGGAAACAGACTTGATTTTTGAATGTTTTTATAGTGTGTAATATCAGAAAGTAAAAATTTAACTTTCCGGTATTATACATTAGGAAATAGACCAAATTCAAATGTTGTTTCGTGGTGTGTATTATTGGAAGTGAATTTTCACTTTCGGTATTTTACAACGAAAACTAAATTTCAATTTTATCTTTTTTTAGTATATAATATCAAGAAAATACTAGATATATATATTTTTAATATCCAGAAATAAAATGGTCGTTTTGTTCTATTTAAAAAAAATAATAAAAATTTAATTTTATTTAAATTTTTTTAGTGTAAACCTAAAAATATAATTTTTTTAATAAAAAAATTAAAAAATACAAGTGACCTTAGTTTGATATTTCACAATTCTTATGAAAAGATTTTCAGAATTTCTCGGCTATTTGACAATTTAGTGATTTTTGATAGGCATGGGCCGTCCGGATGGAAGATTGGGCTTGAGCACTGAATGCGGTGGATCTGGGCCGAATCGTTCCGGAAGTAGCCCAATACATTATATCATTTACTTAGTAGAAAAGTAACATAAAAATTGCTAATTTTATTAGTTAAAACAAAATATAAATTAATTTTTACAACTCTGTCCAGCATAACATCCTAAAATCCCGATCAGTTCTCATAACGATTTCGCATCATTTTCTTCTTCACAAATTCAATTCATTTTCCTCCTCCAAATCCCTAAACCAAATCCAATTCTCCTAACTATATCGGAAACAAAACCCAATTCAACTTCATCACATCAATTATTATCTCAAAACCCTCAGATTTCACAACTATCAGCTCCGATCTGCATCAAGATCCAAAGAATCAGTCCTTCTTTCGCTTTAAACCCTCGATTTCGCCGATCTAGGGTTCCCGATCGGGTACAACTCATTTTTTATCGACTTCACGGTCAATTACAATTATTGTTGCAGTTTTTGTTGTTTAATTGATTATAGAAGCTGAAGTGTGGTTAGAATAATGTGAATTACATAGTTTATATTTTCGAATTGAAGTACCAAAGGATTAGATATTTTTGTGATTCTTTACGATTTCAGTTTTGTTTAGCGTTAATTCTTTTGTATATTTGAATTGTATGTGAAGAAATGTTATGTTGACTGCGTTGTTGATTATCTTTTACAGGGAATTACTGTGTAGTTTGTGAGTTGAGTTGGGGTTTTTGGGTGGGTTAATGTTATAGTGAAGATAGCTTTTGGAGGTATATTTTGAGAAATGTTTGCAAAATCTGTGCAAACTTCGTTTAGGGACCGTACTCAGGAGTTTGAGAGTGTTGTTGAGAGGTTAAAGAAGTCACGCGGATCTACTTCTGGGTTAAATGGGCAAAGTAGTAGTTCGAAATATGAGGAGCAGCGGTCTGCTGTGGCGCTTCAGTCTGAGTTCAACCGGAGAGCTTCTAAGATTGGATTTGGGATACACCAGACTTCACAGAAGCTGTCAAAGCTAGCAAAGTGTGAGTACTTCGAAGAGAATTTTGTTTTATTTTTGTGTTGGTGATGAATGTAAATTGAAGTGTGTTGGTGATGAATGTAAATTGAAGTGAGTGGTTTGCTGTACGCTTTCAGATTTGTTTGTTTACATTGTTAGTTTGATTATGGGTTTTTAGTGTTTATCTTTAATGTATATTTTCCCATAGTTGCATTGAGTGTATGAGTTGAATTTGTGCTTCCAATGCAGTGGCAAAGAGGACTTCAGTTTTTGATGACCCCACCAAGGAAATCCAAGAGATGACGGCTGTAATCAAGCAGGATATTACTGCACTGAACTCCGCTGTTGTAGACCTTCAATTTTTATGCAATTCCAGAAATGAGAGTGGTGTTTCCAGTGACACAACTAGTCATTCGACAACCGTTGTGGATGACCTTAAGAACCGCTTGATGAGTGCTACTAAAGAGTTTAAAGATGTCCTTACCATGCGTACGGAGGTAATGGAAAATATTAAGGCTTTTGTTGTAACTGGGGTTTTAGTTTCTGACTGTTGATTTGTAAATTTGTCTTAGTAGTTAATTTTCATACGCTAATTGGGTTTATGTTGGATCATGTAGAACTTGAAGGTACATGAGAATAGAAGACAGTTGTTTTCCTCGAATGCTTCTAAAGATTCAGGAAATCCCTTTGTCCGTCAACGTCCACTAGCTAATAAAGCTGCTGCTAGTTCTTCCACTGCTCCTCCTCCATGGGCCAATGGTTCATCTCAGTTGTTTCCCAGGTAAAGCTTTTAAAATATCTGTAGTTGATGTTTGAAAATCAATACACTCAAGTTATTGATGTAATCTATATTTTTGCTAGAGGAATGTGGTTCAACATTTTTAATATTGTTTGTTGCAACTTCTCTCAGGATGTATTCTAGTTAGTATAGTAATGTGGAAGTCTTTTTTTTTTTTTTTGGTTGAAAGGACAATATAGTGTGTTCCAATACTATACCAGACATCGTACTGCTGTTTTGATTATTTGGTATTTCTCTCTATCTTATCGAAATATCCTGGCTGATTCATAAGTTATCTTCCGTCGTGAGAGTGAATGCTTAGAGATTTCTTCTATTTTTGCACTAAAATTTTCTACCATTTTCCTGAAAGTGTTGTCATCTTGTTTCCTCCTTTTTTATTTTATTTTAGTTATAATCCCAGTTGTTAAGTATATTTTGGTTCTCTATCTTACAGGAAGCAGATGGATGGAGAGAGCCAGCCGTTGTTACAGAATCAAGATCAGCAACAGCAGCAGCAGATGGTTCCATTGCAGGACACTTACATGCAGAGTAGAGCTGAAGCCCTTCAAAATGTGGAGTCTACTATTCATGAGTTGGGCAGTATTTTCAATCAGTTGGCCACCCTGGTCTCTCAGCAAGGGGAGATTGCAATCAGGTATTGTCTACTGTGCTAGCTAGCTAGCAATGTAATTGTTCTTTCTTTGCATAAACTGAGTGTTATAAGTACAAGCCGTAGTCTCAACTCAATTTGGGGTCAATTATATGAATTTCTTACTTCCACTTATGCATTTAAGATAATTCTTGTTCAAGTCCTATATCCTAATAAAATTGTCTAACTATATCTATCCCAGTATTTTGTGGCACCTCTCCTTCTCTTAGTGTTTCGTACTTGAATATCATTCCATGCACAAATCGGTTGAATTCATTCATAGCACCTCAAAAGTCCTTTATGCATCTTCACATCCATTGGTGCTACATCTACCTTAATGAATAATTTTTTTTTCCTTATATGATCTTTCATCGAATAATTTTATTTTATATTGCTTACATTGTGTTTTATATTGCAAAGTGTCATAGTTGACATGGTATCTCTTCTAGATGACATTTTATCTAGTTTATACTTTCCATTTTTGACCAATATGAATGATTAGACTATTGTGGATACTTATGGCATGAATACTTTAACAAGCTAGTATCTAACTTGACTTGTGTGAGAGGTTTAACTTGTGACAAAACTGCATACAACTTGGGAAACTTCTAATGATACATTGATTGTGCTTGACTAACTTTTGCGATTAATGAATGTAGTGGCTCAGGTCTTCACTTGTTAAATGTAGTGGCTCAGGTCTTCACTTGTTAATACATGGTTGCCGTATTATTATGAATATTAGGGTTACTGGTGTTATCCGTTGGACAGTAATTTCCAATTAAAGATTACTCGTCCCTTTCTTTTCAGTTTGATATTAAGTTCCGCATCTACTTTTCTCTTAAGCATGCTGTTTAAAAGATCTAACACTAACACAAGTTAAGTTACAGTCTTCCACAAACAAATCCCAGCCTGACAGCCAACTGAGAGTTATCAAATAGGCATACCTTTTTCATTTAAGGGAATTGTTTATTTATAGCATGCTGTTACTCAAAAGAACAAAATTGGAAGTTCAGTTCGATGCATGAAACTCAATGCACCCATTTGCTCTTGATGGTTATATATGTTGATATGATTATTGTGATTCACCGGAATGTATGCTGCAGGATTGATGAGAACATGGATGACACCTTGGCAAATGTGGAGGGGGCACAGGGGCAATTGCTGAAGTACCTTAACAGTATATCGTCCAATAGGTGGTTGATGATCAAGATATTCTTTGTATTGATATTTTTCCTCATGTTTTTCATATTTTTTGTGGCATAATCAATGCATAGAAACAAGTAGTTCGAAAGAAAGAAGAATTGTTCTTCACTATCCTATTCTTTACATAAATTCTTTTTGCTCATTTTTACTGGTTTAAGCAGCGATGCGATGAAACATGTTCATGGAGAGATGTGAATCTACTAGGTACTTGTTAATGTTCTTTGTATGTACTGATAATATGCAAACTGTAAAATGTGTTGAAAACAGTGAGAAGTGAGGACTCCAAAAAACAGTTCTTGATTCTGTTCATTTCTGAAATATCTATGTACTTTGTTCAGATGTTTTAAGTTGTTTTATAATAATTGTTCTTTTAATCATAATCATGTTCATGTGTAGCAGTGTTTTTGTGTGTTCTTCTAGTTAATCATAACACTTGACAGGAACCTAGTTTGTTCATTCTTCCTTTAGTTATATCTACTCTTTTATACTCAATCATGCATCATGATCAAAGTAGTTTCATTTTTCAATATTCTTTAATAATTTTACTATAATACCCCAAATTGTCCTCAATTATAAATATTTTAAAAAATTGGGAGGAATTTGATATTATTTATAAAAATAATCTATAATATTTTTAAAAATGGAGGGCAAATCAGCATTTTACCAAGATGTTGGGAAACGACACCGTTGAAGCCCATTTCGTAATCAAATTACAGTACACAAAGCAAGCCTGATTAAAAATGGATTTTGAAGGAAAAAACCCAAAACCCAAGCTATAAATGCCACTTATTTGTGTTGACGTCCATACGTTACCTCTCTGGAGCAGCCCTACCTTGTTCACAAACCTCACCGCTGAATATTATCTTTTAATATCAAACCCTAATTTCACAAGATTTTATATCACCATCTCTCTCGCTCTTCTTTACTTTGAATCGAAATTTCATATCTCTGACTCTCATTCTCTATTCAGATCTTCATCTGAAATTTTGTTGTTGCTTTAATATTTTTGTAATTTTTTTATCTTTGTATAGTAATCAGTCGACATCGCGGTTGATAGAATTCTCTATATATTCTAATAGGTTGACTGTTGTATTGTGGAGATTTTGATTTTGCACAATTTTGATACGGTGAGTTTGAGACTGTTTTTGTAATTCGGAGAAAAGATAAGATGGTTGGCGGCGGTGGCAGGAGAGACGAAGGATCGCGGCCGATCAACAACACCAATGTCTTTGCTGCCCTGGAGACTTTGAGGAAGAAGAAGAAGTCCGATAAGGAGCGGTCTTCTTCTAAAGCCTCTAAATCGAAGCAGCAGAGCGACAACAACCAACCACCGCAAGAGCCGCCGGTGTTTTGGGGTCAGACGTCCTTGAAAGGGACGAACTGGGCTGATATCGATGATGATGACGACTATTTCGCCACCGCTGCGCCTCCTCAGGATGTCTGGGGTCCGTCGAATGTGCAGGAAGAGAACTCTATTACCGCTGTTGAAGAGGTAATTTTATTATTATTATTATTATTATTATTATTATTATTATTATTTATTATTTATTTATTTATTTATTTTTTTGCTGTATGAATGATTATCATGTATTTTGATATGCTTTATACAGTTGTATTGTAATTTCTTGTTAAGTGTGTTGTGTGCTGGTGTTTTTGATTTTTTAGTTTAATGATTGGATGAATATATTCTGATTTAATGTTTGAATTTTGTTGTAATTGGTTTAGTTGTTATTTTTATATCTAATGGGTTTATTGGTTTTGCCTATCTTCTATTGTGAATGTTAATTTATTTCTCGTCATATACAGAGCTTGACACTAATACGCTAGAGAGATTAATGACATAAGATTGAAATGGTTGTATTACTTTTGTATACTGTATATTTACATTTTTCCAAAACCTCTAAAGAAGTAGATAGAAGACTTATTTTTATTTTTTTTACATTCTATTGAAGTTATCTTGATTTTTTTTTTGAAACAATTGACGTGCTCTGACATTCACATCTATACTGCTTCTTGAACTGCAGAGAAATTTGAATGTTTAGAGATCATTTACAGTCTGTGGTCATTTCCTGTGGGTGAACCACAAATATGTTCTTTTTGAAAGGTTTTGCCCTTTTGTGGTTTTGGTGTTTGAATGTGATATATTGTTTTTAGGTCTAATGGCTTGATATGGAGCTTAGGAATATATTAATCGACTTGTGGGAATGACTTGTATTGAGCTAGTGTTGGTTTAGATATTTGTAGAAAACATGAAGTTGTTCCAAGTAGTTGGCATTTTATGTAAATTTTGAATATCATTTCAAAAAGATAGTTTTACTTGCATTATTTCTGAAGTTAAATTTTGTTTTGTTTCATATTTCTCCTTTGTGTGGCCCTTTCAAGCTTTAAGAAATATATGTATATGTGTGTATATATACATATAAATAGTTCTGCAATGCCTTTTGAAGTCTTACATATTAAACTTATATTCTCCTTCCCTGCAGAAATTGAGTTATATGCTGTGATATTGGCCTCTAGGTTGTAGTATTGCAGTGGAAAAACTGTGTTCTGCATGCTGCTCGAGTTAACTTGTTTGTTTGGCTTCTTGGCCAGGAAGAGTTCTATGATAAAAGAGGTTTTGTTGTCCATTGCATGAGCTGATGGCTGTTATGTGATTGTATTATCAACATCTGTGAAGCTTTTCCTCTCTTTCTTAACTTTGTAGATATGGGCATATATGCTTTGCTCGTTTATTCAGGAGGTTCACTTTATGATAATATATGTTCATTTTCTTAATCATAATGTACACAATTGGATAAAGTATGTTGATTGAATAATAAAGTATGTTGATTGAATAATATTCAGCAGTCTCATGACTTGCAAATATATTTTACTCACTTGAAAGTTACCAATGTGTGGTTACAGGACAGTGACAGTGAAGAAGACATTCTAGATGAAGGGGATGATGATGATGTGGAGGATGATCATGAGCATGAACATGAACAGGAACCTGATGTTACAGTTCTCCCTGAACCAGTGGCGAAGGTGTCTCCTGAAGTTTCTGCTCCACCTAAGGAGGCAGAGAGACAACTTTCCAAGAAGGAGAGGAAGAAGAAGGAGCTTGCAGAGCTTGAAGCTCTTTTAGCTGATTTTGGAGTGGCGCCTAAAGAGAGTAATGGCCAAGAGGGAGCACAAGGTAATTGACTAACTGTTATTTAGTATCAAATTGATTAAATGTCAAATTAAATATTTTTCTGTACCCTTTTTCATTGGTTTTGACCTTCCCTTTTCGAATTAGTTAATGCTAAATTTCTGCTGAGCAAGTCTGTTGGCCATAATGTGCAGATCTTCCTGGGGACAAGAAAGATGGGGAACTCAGTGGAGATGGGGAAAAGAAGGAAAGTGCACCTGGAGAATCCAAAAGTGCTAAGAAGAAGAAAAAGAAGGATAAATCTTCAAAGGAGGGTAAAGAATCTCAAACTGGTGATTCAAATGTTACAAACGGGTTAGAAGGAGCTGCTGTAGCTCATCAGGCAGAAGAGGAGAAATCAAATGTTGATGTCAAGGAGAAACTGAAGAAGGTGGCATCTTCCAAGAAGAAAAAATCCGGCAAAGAGATGGATGCAGCTGCTAAAGCTGCAGCCCAGGAGGCTGCTGCCAGAAATGCAAGACTTGCTGCCGCAAAGAAAAAAGAAAAGAACCACTATAACCAGCAGCCAGTGAGGTAAAATGCTCAGTTCCTTTTTGAAGATATATGAACATGTATTTCTCATTGTTCATATAAAAGTGCGAAATAAGTGATGGGCACTTGGCTGTACTTTTGATGAAAGACGATGACATTCTAGGTGACTAGACATAGTGCCATGGACTCCACTGATGTTCCGTGTTGGCATTTTGGGCCGTATCGTTTGTTCTGTTATATCATGGGACGACATTGTTTTGTTAGTTTGTTCGTTGAGAATTCTTACCTGGACACCTTACTAGCTATAGATTGCCTTGTATCGATATCAAACCTATCTTTCATCTGACTTTGAAATGAGAAACTTTGCTGAATTTATCTGTAAGTTTGATGTTACCTTTCTTTTTGAGCGTGTGGTTTGACAGAATCTCTTGGTTCTTCCATGTCCAAGTGTTTATGGTTAATAGGGATGACTAACAAAGGTAGTGAGAAATTGTTCGGTGTATTGTATAGCTGATGGTTTCCTAGTACAGCCAAACCTGTAATTTGGCTGTTATAGCAGAATGCAGAGTAATGAATGGGAGTCATTCTATCACTCTCACTCACCTCTAGAGATATTGGGAGATCTAACTCCAATGAGATGAGCATTAGGCTATATAGTTGAAGAGCAGTGGAGAGAAATCGCTCATGAAATTAATTCTAACTTCTATGAGCTTGTTTGGAAAGATAGTATGAGTTTTTTTAGTTTTTTTGGATTCAAAATTAAAGTGCTTATTTCTTCTTCAATCATAAGTCACAGGCTCTGTATAGAAGACTTGCAAAAAATGTTGGTGGATTTCCATTCAAAGCCAATGAGTAAAACCAAATCTTATTTGGTGGATTTCCATTCAAAGCCAATGAGTAAAACCAAATCTTATTTGGTATATTTTTTGGTTATACTATGCATTTTGTACCATCTGACAAACAAAACATCATTTTATCTCATTTCATTCCAAAAGCAGCCTAAATTATCTTCTACTAATGATGATGTAAATAACAAATTTAATTTAATTTCATTATATAAGTATATATATAATTAATGTAAAGAGATTGGAGATAAGGATGCAAGTAAGAATAAAGTTTTCCCTCATTATTATTTTCAATTATTATCATCATGAAAAATCAAGAGAAACAAAAAAAAAAAAAAAAATGCAAACCCAAGCTATAAATATTACTCATTGAAAAGCATATATATATATATACCCATAACACCGCCCAACCTTATTTTCCAAACAAACATCCATACAAACATTTCAAACCCTAATTTGAAATCAATTACAGGATTTTTTTTCAGTTCCTCTGTTATCTCCTTCTCTGGTTCTCTTTTGAGCCCTAATTTCGTTACCGAAATCTACTCCTCTCACACAGATCTTCCTCCTGCACTAGTTGTTTCGGGATTTTCATTTGAGTATCATTATCTATCGACACTTGGGGAGAATTCTGGATAAATTTTGAACAGATTGACTGTTCTACACTATAGATTTCAATAATTTTACAATTTTGACATCGTCTCTCAAGGTTATTTTGGTAAAATTACTCGTTGGGAAAACAAAGATGGTTGGTGGTGGCGGTGGGAGGAGAGACGAAGGATCGCGGCCGATCAACAACACCAATGTTTTCGCTGCTTTGGATACCTTGAGGAAGAAGAAGAAGTCCGATAAAGACCGTTCTTCGTCTAAGTCATCTAAATCGAAGCAGCAGAGCAACAGTCACCAAGCTCCACAGGAGCCGCAGGTGTTTTGGGGTCAGACTTCATTGAAAGGCACCAACTGGGCTGACATTGATGATGACGACGACTATTTTGCCACCGCCGCACCTCCTCAGGATGTCTGGGGTTCGTCGAATGCTCAGGAGGAGAACTCTAGCATTGCTGCTATTGAGGTGAGATCGATTTGTGGTTTATTTGATTTGTTTTAATATGTTGATTAGTGTTTTATATGTTGGTGATTGGCTTTATAGATTGTAGTTGTATTTTTGGTTATAATGATTGCTTTTTTTTTTTTTTTTTTTTTTTTTTTAATATCTGTATATACAAATCTTGTGTGATACGTTGGTGGTGCTAATTTATTTATCATGAAGGTGTTAAGCAAGTTTTGGTTTGTATGAATTTTTTATCTGAGTTCAACTTCAAATTACTTCAAATTTGTGGAAATAATTGTGAAGAACAACAAATATCATGAAGAGTTGACTTCATTGGGAGACTTTGAATAATATTCTTTTTCCTAGGTTCAGTGTATCCTTCCTAAACAGTGGTAGAATACATTTCATTTTTTTTAAGTGGAAGATTTTTCTCTTTTTCTAACAAAAGAAATCAGTGGGCTTGCAACACAAGGGTTGATGAGATAAGATTGGATCATTTTTCATGGAAGAGATTATTTGTTTAGAATTGTACGTCTCATTTTGCTGAGACTCTGGTTTTGTTACATTTCGAAGAAGTAAAGAAGAAGTAAAGAAGAATTACCTTGTTTTTGATTTTCCAATGATATTTACTATTGATATTCATTTGCAGAAGGAATTAGGTTTGGGTTTGCAAAACGTTAAAATTCATATAGTTTCACCTAAATACCTGTATGGAAATAAGTTAATGAGATGTTAAAATTAGATAGCAAATAGCTGGAATATAGAAATATGTCTGTGACTATTTATGCTAATAAGTAGCATCGATTGATTACTTAGATTTTAGATTTTGCTTTGCAAAATATTAGTATTCATATAGTTTCTCATAATAAACTGTATAGAAATGAGTTAATGAGATGTCGAAATTAGTAGCAGATAGCTGGATGATAGAAATATGACAGTTACTATTTATGCTGATAAGTAGCATCCGATCATTTTTGATGGTTGAAGACTTCATAATATGTACGATTGGAATTTATGGTGTACATTATTAGTTGGGAAATACCGTTATTAACTGACATTTAGAGATGGTTTTTGGTTAGATACTTGCAAAGAAGAATAAATGGTTATATTGTACTTGACATATGTGCCTTGACGAATCATGTGTTATTTTCATATATAATTATTTCTCTTACTTAATTTGTGAAGTTAATTTTTATTTTCTTTTATCATATCTGTTAGTGTCTACCTTTCCTTCCAAGAAATAAGTAAAATATTTTTCTTACTTGCCTTTTTGAGTACTACTGGTTTCTAGCTAAAGAAATCGAGCTGAATTATGTTTATTCTATGAATTCTTGTAGCTTTCTTGTAATACCAGTCGTGTATTATAGTATCGAGGTGCAAAACTCTTTAGAGTAAGATTGTTTTAACTATTTTTGATTATATTTTTTTGGTTTATTGGCTAGGAAGGCCTTTGGTAACAAAGATAGTCTTCCCATTGTGTGAGCTTATCTACCTTTCTGAAACTCGTGTTTTTTATCTCATTAAACATGAGGTTATGCTTAGTTGAAACATGAGGTTACGGCCAGTCATTTTTTTAGTGATTTACAAAATTGGGCAAAGTTTTTCTCAGTGGTTAAGTATTTGGTGAGATTCTGTATTGCAAGTAGATTTTAGTTTCTTGACAGTTAACCTGTGATTACAGGATGTTGAGAGTGAAGATGATATTCTAGATGAAGGTGATGAAGATGATCTGGAGGATGAGCATGAGCATGAACATGAACCTGAGGTTACAACTCACCCGGAACTAGTGGTGAAGGTGTCTCCTGAAGTTGCTGCTGCACCTAAGGAGGCAGAGAGACAACTTTCCAAGAAGGAGAGGAAGAAGAAAGAGCTGGCAGAGCTTGAAGCTCTTCTAGCTGATTTTGGAGTTGCGCCAAAAGAGAGCCAAGAGGAATCATGTGGTAATTGACCAGCTATTTTAATATCATATGAATAACTGCATTGATACTTGAGAGATCCATACATGCACAGACTGTGGTTTTCAGTTCAGTATCATTTATGCCATACACCTTGAGTAATAAAATCTATATCTGAAAACTGTTTAAATTGCAGACAAGAAAGACGGGGAGCTGAGTGGTGATGGAGAAAAGAAGGAAAATGCTCCTGGAGAATCCAAAAGTGCTAAAAAGAAGAAAAAGAAGGATAAATCTTCTAAAGATGTTAAAGAACCTCAAGCTGACCCTAACGATTCAAATGTCACAAACGGGCCAGAAAATCCTGCCGCAGCTGAACAGGCAGATGAGGAAGTAGTATCAAACGTCATCTCCAAAGACAAACTGAAGAAAGTGGCATCCTCCAAGAAGAAGAAATCCAATAAAGAAATGGACACTGCCGCAAAAGCTGCAGCGCAGGAAGCTGCTGCCAGAAATGCAAAACTTGCCGCAGCCAAGAAAAAAGAAAAGAATCACTACAACCAGCAGCCAGTGAGGTAAGTAAGAAAAGCTGGAATATCTTCGAAGGGGGTATATGAACATGTTTTTCTCATTGTTCATATAGACGTTGCTGGGAAAATAAATGGTGGGGTCTTTGGTTGTGTAATTTTTCATGATGATGATGAGATTATAGATGTAGCGGTGCCATCATAGGAGCTGTTGGGTGGTGTTGGCATTTTGGGTCATATTGTTTTGTCAGTTGATGGGAGACGTTTTTTGCATTTTGTTTTACTGAGACACATTACTAGCAGCTACATAGACCTCTTGTATTTGATAGCAAGCTCTTTGTTCTTTTGACCTCTTTTATCTCTTAGTGGTTAGCTTTGCTTAATGTCATGAGTTGTTGCCGGAATTTCGAAAAGACTTGTATGGACCAATTTCATACTTACATTACATAGTGATATGCCTCTCTTTTTATATGTATTTATTGGCAATCTTTTTATAAAGGTTAGACTTGAATCACGGCAATCTTTACCGGAGATGAATAGAATACATTTTGGATTATTAAATTAATATTTTATATTTAATGAATTGAGTATAAAATACGGACAATATTTATAGACATGCTGAATGTGTTTCAAATTCTTTTTTATTTTTGATGTGTTTTAAATTCTTTTTGTTATAATAAAAAAATTTAATTTTAAATAAATTTTTATTAAAAATTAAAAAGATAGACTATGATTTTTAAATTGTCTAACAATAAAAAAATTTACAACATCAGCATTTACATTTTTATTTTACATACACTTTTATTTTACATGGCCACATCTGACGTGCACGTTCGTTCCATTAGAGAGACTCTAAGAGACGCCCCATTAGAGAGACTCTAAGAGACGCCACGTTCATTCCATCTGACGTCCACGTTCGTTCCATTAGATAGACTTTAAGAGACGCCACGTTCATTCCATCGGAAACGTTTTATTGGAGAGGCTCTAAGAGACGCCCACGTTCTATTGGAGACGCTCTAAGAGTCTAATAAAAAATATTTTTAAGCTTAATCGATTTTGTAAAAATTTTTGCAAAACATATTTTTAAACTTAATTCAAATATTAAAATGACAAACTGAAAATTTCCTTATATTATATCTATTCTATTAAAATTTATAAGAATTAAATTGGTTTATGGGCCAAGTTGGGTTTTGGATCGGGTTCCCTAATATCCACCAAACTCATATGAATTGTCGGGTTGAGAATAAAAACTGATTAATTCAAAGCACTCAAAAACTGGTAAATCACTGTTCTAAAACCCTACATTCGTTCTTCACCACCTGCTGTGGAAGCTGATCTACACTCTCATCACCAATTGTAAGCATCGTTTTTCGACTATATGCTCATTCTGCTTCGTCTGTGTTGTATAAATACATACATGATTATATTACATTAATGGTTTCAATCTTGTCACTTCTCTAACATGTTATGCACCAAATGTATTACGAATTAGGGTTTTCATGTCAGATGTTGAAGTTAGTATGTGTTGGTTTTTATAGTATGGTGCCGACTAACCGTTCGACAAAATGCCTGATAGAAACTTTGCTTTGTTTTTGTTACTTTGTGTTCAAATCTTGATTTTGTAGTTCTGGTTTTTCTGTTTTATGGTTAATATTTGTCAATTAATGCTTATTTACCCTTAATGGAACTCAGAAAGTAGTTATTAATTTATTGTGGAGATTAAGAACATTGTAATAATCACATCTTCGTTGAAATGAATGTTTTGTTGAACCAGTGTTGACGTGTTTTTCAGTATTAGGTTAATCTTTAGAGTAAGATGAGTGGCAGCAAACTGAAGAGTATGCTGGCCACAGCAGTCATGACTGGGGTTAGCGAGGCTAGGGCGAAGATCTTTGGGCATGTACTCAATCCAACGGGTCAAAGGTCTGCTCACAAGGTGTTGCGCAAGAAGCTTATTGGCGATAAGGTTGCAGAATGGTATCCTCATGATATAAGAAAAGACGATCCTCTTATTATGGCACGACAGGAGCAAGAGAGGTTATCAAAGCTTGAAATGTTGAAACGGCGAGGTAAAGGGCCGCCGAAGAAAGGCCAAGGAAAACGAGCTGCCAAAAGAAGCAAGTAGAGTTGAACAAATGGTGGTGCAGGTTGTTTCATATTTTTTGTGTGGTTATTTCATATCAATGTTTGTTTTGGTAGTCTGATTTCAACTTGCAGTTGATTGAGATCATGAGTTTGATCTGTTTGTTTACCTCTGAAGGTTGGGATTCTTGAAACAAATTAATAATATGTTTCGATCTTTGATTATGAAATTTAGCTTGTCAACTGCTGTCATTTGATCTTTAATTTAGTGTGATAAATTTTAAATAATTGCTTGAGATAAGTCAAGATGAGATTGGTTGTGCCTTGATTTACACATAAGGCTGTTTGTAGAAACGAAAAAGGTAGATATGAGAACCAATGATTTAATTTCATTGATTTTTGTAACTCTGTACAATACAAGCTCATTCATTTCTGAGCAAAGAATATAGCTCTGTTTACTTCTAAATTTACATTACTAGAAACTCTCCTATCATATATACTTCATTCAGAGTGATTGCATGAAGAATTTACATAAACTTGTTATTACTATATCAAAATGATTATGCCGGATGGAAGGCAGTGAGCTAATCTTGAGATGTTGCAGAATATTCGAAAAGAAGCCGTTTCGAAGGGGTAGACTGGAGGAGTACTCTCAGGCGGCTTGTAAGCTGATAGATCAGTGTCCATTGCATAGCCATCTCTGAGTCTTTCATCTGCCTGACAATCGAAGCCTAAAAGACAAATGGACACAGAGGATGAGTGGTTTTGGATGACAGAATAATTAGCATTAGTAAACAGAGAATCAAATAAATGAGAACATTGAAGTAAAGAAGCATTAGTGTAAAAACCTGAAGCCGTTTCCCAAGCTGAACTTCAACTTCTGTTCCAAAGGAGATATTGCTGGCCAGAGATTTAAGCGGATCTACTGTTGGGTCGACGGAAAGAAGACTAGGTATTTGCGGGGCATACACCAGCCTCCATCTTGCCTGACCAAACTCTCCCTTACCTTCTATTCTGGGCATCAATGTTTCTAGTGTCGCAGTGGCAAGCTTGTTGAACGCAAGTTGGCCATCGCCTTCAAGTATGGACTCAGCCAGCTGACTCTCAAATACTCTAGCAGCCTGTGCCAATCAGAAAATGAAGATTTCATCAACTTGTCCGAAGCACATAAGAATACGAATGCTTCTATCTGATTCATTCTATCGCCAATGAAATCTAACAACTAATTGTGCAGCTAATCCTTTGCTATGCAGACAGTGGCATGTGACAAAGACTCGAGAACTTAAAACTAATCAGTCACGTATTTTACATGATATAGAAGTATAAAAGAGAAGCAAAAGAGTTTATTGCTAATTTTTTACAAGCATACCTCAGTAGGAGAGAGGACATCTTGTTCCACAGATCGTGTTGATGTCACGACGATATTGTCCTGCCAGTTTCTAGCCCGGCTTTGAATCCTAAATTGCCACTCTGATCCTACCAAAGCCAAGTCTAACATTGGATCTAGCCCATACTCAGGCTCAAATCTTGCTATATTTAAATGCTCTCGCTTAAGCCTTACCTAAATTTTCAGAAAGGTCAATGTCAGCATAATTAATCAAATGATATTAAAGCAAAGAAGAAAACATAAACCAGACAAATATAAGTTAAATACAATGAAAGAAGTAGTACTGAGAGAATGAGAGACTCACTTGTGTTGCAACCAGATTCACATCACCATTTTCAAATGTAAGAATGCCTTTTGGTTTTATTCGCTTGGGATGTGCAGGGCCATTAAGCTCAAGCTCTCCACTAACAGCAAAATTAAGAATCAAAGGATATAGTATCCTCAATTCTGGACCTAAAACCAGCTTCAGATCACTCAACCGAATATCAATATTGGGTTTGACATTCACTTTTTCCATTTCTTTCTCGACTTCAGTTGATTTAACTGCAGAGAAGCAGAAGAGTTCAGAAACTTTTTCCAAGGCACTGCAGTCAGATGACTAACAACGCATTCATGAAGTAGTGTGGACTTGGTGATGTTGCCGATTGATAAGCACAACTTGAGAATAAACAAAGAATTTTCATCAAGTATAAACATACTCAATTCTAGAAGTTCAAGTGACATTATGGGATCTCCAAATAACAGGGCTGAAAATATATTCTTTCTTACAATTAAAATAGTAACAGCAGATCATAAGGGAAAATATTACCAGTTGGTTGAGAGAACTTTGTTCCTGAAGCATCGGGTTCTGAATTGAAAAACCGTGACACGTATCTTGAAGCAACTGCACGATTGATACCACCACTGGGCAGCCTAGATTGATTTGAATCCAATCTATTAATAGGAGTAGCTATACTTCCCTTATCATGAGGTAGATATGCTTCTCCATGGCTCAATTTAATATTCCCCGATATGTTTGGTTGCAAAATAGAACCACTAACTTGCATCTGTGTATCTACCTGACCACTGAATTTGGCAGCAAATTTAAATTACAATTAGTATGAAAATGTATCAAGGACATAAAGCTCTCATAACAAAAAAGAGAATTGAAAACACCATTGACAAGAAGGTGGATGCAACAAGCAAGTATGAATAATTGAAAATATAGAGATACAACCAAATAGCTAATGTGTCTGCTTGTCAAAGAACTTAAGTGGAGGTACTGTTGGAATTATTACTGCTGTTTTCTAGAAGTAAATGCATGATGAGAAGATGTTTATAATTTCCCTAATTAAGTGGTTTTCCAATGTATTTCTTCATTCAAAAGACGGGCAAAAATTCCATAAGTATGACACTGAAGTTTAAAAGTACCTTAGAAGATTCTTTGCCCGTACTTCAAGAACTTCACACTTGAGGTCGATTTTATCATTAAGGGTTGCTTCATTACTTCTCAAGGGTAAATTCCCTTTCACAAACAGCTTTCCTCTTCTGCTTACCCTACTTTCCAATGAAGTGATGCATAACCTATTTGATTGCACATGTACAGTGCCACCAAAATTTGTGAGAGGTTTCCTGAGTACTGGTGAAGAGATAGAGGCCCTGTGAAAAGAAGCAGATCCATCAAGGACAGGTTGCTCGACTGTACCCCTGACCTGTTTATTTGAAAAGATCAGAAGGCTTAGAAATTGAATTTTAAAACATGATTATTTTACAAAGTACATGCTGAAAAACATTCACCCACAATATCTACCAACCTGAAGCATTATATCTGCATTGCCGTGAAGCCACCTGGCATAAGGGGACAAAGCTGTTAGCAACATCATGCCCCCATCCTTTATATCAGCATCAACCCTCACTTCTCCCACATCCAAAATGTTCCAGTTCAAACCTTTTAGGCTTTCAGCTAATTGAGTATCCCAACCTTCTTCATTTCTGTCTCTTAGAGCTTTCTTCTCATTGGCTTCATCATCGGAGCCTTTACCCCTTTCCTTCACCCAACCGGGGACCCAGGTTGCTCCACTTTTATCAGTTTCTGGATCTTCTTCTTCAGACATGTTATTTTGGACAAAAGTAACAGGAACACTGCCTTGTATGTGTACGTGGCCATTTTGGATAGCTGGTTCAACTTTTGCATTAAATAGAAAACGACTAGTTGATGTTAAGGAAGCAACTATCTCAGCTCGTCCAAGATCTATGCCCCCAACTGCACCATCTAGAAGTCTTACTTGCACATCACACTCTGGTTTTGCAAGATTTCCTCTTAGGTCTCCTTCCATGTGCAGTATTCCTCTAATTGGTGCTAAAAATTGCCGCAATGAATGAATGGCATCAGTAGCTGAAGATTCAATGACTTGAACTACGGTAGGGACTAGACTAACGGGAAAATTTAGAACAGCAAAATGAAGATTGGTTTTAGGTCCCAGCAATGTTCCATCTGCATGAACTGTGGCATTCTCCTTTTGGATAAAGATTTTCTCAAGGCGTAGACCATCATTGTTACTGTATGCACCAGTTGCCAGCACACGCTGTGTTCTATAGGTTCCCCACTCCCAGTCCTCCCCATGAAGATCAAAATCTGCCTGAGAGATAGACACAAACAAAAAGATTTTAAGGAAACAAACACCATGGAGAATAAATATTACAAACACAGGCAGTAAGGGTAACTTTGATTTTACAATTAATCCATCAGTGAACTATAATTCAATACAAATTGAACGGAACCCAGAGAAGTACAAAATCATTGAAAGACAGATATGTCCCAAGGTGCAAGCTTCAGTAAGGGTGTCAGTATTTATCAAGATACACAATATGTTCATACTTATCTAAACAGAGAATAGTGCAGAACCACAGATGTAGCAAAATGAAATATATATGAATATCCAACCGGCATACTTTGCTCAGTCATATGCAACCAGAGTGCGGCATCACAGTTTTCATTTAGACTTTGAAACACATAATCATTCATTTTATATATATACATTTATATTAATAAATATTTCACAGCATTTTGGTAAAATTTAAATTTCTAAATGTTTTGATCTTATTGCAATGTCCCAAATAATAATACCATTGTATCTCCATTGCCTCCACCGCTTGCATCAAGAGAGCCATGCCAATGGCCTTTTAGTTCAGCTAAACCTGGAAGACTCAAATCTTCAAGAATAACTTCATCTGATGGAGTATAATTTGTCCGTAGAACCTGAATACATCCAATGCCATTATATGTTCTTAGCAGTTATATATTAAAAAGCAGTGGCTTTGATTCCAACATCATGAACAGAATGACTTCTTAACTATAAGAGCTTCATGATAAGGGATTGGGGTTTTCTAGAGCAAGTACCTCGAGCAAGTCTTTGAAATTTTCAGTAAATAATCCCACAGATTGCAAACTTTGAATAAATAGGTCCTGCAAAATATACAATTAACACAAACCCAGAATCGGTGCTTTGTACTGGCAAAATTGAAAATACTGCATCATATTGAGAAAATCAATTAAGTAAAAATATATTTTCAGCAGGTTAAAGCAGCATCTTTTTTATTTTTCTGACATCGTTGTATTGTCCCAAATGCAAGAAACAAGAAACTCTATAACTCACATTATCCATATCTCTGTAATGAGAAAAGAATAATAATCAACATATTCTTTATGATGTTTACACTCAATTGCTTCCAAAATAATCTTCTCACCAGTGCTCAAGAAAAAATAAGATTCCGCATATATGCCTCACAAAATTAAGATTATTTGAGATACTTCAAAAGCAATCTTGTAATACTCAAAGAATAATCCAATAACTTAGAAGATCGCTTCTCATGGTGTAACATTTACATCATTTTGCACTAATTCTTATTTTCTTAAAACCAAAATGCCAGCTCTAATACTCAAAGCAACTATTTATGCCACAAAATTTTCAATTTTTATTGTGTAAAACAACTCATACTAGATCATTAATTCAACTTAACCATTGTGGTTGCATTCAAATCTCAAATATATCATTTACTAATTCAGACTTTAATGCCTTTATAACTTATGATGATTTCCTTATCATTTTAATGCATTTAACTAGAATACTACCTTCGATCTTGAGCGAACAGCAGGATCAGTACTTCGAGAAAGAAGTCTAGCAAGTGGAAGCATTTCTGTGACCTCAGCTCGTGGAACTTCAAGTCTCATTCTCCACCTTCCCATTGAAGATATCACACTACCGAGTTGACCAGTCATTGCCCTTCTGAACAAATCACCCCTTTCCTTCCCAGTAAAGTTCCTATCTCGTGTTCCAGGCAAAACATATTCACCTTGCAGCTCATAACGACTATTCATTTGCTCCAAAACAGTTTTTTCAATAGTAATCTAGATTCAAACAAGAATCAGTATCAGCCATATGGTATTATCATATTCTCTTCACATACTAGAGCATGCATTTTCAAGTAGTAGGTCAAGTGGACCCGGCTTTGACTTAATATAATAAAAATAACAGGCACTGGCCAATATGATAAAATCGTTCAACACAAAAACAAAGCATCAATCCTACAGCTTGCCATACAACAGGTTATTTAACAATTATCATTAATACAATTTCACACTACCATAACATGCAAAGAGTAAACTACAGGTACAAAACTTAGGTTTTGGCACTTACAACATCCCCGCTCCATCTGGCAGCCACGTCAAGTGCTTCACCAAGCAGACCACTGAATTTCGGCCGCAGAACAGATAGCACACCATGACCCCTTCTTTTCTGAAGGTTAAGCTGAATTTCTGCCTGATATTGATTAAACATGTAAACATTAGAGGAATAGTATCTAGGTTGGTTCGCATTCACTGATAATACTCTATTAGTAAATATTATTAGATTCAGTAATGGTTTGAGGAACAGTGTCTAGGTTATTCACTGATAATTCTTGACTAGTAAATATTTATTAAATTCAGTAATTTGAATTAAAAACACCTAACTAACAAAAGAGAACCAGCCTTAACATCTTAGGATGGCATAATGACCAGGGAATTGAGGGGAGAAACGCCAACCACTACAGAGGCAATAAACATATTGGTTTATTCTCAAAGTAAAATAACTTCACATGAGTAATTGGATCTTCCACAGTTTTTCCAAAAGGAAAACCCATGTCAAAGAATAACCAACTCGCGCAAAGTAAGGTTTACCACTTATAAAGATACCATTTCTTGGATATTTCAATTTTATATTGGCTACTTCATAAGTCTCACTCCTAGGGATACAATCCTCTATTTTCCCAATAAAATTGTTGCTGAGGCCTGAAGATACTAGGGAAATATTTATCAAGCAATTTGAAGTAGCAAATTACTGCCTCCTGCAATGCCTTTTCCAAGTAAAACTTTGAGTGGCCCAGATAATTTTTGTGACATGAATTAAAGTGTCACTTTTATGAATACGACACCCAGAATATGAATCAATTTTTGGATTCCCAAGTGGAGAAACTTCACAGGTCAAGAAAGTGCTTAAGCTTTTGTTTACCATAATCATAACAGTCAACATGAGGAAAACTAACTTCCCAATATGCATGCTAAGGAAACAATTCATATGACAATGTAAAAACATAGAAACATCTACTATAAAATCACGAAAAAGTGTGTTTATATGTAGATTCATATTTAGGCTGTCAAGCCAATCACTATGCACATAGTTTCTAATTTAAATCATCTCCAGCTTATGTAGCTTGAATAAACCATTTAAGCTTTTACAAGCAGGCAAAACATCTCATTCAACTGATGGAATCAGCATCATGCACATGTCAATACCCATTAAAAAGAAATATGAGACAATAGATAAAACAATATCAGGTGCAGATTAAATCATACCCTCTGTATTGTTCCACGGAGAGAAGCCAGCTCCAGTTCATCAAGTGGCAAATGGCGTACCTGGTAACCGACAAATTGGAACAGAAATGTTAAATTATCTCATATTTTCAAACACATTTGGTTAGCAGTGAGAACACCATGAAAACCCATTAGCTCCAAACACCTCATGGTTTTAAGTACCTCCAAGTTAACTGAATGCAATGGTCGAAAACAAACATTAGCTTTAAGCTGCCCCTTCTGCAGTGAAAAAGACATCAGTTTCCCATTTTGTGGGGTATCTTCACCACTAGGCTGCAATGGTCCAACAATCTCTACTGCCAGACTCTCATCAGGTCTACCTGCGGCGTCCAACTGCAGCACCAAAAGAACAATTTTTATTTTTTAAAAACAATGATAGAAGAGGAGAGAATTGCTGATCAGCAATCAATCAGCAAATAAAAGACTTAAAAACTATGGAAGAACCAGGTCATCTGATTGCTAAATAAGACATGTTGCGTGACAATCAGCAATTTGTTCACAAAAACAGAGCATTTCAGAGTTTCAAATCTGTTGAGTGGATAAAGGCTCACAGGTCAAGCAGTGTACAGGTTCCTGAAATAACTGGTTTAAAGATGAAAATACTAGGCATCACCTTGATGTGGTCACAAGAAATGCTCAATGGTCCAGCCAGCTGTGGTGCCAGCATCAGTTGATTCAGTTTGAGACCTGAAACTGAAACCTCTCCAACAAGACTTTGACTATTTTGTTTATCCAGTATTTTTGTAGTTTGATTATCCTCCTCAGTATCACAACTTTGATCAGCCGAAGTACCACATGGCTTGAGAACTTTACCCTGAAATTTGATTTTACCCGTTGCTTTCAGATGTGTAGGCCTTGGAGAATCAAAAGGGTACGAGACCAAGCTAAAAAACTCAAAACCACGCATCCGTAAGTCCAACTCAACCCCTTCAATAGTAGGTGGAATTGCACCCTTCACATTTGATTCATCTCCATTAATCCAGGAGTCATCGGGATAAGATGTTTGCACTACTGAGTATATTTCAAAAGCAGCAGATGATGAATTTACAGTAATGCATTCATGTGAGATCATAATATCACCACGAGCTTCACTAAATGACCCTTCTGCTTTTGGTGCAACCCATTTAATGTCAAATCTCCTGTGTTCATTAGGCAAGAAACTGTAAATGATATAGCTAACAGTATAAATGTATAACCAATTTCTATTGCTATTTGTACACAAACTGATAGTGAAACTAATTCCTGACTTTATTTATAAATCTTAGTTGGCGATAAATGAAGACCTAAGAAACTTACGGTTTTAAAAGTGAACCTGAAAGTTTTGTTTCTCCACTTAAATCCCCTAATTTGAGAGGAATAAGTTGAAGATCACCCGGTATGTAGCGATGCATGATTTTCTCAAAAAACAGATTTCCAGAGAAATTTACATCTATTGCAGAGTCATCTTCTTCACCCTGTAAAATAAAGCATTTACACCAGAAATGACTAAAAAAAAGAGACAGAATTCAAAGCGATTCAAAAACAAATCACTGTATTTCAAATTTAGTCAGCAAGAAATATAGTACCAATCAAGGTGTTTAAACACAATAATAAAACTGTCTACCAGTGACTGGAGCAATTAAAAGCATAGTTGCATAAAAATTCATGATGGTTAATCAAAGAAGAGAATATTGGACAAGTTAAATCACATATTCATATCAATCTCATGATGTTAATGATCAAGCATTTCAGACACCAAGGTAGAAAAAACATGCACATGCATGATTACAAAAAAGAAGAAGCCTTTTGGAACACTCAACATGATTTTAATACATTAAATTTCTGCTTCGTTTGCACAGACTTAAAAACTAAGCCTGGTTTTGTGACCAAAACATCAGTAGCTCTTCGCCAAGAGAAAAGAATGAAAATAATAAAATAAACATGGCCCATGACGATACCTCAGGGCATATCCATGCATTCCCTGCACCTCTTATTTCACCACCATCCACAAGGCTAGCTCTGATTCCATATAGATCAGCAACCTATCGAACAAATAATTATAAATGCAGCATTTTCAGGAAAAAGAAAACAATTATTTCGATCAACATTGCAACAAAGTGAAATGTGCTCAAAGATACTCACACAATTATCAGTATTAAAAGTAAAATTAGCTGACAGATATGAAAATGGAACACGGTCAAATGCTGCCACAGCTCCAGCTTCTTTGCTTTTCAATATTGCTTCAGATGCAGAAGTTGAAGAGACATCAGAAGCTGAGTTAGTTATCTTTCTTGAAACCATTCCGCTTCCAACAAATACAGGTGCATCCAATGGGCCTTGACAGTTGAACACAGCAGTTATAGAACCTGCCAACTGCAGTAAATGATGAATGAGTTATACAATAAGTATCATGGCAATAAGTTTGTTATCATGGTAGGGTTTTTGGGGAGCTGACAATGTAAACAGATTTCAGTTTTTGGGGCCAGTTTTATGTTTATGTTGTGATTTATTTTGGGTAATCCATGTAGTTTTGTGGGCTGCTTGTACCATTTTCATTTGTGTAAACAAATTGCTCTGACCCTGTTTCATTATGATCAGAAGAGATCCTGGCTCCTAATTTAGAACATTTTGGGTAAGTCAAAAAGAAGGTTCCACCAAACAGCTTCTTCTATTCCTCAAAATTTCCTCTGCACTATAATGATGGGAAGTAACTAAGGATGAACTCATACATATCCGGGGGAAAAAAAAAAAAAAACAGAATCAGTAATACCGATGTTCCTAATAAATAAAATATTACATTATATGTAGATCACATACCGGGAATAATAACGGCTTCACCTTGAAGGTTTTCATTAAAGCATTTACTTCAACACATGGAACCTGGAAAATAAAGATGATGCGCGAGTCACTTAGTTAAATGCAAAGGCCTTCTAGCAAGGTGTAGTACCCCCACAAAAAGGCAAGTCCAAGCTTAAAAACACCTTAAGACACAAGTGGGGATTTCCACAAAACTTTAGCGCATCATAGGCATGCCATTATTTATCATATTTTATATCATAAATAATATCTTCATGAGGACAATATCAATTCATTCCGCAATTTCCTCCAACCATTTGCATTTTAATTAAGAATTACTATAACAAGCAGCACCAGCTAACAGTCCAAATGCAAATCCTGAGTGCATGAAATTCACTAAAACAATTGAATGACGTACCTGGCACATCAGATGAAACTCCCCTTCATCAGGATGAATGCCAAAATCTCCAGAAGCTTCTAAAGGAACACTGCCAAACCAACCACTTGCATTGTGTAGAAATATCCGTTGACCACGGAAACATAAACTTGTTGAAATATCCTACAATACATTATACAGGGCAAAAAATCACATTGTGCTCAATAATCAGACTACTGCACAATACTTTCACAGCATCATCAATATGAAGCCTCAAGCATCACGCATGTGAAAGGAATCAGGAGAAAAATGATGCATCACTAGTTCTGGGATTTTGCGGTGCAGAAAGGGGCTCCATCCTCACATGACTATCCAAATAATAAATATGCATTTCCAATAAAGAACTGACAAGCAAATACTCAAACTCATGTTCAAGTTGGATGAGTCTTATTCTTATAAAAATAACCAAAAACTAGAAGAATGCAATGAGAAAATGCGTTATCAATGTCATTAATTCTACTTCACTTGACTGGAAAATGTTTTCTTCAAACACTTAACCTTATATTCAAGTTGGGTGAGACTTATTCTTATAAAAATAAAATAAATAAATAAATAAAACTAGAAGAATGCAATGAAATTCAGACAATGCGTTATCAATGTCATTAATTCTACTTCACTTGACAGGAAAATGTTTTCTTCAAACACTTAACCTTATATTCAAGTTGGATGAGACTTATTCTTATAAAAAAAAGAAAAAAAAAAAACTAGAAGAATGCAATGAAATTCAGAAAATGCGTTATCAATGTCATTAATTCTACTTCGCTTGAATGTTTTCTTCAAACACTTAACCTTATATTCAAGTTGGATGAGACTTATTCTTATAAAAATAAGAAGAAAAAAAACTAGAAGAATGGAATGAAATTCAGACAATGTGTTATCAATGTCATTAATTCTACTTCGCTTGACAGAATTTCTTCAAACACTTAACCTCATATTCGATGAGACTTGTTCTTATAAAGATAACAAAAACAACCTCGAAGAATGCAATGAAACTCAGACAATATTTTATCAATGTCATTAACTCTACTTGACATGAAAAATGTTTTCTTCAAACACTTAACCTCATGTTCAAGTTGGAGGAGACTTACTCTTATTTAATAATAATAATAACAATAATAATAATAATAATAATAATAATAATAATAATTAATAATAATAATAATAATATTTTAAAAAAAAAAAAAAAAGCTAGAAGAATACAATAAAATTTAGCCAATTAGTTATATATGTCATTAATTCTACTTTACTTGACAGGAATACTGTTTTCTTCATACACTTATGTTCAAGTTGGATGGGACTTATTCTTAAAAAAATAAAAAATAAAATAAAAAGACTAGAAGAATGCAATGAAATTTAGACAATGAGTTATCAATTTCATTCACTCTACCTTACTGGACAAGAAAATTGTTTTCTTCAAATAGTTACAACAAAAAACAAAATAATATAATAAATAGTAAGATATGCAGCTGTAGCATTTGAGATAGAACTGGGACGTACAGAAAACCAAGATGGAGCATCATATATCTGAAAGGCCAACCCAGTCACATCAAGTTGTCCATAGAGATTTGGAAATGTTTCGCCCCTTGACATGCATATGTGGACCTGAAAACAAGTAAAGCATAAGGATTCAGGAATGTAATCACACAGAGACCAAACTGGTAATTGTTATCAGAATGTACCTGTTAATAAGATTTGTTAAGAAGTAACCGAGCCATTTTCTTGTCATAATCAATATCTTAATAACTTAATTTACAATTTACTGTTAATACTAATGCTGGCAGCTTGATCGAATGCCATTTAATTAATCTTTTCCAGACTTATAATCTGCTCTAAACACGTCGTGAACATGGAATATTATACAGGCTCAAGGTCACAATGCTTCTAAAACTAGATGAATGAGAATTTTCTGACAAGTTAAATCAGTTTATACACGCAAACCCCTCACAACTAATTAAGTAAGACTAGTCAAATTCTTGGACATGCAAATAAATATGCCTAATGCATCCCCAGAGGACAAATCTTACAGAATGAAAACTGTAGCAAGAAACAGTTAAACTGGAGTAAGAGAAGCACCTCACCAGTGGCTCTCCCCTTGGACCAAAGGATAGGAATTTCTAGTATTCTTTCAAAAAGCTGCAGAAAATGAACAAACAAGTGCCAAAAGCAAAAGTCTATCTCTGTGTTTGTGGAGAAAAAAAATTCTACTAATTATATCTCTTCAAAGTATACCTTACCGGAGCAAAGAGGTTTGCAATTTTCAAATTGGCATGCCATTTCTGCTCTATATTGTCCACAAAAACATCTGCAGACAACCAACCACCGTCTTCAGATACCACATCTGACTTCCACATCTTACAATTGCCATTCAGCTGTACATGCACACGGCCATAGTGATTTTGAAGCTTCACATGTCCAATGACATTCTCCATCTCTCTAGACAAGCATGAACGGCAAAAGAAAATCCGAGGAATAAGAATTTGCACTCGAAATTGAAGAGTAAGCAAAAATAGGTATTATAGATGCCTTAAACTCAGGCATAGTGAAACAGTGAATTGGCTGTAATGAATTTCTCACTAAATTTATTTTATTTATTTATTATTATTATTATTATTATTATTATTTATTTAAAAAAAAGAAGGTATTATAGACACCTTAAATTCTGTCTAGCCACCTGGTTTGCTTGCAGATTACTTAGTTGTAAATATTTAGCACTAAGGTTTATAAAATATGGATTAAAGCATTATATTTCAAGCCAATAATAGGAATTTTATTTCCATGCAGGACACTGAAAAAGCTGAACTGCTTTTAAGGGCTTCGATACAAAGCAGAACAACTTGGGGCTTCGGAAAGTTTCCTCTGAATTGGCAACATTGACTGACATTTTTAAGGAAGAACAAATTAAACTAAATGAGTAAAACTTCTTAAACTTAAGCAGGAGTTTTCGTCTTGGAAGCTTCACAATGATTACAATGTGCTTTCTCCTGGTTCACATATAATTTCCCATAAACACTCAAATTCTTGCTACAAGAACTAATGCAATTGAGACCAGAGAGGGAGCAAAAATATTTGCATACAGGACTATTTTGTTTATTCATCAACAATGCAGAATGACTATTAATGTGAGAAACGGTTTATGCAATGTGCTGTTCAATTCATGAAGCGAATAGCATTATTGTTCTCACAGCTCATTCAGTTACCCAGGCATTGCTCCCCTTCTCACTAGACATGTTATGCAGTGAAACCCCTACATTATTTTTAAACTTCAAGATCACTTGATACTTATTTACTTCATCGAAATTCCTGTCTTAGTACTATGTCCTACTAAGCATGAAATCAACAGCAAATCAGATAATATGTGAACCACTCCATAAAATCTTAAGCCTGAGCTGAGGACAAATTTCAACTGTGTCAGCAAGTGACATCATAATATCATGTTACAGTACAAAGATGTGTGCAGCAGATAATGATGCTCACCTGGGCTCCCTATCACCGTATGCAAGCAGCATTAGGGTTCCACCTTTGAAATGAACAGAATCAAGTGTGACTGGAAGCGTCTTCTCAATTCCTACATTCTCCTCTGTATATACACCGTCAACAAGTTCTGCTACAACATCTTCAACCGTAGGACCTGCGCCTGACTTCAAAGTTTGCAAGGGACCAGTTAAAAATTCAGATAATACTTGGCTCACGTTTCTTGAAAGAGACAGTAAGCCTGATCTCAAGCCAAGAAGCCCTAGTAGCACAGAATCAGATATCACAGCATTAGGCTCAGAACTTAAGGAAGTGGAGCTTTGATATGTGTCCCCTTTCTCACTCATAGATGTGCCTTCATCCACATTTTTATTTACATCATCAATCACCAATTCCTCACTGTCAACATTAATATAATCGGATTCAGAAGTTCCTACAGCACTTCTAGCAGATGGAAACTTCTCACCAATTTTTGTAACTTCTTTTAGCCTGCTTATAGACATAAGGAAAGGATCGCGTATAAAATCAAACTTGGTTGATTGATCTTTAACTTTTTGGTATCCTGGAAGAATACAGCCTTCTGAATCTTCATGTAATTTCCCACCCTGGTTATCAGCTAGTATATGATCTTGACAGCTAGCGTCCATAGAAGTTTCAGCACCAATATTATCCGTACTTTTCTTATCTACATTCAATAAATCATGGTTCCCAGATAACTCTGCAGGTTTACTAAACTTGCCTTCTGATAGACCCTGAAAATATGCTGCAGCAGCAAATGCACTGCGCTCAAGGATGCGTTTTTTGGCACTTACACTAGCTGCAGACATATCACTCCACGTGGTTTTCTTAAACTTTTGTTTTTTAGGTCCTTTTACCACTTTAGACCAGAACTTTAGTCCCGATCCAGGAATCTTCACACCAAATGATTTTTCCAAGTCTGCGTGCTTCTTATGATAATCAACACCTGTGTCCATACAATGATGATCTCTCAAATGCATCTTTTCATCCATGCAAGCTAAGTATTGAGAACTTGCTACTTCAGTTGAATGACTTGCCTCCCTTGAAGTATCATCCTGAAGACTAGTAATTCTTTCAGAAATTATGTAACCAATCTCTGCAGCTGCCCTGGCCATAATATCATTATCTTTAGACCAGCGAGCAGCCGCTTCCTCTCTGGCAATCCTCCTGACTTTAGTGCGATAATCAATCCCTTCTTCAGTTGAAGAGTGCCTTAGAAAACCATCACCTTCAGATAAGGGTAATCCTAACCACGTATAATCCTTCTTTTGCGCAACCAAGATATTCGGATGAGATAAAACTGCATCGATCACAATCTTACCCCTCCTCAAACTTGCAAAAGGGCGAACACGAAGTTTCATAGTGGGAATTTCACCACAAGAGAACTCTTCATTATGAGGTCCAATCGAGCATGACTCTAACGTAATGCTCAAAGGCGAAACTCTTCGAACCTTTCCAAAATCAATATCACGCTGAATAAACTCACTAACCACTGAACTAACAGAAGGAAGGAGCTTGGTCTCAATGAGACCCTTGGCTTTCTTCTGCCCATACCACACCAATAAACACACACCAGATATCACAGCCACAAAAACAGAACACCTAAATAACAACAACCCTTCTTCCCACAAAGGAGCCAAAGACTTCACCAGCGCCTTACTCCTCACAAATGGCTCTTGAACACAATTCACCACCAACCCATTCCTAGACCCAATCGATTTCCTCAACAACTCCACATTTTTCCCACAAAAATGGGAAAACCTTATAGCTTGAGCTATCCACTCATTCTGCCTCTTCTCACACTTACACTTAAAACCACCTGCTCTCTTCCCAAACCTCCTTCTATCCAAGAAAACACAATTACCAGCCTTCCTACTAGTCAAAGAGCCAGCATCCAATGCAATGCCAAGAAATGAGCTGTTAAGTTCCACACTCATTATTCCCCTCACTAACTAAACCTCACGCCTCATCTAACGGGGACCAAGAAACCTCTCTTAGTCCCCTCACAATCCAAAATATCACAGCTCGACCAACCATCAAAAACCTGAACACGAACCATAACCAGCAATTTCAATTCGCAACTTCAAAAAATTAGTCAGCATTAAAACACAATACAAACAACTATTTTAAATTACAAGCAAAGAGCTATCCAATTCTCGCCTGCGTTTCTACTAACAACAAAAATATTGGACCAAATTCAATCAAAAAACAAAAACAAAAGTTTATACGTACACGAAAAGAAGTTGTGAAGCATTTTAGTGAAAAAATTCGTCAGAATTCTGCTTTCTAATCGTCTGTTTTGGCTATGAGAGAGAGGTCGTTGCTTGTTTGTTTTGATTGTGCTTATGTGTTTTGTGTTGATTTCATTTTTCGAGTGGGAGGGAGAGGAGTGGAGAAGGAGGCAGAATACTGAAACTCTCTGTTGACAGAAATGCCACTCTACATTGTACAAAATTACAATAATGCCCTTATCCCTCAATATGATTGGAAACAATTTGGATCGATTGTTTGAATTTCTGATTCTTGAAACTGTACAACTTTCTTTGTCAAATTAGTGGGTATATCGAATCTTGAACCCTAATTTGGATTGAATTTGTAGGGTTTTTGAGGAAGAAAATGCTAGGCGGATTGTACGGAGATCTCCCACCGCCTTCCGATGAGGACAAGCCGACGACCACGACTTCTTCCGTCTGGTCCAGTAGCGCAAAGATGGCTCCTTCCACTCTCCGGAAGCCTCCTTCCGTCTTCGCGCCACCTCAGACTGTCCTCAAAGCTCAATCAAAAGCGAAAGCCACTAACTCACTCGTTTCGTCTACGAAAATAGTTTCTACGTCTTCTCCTGTCGTTGATGTGGCGCCGATTCAACCGGCTCTTGTTGCGGTCACTTCGTCGGTTGTAGAAGAGTATGATCCTGGCAAGCCTAATGACTACGAGGAGTACAGGAGGGAGAAGAAGAGGAAGGCGATGGAGGCGGAGATGCGTAGAGAGCTGGAGAGGAGGCGGCAGGAGGAGGAGGAGAGGGAGAGGAGAGAGAAGGAAGAGAGGGAGAAAGAGCGGGAGAGGTTGAATGCTATTTCGGGTGAGGAAGCGTGGAAGAGAAGAGCTGCGATGAGTGGAGGAGTGCCGAGGTCTCCGTCGCCACCTGAGAGTAGTGCGGCGGAGGGGGCTGGAGGAGGAGGAGGGGGAGGTGGGTTTTTGATTGGGAAGTCGGAGACGAGTGGATTGGGAGTAGGAGCTGGTGGACAGATGACTGCGGCACAGAGGATGATGGCGAAGATGGGGTGGAAGGAAGGACAAGGTCTTGGAAAACAAGAGCAGGGTATCACCACTCCTTTGATGGCCAAGAAGACTGATAGAAGAGCTGGTGTCATTGTCAATGCTAGTGACTCCAGTAAGAAGGTTAAAAGTGTCAACTTCAATGGCCCCCCAACTCGTGTTTTGCTGCTTAGAAACATGGTATGCATTGTCTTCTTGTTTTTGTTTAAGCTGCAGTGTAGATTTTAGATGATGTTGTTCGAGTGTGTTTTTTGTTATAGAATATGTGTCATAGAATTAGCTTTGGGTTGGCAATATTTTGTGTGTGTTTGATGATCTTGGTAAAGGAAGATAGATTTTCTCACCTCACTAGGTTCATCCACTTGTTTGTGTGAATGAAAGGAATGTGCATGATTACCATGGTATCGAACCTTTTTGTTAATCTTGTAGCTGCTTCTTAATAGGTCTTACAGTTTTGCATTATGGTTTCTAGTGTTAATCTTGCGTAGGCAATTCATTAGAGATTGTTTGTGTGAATGGAACGATTCTGCATGATTAGCATGGTATGGGATTGCTATTGTTTATCTTCTTGGTGCTTCTTAATACTATTACACTTTTGCATACACTTTTGCATTACAGTTTGTAGTGGAAATTTTATGTAGGCAATTCATATTTGGAATTGTGTTTTATTTATGTTATCTAAATATATGTATTTATAATTATGTGACAATCTAGACCTTTCTTTTGCTGTCGCTGTCACTGCTGAAGCTATGGTGTAGGCAGCAGCGGTCGGTGATATTGTTTGTTAAGAATCCTGTTGTAAATTTCTAACCCCATTTGTGAAATGGTAATTTTCTTCTGTTCTGCATAAGGTGTTTGAGTGGTAGGAGAACGTGATATTGTATAATTTAACTTTTTGTTTGCCTGTGGTGGATTTTCTTTGTCAACTCAATTCTTGTTTCTCTTGCTCTCATTCTTGCAGCATAATGGTTTGTCGACTACAATTTTTATTATTGTATCAGTCTTACAGAAATAGTAATTGGATCATTGTAGTTTCCTTCGCAGCCTTAGATGTCAATATTATCATGGAGAATATTTCATTGCGATTAGTGGCCAATCAAATTCATTTTACTGGTTTCTGTGTTACCAGTTTCTGTTTTCTATTGTTTGATATCTGATCAGGGATTGACTTCAATGTCACATACCGGCTCAATGATGGCTACATGAGCATATATAATCTCCATTCTTAATTCCTGTTATGCCTTTTTTGGTTGATTATGGAATTGAAAGCTTACCACTGTGTTCCCTTCATATAGGTTGGCCCAGGTGAGGTTGATGATGAACTAGAAGAGGAGGTAGGGACTGAGTGTGCCAAACATGGAACGGTTACCCGTGTTCTTATATTTGAAATAACAGAGCCAAATTTTCCAGCTGATGAAGCAGTCAGAATCTTTGTACAATTTGAGAGATCAGAGCAAACGACAAAAGCTTTAATTGACCTTGATGGTCGGTATTTTGGTGGTAGAATTGTGCGGGCTACATTTTATGATGAGGAGAGATTTAGCAAAAATGAATTGGCTCCAATGCCAGGGGAAATTCCTGGTTTCTTTTGAACTATTTTGAAAGTTCTATAAGGGAACCCTCCCTCAATTTGGGTTGATGATGATAAAGTTAAAATCTAGGTGCATTCTCCAGCCAGATAGTGTTACCCTTGTAAGTATCACTGTGACTTACAGCAGCTTTTTCTTCCTGTGGGGAGTAGGGAACTAGGAGATCATGCTTGTTAACTGTAACTACGAATACCTAGGGCATTTTTAGTCAAATTTTCATGAAACTTCAACTGTTAGCCACTGTTGAACTGGTTTCATAACTGATTTTGTTGTGTTTATGTTAGGGCTGTGGGAATGATGAACAAACCTGAGACTTGTTAAGCCTACCTATTCTATTGCAACCAGTTATTAGATTTTGGCCTTGATGATAGTTTTCCTTTATTCTTCACATTGCTAAACTCAATGTTAAAAGTCCATTGTTTGAGGCATACCATCAATTGCCCTGCAATATTTCATATTGTAGATAATTTTGATCAAGTATTGTTACTGTGAAACAATAGCAACTCACTAGTAACACCAATAGGTCATCATCTCTTCTTCTGTTATTAATTCCATGTATGGATAGTTTTCCGGTCATCTACCACGGCGAATCAGTATTGTGTTTTAGTAGACAAACATGAGGTTTAAATGCTGGATATTCATATGAATCACTTGAAGATTTACTTACACTGCATGTATTAGAGGGGAGTCAAAAAAATATATATTACAAAACTGTTAGTCACCAAAATCTCCATGGATCTTTGTAAGGAGGCACATAACTGTCAGTTGGCGGCAGAAGGCGAAATGAAGTCACAGTTTTCTCCAACAAAGGTCCCATCTGCATAACCAAAGGAATCTCATTTCAGTTAGGCTTTAGAAAAAATAAATCATACCATCAATTGATGCTTCTTGCTGATGTGCTAGTAATCTAATTGTTTTTGTCGCCACAGCATATTGTAAATAGATACTACACAGAGACGAGTGATCCTAGTGATATTAAACTCAAGTGGTAGCAAAAGCAAAAGCTGGTGAGTACGATGCTATTGTGTCTGTGAATGAAATGAGAATGTACACAACATCAATGGTGCTTAAATGTCTTCTGAGAAAAGAAGAGTGACCTTGTCCCACTGCTTGTTAAGCGTTGAAGCATTTACAGAATAAAGATAACCTGCAAATGGATATTATCGTAAGTAAGATAAGCAAACACAAAAGTAAAACTACGTATGTAGTGTTAGTATTACTAAGGATTTTAGAGTGGAGATTGGAATAGTGTTTCGCACTTGATATCTCAAAATATTATTTCATGAATCCAAAGTTAATACTACTTCCCATTTTACTTGCCACATTAGGTTTTTATGTACTATTCATTAACTAATCTTATTTTATATATTGTGATTTATGTATAAGGAAAAATATAGTCAAGTGAAATTTTGTTTTGTCCGTTTTATTAGTTTTAATGTCTACTTTTTAAATATAAAATTACCATAATTTTTAATCATGTATAATTAAATATGTATAATTAAAGATATTTACTATTGGTACTAAAAACGCCACTATATGCAGCCAAATTCGCACCCATCATCCCCAGGTGAAAACTAACACACACACCCATGGAACACCACTGCCTTAATATTTGTTAATATTGTCAAATTTTATTGTCCAATCTCCAGGGGCTTTACACATTTTTGTATTCTCATGGAAAGAAAACTTTCAGCAATTTGGTATTAGAAACTCAATGATATAGTTTGACCCACAGCAGCATGGCAAAAGGCTAGAAAATATAAAACTGAAAATTTTTTAACCATACCATCTCGTTCAGCTGTTGAAGCCACATAATGTCGATATAGGTTAGGTTCCAGAGCCTGTCATTGCATTATAAACAAAAGCTATTAAGAATGGTAAGACATAGAGATCTCTCAACAGTGACTTGCTAGATAGTAAATAAAAAGACTTACAATGTTGGTGGGTGATTTCCGAACAAGATATTCATAATACCAGTATGGTTCACCATCAATCTAAGAAAATTAAAATAATCATTTTGAATGTTATTAGCAAGTATAGAGAAGAAATAAATAAATAAATAAGGTGATAATCTTTAACTTCTGATGCATAAGTAGATTTTGTCATTGGAGAACAATGGTTCACAAATATCTATTCGCTAGTTTATAAAGTAGGTTTTAGAGGATTACGTCACTAGTATGTGCATCAAGAACTTGACTCTCCTCCATGCGCTGACTTGAGGTGACTCGCTGCAGAAGAATCAAACATGTTAAATTAGCCTCTGAAAAGTTAAAGAACTCCAGACCCCTCACTATAGACACTTTTATGCATTTTTTTATTACTTTGTGAATTTCATAGGATCTCCCATTCGGCAAAGAGAAGTATCAGATTGAGATATTTACGTGCTTTTTTTCCTGAACTTCTGAGTTTGACAATTCAAAATCAAGTACATTCTATCTCCAAACAATAATATGAGAATGAGACCTATAGTTTATATTTTTTAAAAGAATGCAATGTCATATAGCATACGCAAATCATTTACCAATGCAGATTTATCCGATAAGACAGAATCAGCAACATCTTTAGCATTCCAAGTACTTTTGTCTTTCGACTTTAAGAGCTCAAGATGCGGGGGACCTATCTGAAGCAAAAGATATGAATTGATAAAATATATATATAAGAGAATAAAGAGTAGAATGTGTCAACCAACTGAAGGAGAGTTAAAAGATTTACCGAAACTGAAATCACAAGGTTATCAAAAAAATCAACACGTTCAGATACAATACGAAGACGTGCATTAGCTGCATCATAATCAAAAAGACGTTCAGTAACTTGTACGCACATGGTCGAACAGGAGGAAAAATTACATCAAGAAAAGATAATAGAAGAACTGGTGATGAAGGATTTATCAGTCTGATAGTTAGAGGTGGAACATTTAAACTTACGAGACAAAGGAGCAGCTGATGAATATCTTTCTGGCTTTCTTGATTCCGCCCTTCAAAAGAAATTCAAAAGTGATGAAAAATAAGATAGTGTTTTCAAAAAAAGATATTGACCTAGTTTTAGGGGGGGAAAAACGTCCCTAAAGATCTACCATGGCTAGCCAGGAGCCCTCTTACAACAACAAGAATATGATAAGGCTGAATTTTTCCAGGAAATGAGAGCTACTGTAATGAAGTGCAATTGACTCAAACCACTTTAGTACTTCATCTAATCTTCATATCACTTAGCATTCAACGACTGTAGCATAGCATGATTGATTCTGCTTTTCTAAAGTGCAGGATCCTCCCATGATAGTATTCTCTATCTCTACTCATTGTTCTTTAAATTTCTATTATCTCTAAAATCCATAAGAGAAAAGATAACCTGACTGATAAAATGATCTCATAAACATTGAGTATGCTTTTAACTTGCCCCATATAAGGGTCTTGTATATCAGAAAAGCAATTCATACTAGGGTCCTTCTAATCTCTTAGTGATATGAGAATCATTCTCAACTAGCTATGATTAAAAAAATAAATAAATAAATGGAAAAAGAAATATAACCTAAAAAGCAAGGAAAAAATGAAGTATTTGGCATGCACATAGGAAATTTTTTAGTTATTGAAATTCAATGGCACTAATTACTATTATCTCCCAGTAATCTATACATTTCATCACCTACTCATCAAAGTCTAGCTATGGTTTGGTCCTCTACAAAAGCGTTAGAATTATAAACTTGAGAAAATTTGTCCTATCTTCTTCCTTCTCTGAATTCTAGTAATAAGCAATTTCAACATTTTTTACTCAATTAGAGACCTCAAACTGGGTAATATAGACTCCAACTACTTTAAAAACACAAATACAGAGAATATACAACAAGTGATAACAAATTCAACACAAAGCTTACCATTTAAAGAGGTATTTGTTAGAGGGCAACTCTGCTGGATACAAATAAGAATAAGCATTCAAGTCATCAACAAATGTATCCATTTTTGCATCCACCTCAGCAAGGATTCCTGCAGTAGAGCTATTATTATCTTCCATAAAAGATAACCCATGTTAAAAAATTTGACTAACTTCTCTTCAGAAAAGACAGCCAGATTATGCAAGCCTTGAAACGGTTCATGATAGTTATCATGTTACCAGTACATTCAAATAATCATTGACAATTCTTCCACCCAAAATCATCAGTTATCACTCACAGCATGAAAACACAACACAGATATCGAAAACAGAATTACGCGTCTAGTTTTCACAGCTATAACAGATGTTCAACAAAAGAACATAACCAGGAATGTATACAAAATTTACCTCCATCAACATACACTTTGGAACTAAATCATCAAAAACTGAAATTCTAAGCCCAAATTCTACATATTCAACTTCACACGAAACAAAAACAAAAACAAACCAATCACCATTGCTGCTTGTAAACACTAAATTAAGCTCACCTGGTGTAGGTAAAACTAAAGACAGTGAAGAAGAAAGACTGAAGAGAATCAAATCCCTTCTCCTCCAGGACTCATTTGGTGAAGACGAATTTGAAGATAGACGAGAAGAAACTATTAACTTCTCATGTAATCTGTAATTCTTCTGGCTCTGCTCCACAATGACCTGTTTTCTGCTTCATAATGATAATTAAGAAAAGAGTGATACGCACGAGAGTATTAAGACAGAGATAGAGAGAAAACCTGAGGAAATGGAGGTTGGAGAGAGACAGTGCAGATGGAGAGAGAATCGCCATTATCGTGAGACCAGTCTCATCCACTGCGATTTTTGTATTTCACTTTTGCAATCGTGAAAATGGTAAGAAAGTGGATTTTTAAAGGTTAAAATTTAATTATAGTCTTATTTTGAAAAATATGAAAAAAAAAAATATGTTTTTAAAAATTTAGTTTTCAGTTTATAGTTTGAATTTTTTAAAATATCTTTGAAATTTTATAATTCACAGTATCTGTGAATTATACTCACAGTCTGTGAATTACGCTTATAGCTGTGATCGGTCTATGTAGTAAAAATCAAAGTTTAATTTTACAAACTTTTCAAAAGTGGCCTATAATTACATAATAAATTTTTTATGGCTTAAAAATCCAATGAACTCTTCGTTGGTTTGTTTTCAAATCCACTGCCATTAATTGTCCTGAGCATAAATTAATAAATAAGGTAAAAATGGTTTTTACGCTTAGAAAGTTAGTATATTATTGTAGTTTTATTTTAAAAAGTATGTAAATTTAAATTTTAGTTTTCGCTTTATAAGCTTATTTTAATATAATTTATAGAATTTGTGATGGATAAAAATGAGAAGAAATTCAATTTAAAAATTAAATTTTTAAAAATTATTTTTTTTAATTGTATTTTCAACTTTAAAAAGTTTATTTAAAAAAATTTTACAACAAACAAAAATAATCTAATTTATTTATTTTTATGAAAAAATTATAAATTGATTTTTATTTTTAATTATTTAATTAAGCTAAGCAAATTTTTACAACATATTTTACTTTGATAGACCGTTCATGTGCTGATTATTCTGGGCCTGTCGGTAACAAGATCCAGACAGCGTCATACAGCTTGAAGATTTAGGTAAGATTTTTGATTTCGCGAACATCCTTCCACAAGAATTTCGGTCAATTCGCCAATAAGCCTCAAACTCCTATCAACAAAAATTTGAGTGCTTCCAAAAATCATGGATCCTGCTCTACAGAAATTCTACCAAGATCATCAATCCTACTTTACTCTACATATATTCTACTAAGATCATCACTTACTTCTCTGATTACACTACAGTGTCACTTCTCTTATCCTGACACCATGGTAATTCTGATCATCTGAATTCCGTACTAGCAGTGTCGATAAGTCTTACTATCACTCATTTCCGAAAGGAACAAGAACAATTCAACTTTATAAGTCATTCATTTCTTAATCTCTTTGTTTCCATTATTTGTTCAAGCTCACAACTGATTTAAGTGTTGAAGGCAGACACTACATTGGTGTCCCCAAGGCCCACTCGGACATTGCGTTGAATGGGTTCCTCATCGTATTATTAATTCGGTTCCTTCAGACCGGATTAGACTGTTGTGTCACAACCACTATTAATATGTCTTCGGTAATGATTGTACAAATACATCTCAACAATAAAATAATTCAAATGATAATTTTATACGATACACATAGAATGACACTATTTTTTATAAATACTCCAATAATTATACTTTTTTATAAGAAATTTTAAAGAAGAATGAACTTAAAAGATAAAAAAGAGAGATTTGATCATTTTTTGTCTCTACATTTATTAATCAAATGAGTCTAATATATACATATACAAGTGGCACACAATCAAGGTTGGACAAAATTAGGAATGAGTATATTAGAAAGAAAAAAATCATATGGCGGAGAATAGTGAAAAGGTTGGGGAAGGTAGACTTAGATGGTTTGGAATATTTTAAGGAAACCTCCTCAGACTGCAATGCGTAAATGTGAAAATTTTGGTGATCGAGGGGGTCAATAATGACTAAGGAAGATCTAAATCTATTTGGAATGAGTAGTTATTAAGGATGTATGTATCTTAGTTATTGAGGTCGATTTGGTGCATTAAAGACTTGAGTGGAAATATAAAATTCATGTCGGCGAAACTTTCTAAAGCTTGTACTGACTACTTTCTTTTGTTTTATTGATGTTTAATGTTAGATGATTCATACACATCTGACCCCATCTGGTTTAGGATTAAGATTTTGTTGATGTTGATATTAACTGCACACAATCGTGGGACCCCACTAACACAAATATAGGAATTAATGAAAATTGTGAATTCCTCACATAACAATAACACAGTACTCCTGAAAACAAGTAATTAAGGAATATGAACTAAGTCAAATATTGATTACGTCTCATAGTAGTAACTACCATATCTACCATATTCAGAAAGTGACCATGACGTCACTCACAGAATTCCATCCTCCCAAAGTGTCATTGTCTTCAAAGACAAAATCTAAATCTATTTAAACATTCAATCAAAACATTCTCCATGGCAAATATTTGGGTTTTTGACGCATGATGATCCAAAACGTACTTCTCACTATAGTAGTAACACAACTCCTTTATCCGCTCTTTCACTTCTTGAGCTGAGATTCTATGCATTTGAGGTATGTTTTTGCTGCTAGTGATGATATTTGAATTTGGGGCAGGTCTTAAAAGACCTTGGTCTGAGTTGTTCTTGTTAGGCACATCTGATCTCGAGACACTGCTATTTTTCTTGTGCAAGCCTTGTTTCCCTTACGCTAAACTGGCCATGCTAATTTCTTTGACAATGGTACATGGGCGCTGAAGTTTAACCTCCAACCATGGTTCGTCTCGAAGTCCTCCAATAAAAGAATTTACTAAAAAGCTCTCTGATAAATCATCAAGTCGATATGACAACCTTTCGAATTTATCTTGATACTATGCAACTGTGGAGCTTAAGAGCTTTGTTTTAGGCGTGCCAATGCTTCACCTGGATCGTCATATTCTATAGGGCCAAATCTTTTAATTGTGGCTTTAGCAAACTCATCCTATGATGTCGGCCCTTAGATCTTGGTTAACCAATTGTGCCATTGCAAGGCAGATCCTTGAGATGAAATGATCTGAGTGATTCGTGGTCATGTTCTGAATATGGTATATAGTAGTTACTACTCTATGATGTGATCCATATTTGACTTATTTCATGCTTCTTAATTGCTTGTTTTTAGGAGAGCTGTGTTTTGCTTTCCATTCATGTTATTGTTACATGGGGAATCTATAATTCCTTGAATGACGACTAGAAACCAATTAAATGTTAAATTTCGTGTCGAGACTCAAGAAGCACTAAATTGTACTCGAGAAGCCTTGGCTCGTCATGAATCCAGTATACACAAAATCCATTATACACTTTGAGACTATCTTAACCAAACTGCAAAACATTGAAACCAACATCGAGCCACATAAAACTTCAGTCAATGATAATCTATTCGCTTCTGGAAATTTCATCCAGACTTCATATATCCTAAACATAATTGTCAAATTCCACTTGGAGAGTAAGTCCACATTGCATCAATCCATCTCGAAGGATCTGTCTTGCAATGGCACAATTGATTAACCAAGATTTAAGGGCCTACATCAAGGGATAAGTTTGCTTAGACTGCAATTAAAAGATTTGGGCCTACAGAATATGACAATCCAGGTAAAGCCTTGACATGCCTAAAACAAAGTTTCACAGTTGTTGACTATGAGGATAAATTCAAAAGGCTGTTATAATGGTTTGATGATCTAGCGGAAAGCTTCTTAGACAATTATTTTATTAGAGTACTTCGAGACGAACTATAGTTGGAGGTTAAACGTTAGCGCCCATGTACATTTTCCAAAACAATTGGTATGACCAGGTTAGTGGAACAGAAAAAGAGAATAGTAATGTCTCGAGATCATATGAGCCCAATAAAAACAACTCAAACCAAATTCTTTTGGGACTTGCCCCAAATTCAAAGAGCACCACCAACGGGAAAGCAAACCTCAAATATGTAAACCTCAGCTCTATAAGCGAAAAAGTAGAGAGAAAAAGAGTTGTGCTGCTACCGCGATGAGAAGTACATTTCGAATCATCAACATGTCAAGCTCCAAATGTTTGTCATGGAGAATGTTTTGGTAGAATGCTCAAAATCAGATTTAGACTTTGTCTTTACGATAATAACGCTCTGGAGGAGATGGAATGATGTGAGGGACATTGTGATCACATTCATATTTAACTGAATTCATATTTCTTAATTGCTTGTTTTTAGGAGTATTTTATTTTACTTTCTATTCATGTTATGATTAGGCGGGGAATTTACCATTTCCATCAATTCTTATCTTTATGTTAGTGTGAATATTTTATTTTACTTTCTATTCATGTTATGATTAGGCGGGGAATTTACAATTTCCATCCATTCCTATCTTTATGTTAGTGTGAATTCACAATTTCCATCCATTCTTTTTCAGTATGAATTCACAATTTCAAAGTTATCAAAATACAAGGCTAATGGTAACGTACATGTAATATTACACATAAGTTATTTTTTTATTTTAAATAGGGTCATTTGCACTTTTGAGCTTTTTATTAAAAAAATTATATTTTAGACCAATATTAAAATTTTTACAAAACTAAACTTTTAATTTTTTTTTTCAAAAATATACCAAAATGACCATCTTACCCTTCAATATTAAAAAAAATATATACACAGCAGTTTCCTGGTATTACATACCCGGAAATAGGCAAAATTGAAGTTTCGTTTTCCGATGTGTAATACCGGGAAGTAAAAAATCATTTCCTGGTATTACACACCAAGAAACTGACTTTTATTTAAGTCAGTTTCTTGGTGTGTAATACCAGGAAATAATTTTTCATTTTCTGGTATTACACACCGGGAAACTCATTTTTTGCAATTTTTTTTAAAAGTTTATTTTTGTAATTTTTTTATAAAAAAGTTTAAAAGTTAAAAAAATTTAGGGTTGTTCTAAAATTAAAATAAAAAAGTTGATAAAGTCTAATTTTGCAAATTTTCACTTTTAAATATAAATAAAAAAATTTTAAATATTTGTCTTTATGATTTTTTAGAAATAATGCATAATTATTAAACCCCTGAGGTAGCATAACTTTTCATGCAAACACTCAAACTTTTCAGAGTTTCAATAGAACCTTCAACTTGGCAAAAGTATTTCAGTTAGACTTTCATTAAAATTTTATAAAATGGTTGAAAATTTTGAGAATTTAGTTGAAAATTGGAAAAGTTCAAGAGTTTAAATAAAATATTTTTATCAAATTGAAGGATATAGTTGAAAGTTCGAAAAATTTATAAATCTTATGAAAAGTTACCAGAATTTGAAGAGGGTAAATATGCATGATTTTTTTTACTATTTTTATTTATATAATTAAAAAAATAAAATAAAATAAAAATCAGCAGCTGGTTGAGCCCACATGGAATAAGAAAAAAGGATCGGAATCAACCCCGGTCAAGAATAGAACGAAACACAACACGTTGCCAAACGCACCTATTGTTGCACGAGTTTCAAGTAAACGTCCCGCTCCTGTTACTCTAAACAGCTCTCTATTATTAACTCATTTTTATTTCATTTTTTCTTTTTTTAAAAATATTTTTTTTAATTTTCGCAGATCTCTTCGATCATCGTCTCTACTTTTTCGCTTCTCCAATTCGGTCAATTCCGGTAAATTCAAGACTCTTGTCTCTATATCTAAATCATTTTCTCAATTTTACGTCGCTTTGAAAATTCTGCTTTTCCGTTGATCATGATCGGTGTTTATTTGTTAATCGGTTAGGTTTTGATCGTTGATCCTTTTAACCTTTTGTTTATTGAACTTCGATCGGTTCTGGTTCTATTGAATTTGATGAATGTTAAAGTGAATTTTAAGTTCGTAGTGTAATCGTTTGGTTTTTATTGAATCAATTGTGGAAAAAAAAAAAAGTGAAATTAACATGAAACTGTTATAATCGGAGATTGATTGATTTTTTTTTTCTCTGTATTTTGTAAAGGTGTATGTATAGTATTTAAGATTTTAGAGATTGATTTTATATTTAATTTTTGTGTTTTTAAGTTGCAAAGCTGTTGAGTTTGATTTTGGTTTCTGCAAAAAGAATAGGTGATGAGAGTGACTGTTTGATTATATGGAGAATAGAGGAGTGTTGCAATTGAAGAGCTAGGAATTTAATTATTTATGAGTTGTTCTTAAATCATTTTATTTTTTTCAATTGATGTATAGATTTTTAAGTTAGAGAGTTTGAATTTAATTGCTGTGAAGAAAAAATCTCAGCAGTGTTTTGTTTCAATTTTTTGTTAGTGTTTTCTATATTGACCATGAGAATAGTAAAGGTGTGTGATTTATTCTTGTTGTAATATTTTGGAGCAATGATCTTGAAATGAATGATTTTGTTTAAATGAATTTTCTGTTTTAGTTGCCTGCAGGTTGGCTAGTTTGTGTGTGTGAGATTGTGTGAAACCTAGTTGTCGTTGTTTTTTTTGTCTGATCTTGAAATGACTGTCTTCTCTTTTTTGTATTAATTGAAGCTATGAAGCCAGGCGTGTCTTCTCTAAATCCATATGCACAATCATATGTGCCACTCTCGAAAAGAGAGTCATTCAGTAGAACTGATACTGCCATGAAAGATTTTAAGGGTGGTAATGAGCCTGTCTGGTGTGGACACCCAGTGAATTTAACACAAAGCCAGCATCAAAGCAATGTTTCTCTAGATTCTGAAAAACATTCTGCTTTTGAATCACCTTCGATAACCAACCATTCTGTTCAAGGTTCTTATGGTTCATCCTCAAGTAGGCAGATGGCAGATGAAGAATTTGACATGGATCTGGAATATCTGCAGATGACATTTCCTGGTTTATCTGATCAGTCCCTCACAGATGTCTATTTGGCAAACAAAGGAGACCTAGAAGCTACTATAGACATGCTAACCCAACTTGAGGTAAAATTCTCATTGCTATTTGAGTTTTGAAAAATTATGCTCTTGTTTATTTGTGAGGTTCACTAATCATTCCTCCTGTTTCATTTGTTGGTTTGGTTTGGGGCTGAAAACATTTTATCTTATTTGTTAATTGTTGGGTTGGGTGACCTGTAGCAGTTTCATGTTAACAATTAATTAGTTGAGCAATGTAATGCTCATGATCTTATTTGATATAACAGTAGTATAAGCAACTTCCCTGTAAATTGCTCGTAGAGAGCATTTAGTAGGGGAGTTGGTGGGAGCAGCTGATCGGTCTAAGGCATAAATTTATTGCCCTATGACCTACTTATTGATTCTTTACTTAAAGAGTATAATATCTCCTAACTACAGTTGTATCTTGAGAAGTGTTTGCTGTGTCACAATTCTCTCAGGAATGATCTGTGCATTCCTGTCTATCTAAATCAAGGGATGAACTCAGTTAACACTATTGTTGATAGACTAGTTGGTTAAGGTGCCAATTGAAAATGAATTGGTTTTTCTTGGCTATACCTTGTTGCTTGGTGAAAAGGGAACTGTTTCAGTTTTTCCTTGTAGACTAGGCTCGCTTGGTATAGAGAATCACAAGAGTGACTGTAATATCAAAGCATCATTAAAATTTCTTCGATAATCATAACTATTATTCATTCTTTGTTTTCTTTTTATCTCCAGTTCGACAGCATCGAGTCTTCAGAAAATCTACCAGACACTTTGGACATAGGCGACGTCTCAGAATCCAGCGGCTCATCAGATTCAACACCCTTAAAACTGAAGAACGTAGTACCTGAAGTTAGTGCATCATCATCTGCATCCGCAGACCCAGCCGTCATTTCCTAATCACCCTCATGAGACAAAGGTTGCAATGCAAGTATTTCTTTGGCCTTTTATTCCCTTCTTTTTGATTTTTTTTTGCTTTACAAAATTGTGGATAAGAAGCATGTAATTAGAGGTGGTTGCTTCCCTTGAGATGGGAGGAATCATATATCACACCATATAATGTTTGGTTATATGCGCATGTATAGCTCCTCAGGTGCTGCTTGTGTCCTATACAATATCATATACTCTTACTAGGCCTTATGTGTCCTTTTTGTTAGAACTGGTGGATCAAATCAAAACCCCTTGTGCAATTATATAAATGACGACTGCAGTTTTCTTGAGTTTGTTTGTGTGGCCTTGCTCTTGTTCACAGACATCTAGCTTTTGGTCTCTATGTTGTGTAGGTGTTCAATGTTGAATTCTCAACTATGTTGATGAACATATTTTGATACTCCAGTGTATTGCCGACAGATTAACATCATTGCTCAATCCTTCAGATAGTGCATGTGAACAAAAAGGAAGGATAAAAGAAACAAAAACATAATCATGAGAGAATGTGTGATCAAATACTCTATATACCTTTTATAATTCAAATCAAATCACAATTGGTTGCTGTTCAAATTACTCGTCATATTCTAGTCCCAATAGACAAGACATTCAATTTGATGGTGTACCTAATTTGAAACAATGAAACAAAAATGCATGAGAAATAGAATGTCATTCAAAGTCATACGAGCATATGAAATATCCTTTAAAAATTTAAAAAAAAAAAAAAAAACATAATTACATCATTTTTCGTATTATTTTGGTAAAATTATTTTAGTTGTTTTAAAAACCGGTTTTAATAAAATTATTTTGAATAATATTATTAGGCACTATTTAAAAAGTTAAATGATATTTTAAAATACTATTATAAAATATCTAATTTTATAAAATAATACTAAAAAAATATTCAAACCCAGAAATATATAATTATAATAAATCAGAGCCGATTATTTTTTTAAGTTAAAATTAGATTAATATACATTAAAAACAAATAAGTTTAAATTTGGAATTTTCTTTATTAATTTAAACTTTAATTTTAATGGATTGAATCCATTTTTATTATTTTTTCAGATTCAGATCAGATGGGTTCGAATTTTTGGGTTAGATCTCTTTGAGCACCTATTCACGTCTCTGTTGATCAAGTATAACAGCTTCCCATTACTATTAGGTTATAGAAGCATAATGGAAGGTAGAGTTTGGTTCATCTGACGTGGCATTTTCACTGGAAAGCCGGTCATCTTTATTATTTTGCATTTTCAGAAATAGCCACAAAGCAATAGGTTAAAATAAATTAAATAAAATAAAAATTATAAAAATATTAAAAAAGAAAATGAACTGCATATTTTCGTCCTTCTGGTGCTGATGCAAAAGATTAACAAATAAACAAGATTCCGTTATTGTCGGACATTAAAGACAATTGTGCATCAAACGTGGTATTTTCAGACACCCATAGATTCATTTACTGATTCTTTTGTCTTCAATCAAATCTATCAAACCCAGATCGATTCGATTTCAATTTTTCTCATCTATCCACCCCCACCCAATCAAGATTAAAATTTTCCGCTTGTCATTGTCGGACGATTAGAAACGATAGTTTTATGTCGAGATCTTGTATGGTAATGTGTCTTGGAAGATAATGAAATTGAAGGGTGGTTTTGATCTTGATGATTGAAGCAAGTTTAAATCTTTTGTGGTGGATTGTGTAGAAATTGAAGAAAGTCAAGATGGGTGTTGATTATTATAACATTTTGAAGATAAATAAAAATGCAACGGAAGATGATTTGAAGAAGGCTTATAGGAAATTGGCTATGAAATGGCATCCTGATAAGAACCCTAATGATAAAAAAGAAGCTGAGGCCAAATTCAAGCAGATCTCTGAGGCTTATGAGGCAAGTAATTGTTTGTTTTTTTTTTTCATATGTTTGACTCTATGATCCTGTCATTGAATTTGATTTGTTGTCTCTTTTTGTTATAATGAGGATTGTCTGGTAAAGTGTATTGTATAACAGATGATGGGTTTGGAGAATTTTGATGGAATATAATGAGATGTGAATGGTGATTTATAATGCTTAGGATAATGATGGAATGATTGATTGCAATCATCAACATTATCAAAGTAGATCAATTATTGTTTTAGACATAATCTAAAGGAGCTTTAAAGCTATTGGGTACTGTTTTTTGCTTGATATGTCTATGTAGAAGCTGCTGACTGATCAAGTCATTTTTATAGAGACCATAGATGGTTGTTAAGTAGATCAAATTCATGGTTTATGAAGGTGTTCTTTTTGTTGAATTTAGGTCTTGAGCGATCCGCAGAAGAGAATAATATATGATCAGTATGGTGAAGAAGGGTTGAAAGATAATCCACCACCCAGCAGTGGTGGTGGTGTTCCATTTGGTGGTAACTCCAATGGGTTCAATCCTCGAAACGCGGAAGACATATTTGCAGAATTCTTTGGTAGTAGTCCTTTTGGGTTTGGTTCAAGTGGACCTGGAAGATCTATGAGGTTTCAGTCAGATGGAGGAGGCATGTTTGGGGGATTCAGTTCAAATGATAATATGTTTCGAAGTTACAGTGATGGGAACGTCGGAAGGAAACCTCCACCAGTTGAAAGCAAGCTACCATGCAGCCTTGAAGAGCTATATAGAGGATCGACAAGAAAGATGAAGATCTCTAGAACGGTGATCGATGTAAATGGGTATAGTAACTTTCTCTATAGTGCCTCTCAGTACATTCTTCTTTTAATAATGGCTTTAGTGTTGAAACTTGATTGAACTCTGATAGATTGCTTATATATTTAGTAAATTTGATAGGCTAAGCAAATGAGACATATTCGGTAGAGTTTCTGTTGAAGTACTTGTATCTAGACTATAATCCCCAGAATCTTGTTTCTAATTAGTTCATATTCATTAATTTGCAGTAGGCAAGTGTCTGAATCAGAGATATTAACCATTGATGTGAAGCCAGGATGGAAGAAGGGAACGAAGATCACTTTCCCAGATAAAGGAAACGAGCAGCCAAACCAGCTTCCAGCTGATCTAGTATTCGTAATCGACGAGAAGCCTCATGAACTATTCAAGAGAGATAGCAATGACCTCATCATAAACAAGAAAGTATCATTAGCTGAAGCAATAGGAGGGACATCAGTAAATCTAACCACACTCGATGGCCGCGATCTATCAATCCCAGTAACAGATATAATCAGCCCCGGATATGAACTTGTAGTCGACAAGGAAGGAATGCCAATTGCAAAGGAACCAGGCAACAGGGGTGATCTAAGAATCATTTTTGAAGTAGAGTTCCCTACAAGATTAACATCGGAACAACGTGCAGGACTCAAGCGTGTATTAGGTGGATGACGCTCATCTGCAGACATTTTCATCTGTAGTTAAACATCAACCTGGACAGAGCAACCATCTAAGTCAATTTGAACATATTGACAGGTTTTGATAGTTCTTCAGCTCAGGACATAGAAGGAAGTTCTACAGTGATGATTTTTCGATGTTATTGGTCTTTTGATTGTAATTGGTTATGTAACATTCTTTTTTTTTTTTTTTTTTCATTTTCCTTTTCTGGGTTGTGTATAAGCTGTAACTGTATCATTGTAATGAAAACAGAATTTTTATTTTTTTAGTACTTTTCCATTTGATTATCAGTAGATAGAAAGAGAATCCAGCTCAGCAACTTTCAATAAATTTAAAAATATATATATATATGAAATAACAATTCACTTTATGCAAAGTTTTGCTTTTCATGTAAGATGTGATTCCAAACTCAGATCGCAATACTTGTTTTTACCAAACTACTAAAAACTACCTATATCAAAATACTGCTAAAAAGGAGAGCATTAATTTACAAGAACATGTCAAAATTCAAAAGCCTCTACTTTTTGGGGCATCTTGTCGCCAGGAGACACCAGGTTGGCCATAATACTGCTGCATCCCAGTTGGTTGTTGCGGTTGCAAACTGGGTGGTGGTGGTGGAGCCGCCGCGGGAGCCTGAGCCACCCAGTGTCCGGTACCACCTTGTGTTTGAGCCCATGTAAGTCCAGAACTTTGTTGACCAGGAACTATGGTAGCAGTAGGGTATTGTTGCTGAGGTTGCATTAACCCAATTTGTTGTTGATTAACCATATGACTTTGGGGTCTTTGAAAACCAGGAACAGGTTGAGATGGTGGCTGTGCCATAGCTGGTTGTGGAGCCTGTGGCTGCCACTCTGGTATATCATCATCGTCATCATCATTCCATGACTGCATTCCAGCAACACCCCTTTTATCAGAACCAGAACCTCCCTGGGATTGAGTTTGTCCATATTTGTATATAAGTTCTCTAATCTGATCTACAGGTCGTGCAGCGGCCTGAGAAAGTGAGTGATGGGCAGGTGTCACTCTAGGCCGATTTATACCACCAGCACCGGTAAAGTTAAACTCAGGTAGGTCATCATCATCCCGGTTGGCACCAGGGCCAAACCCAGGAGGTACATCATCATCATCAGCATCAGGTACAGATTGTTTAGCAAAGACAGGTCTGCTAGAAGTAGTAGTAGTTCTATTCACATTCATGTTAGTGTCCTTATCCTGTTGTCTCCTAGAAGATAAGTGTTTCTTAGAGCTATGCTTATGATGATGATGTGAAGCTGAGTTTGGTGATATTACTTGAGCTTTTCTCCATACAACAACCCCAATTAGACCATTATCAATAGCATTAAGAGCTTCAAGTTCTCCAACCGGAAGGATCTTGCCGAGCATATCGATAGTTTTCTTGTGAGGTGGGCAAAGATAGAGTTCAGAACCAGGTCCAGGCTCAGCAAATCCAACCCTGTTGTCTGAGACATATGATTCAGCAACCTGTAAATATCACACCATAACCTCATTAACACAAACCTCTAGTAAAAAAAATCTCATGTAAAATAAAAGAAACAAGAAGTATCTTTTGAAGACTTGTTACTTACCTCAGAGATAGTACCCAATTCGCTTTCTGTTGACGACTCTTTGCCCATAAAGTGTAAAATCTACAAGAAAGGTAATCAAAAACAGATACCCTTTATTAGTAAATGAAGAAAAATATATATATATATATAGGTAAATGTACACATAAACAGACTTCTAAAATTGTTTAAAATGTGTCCTGACATAGTCACTGTAACGTCTTTTGGTACATCATATTGGCTTTTAATTGCATCATCCATTGTGCTATTGAGTTTAATAATCAGTTTATAGACATTTTTACTCTGATTACATGTGAATAAATTTGACAGATTTGTGTCAATAAACAATGGAGAATCACTTTTTGGTTCTTCAATCTCATGAAGATTTATCAATGAGAAGGATCTACTACATGCAGATTCGAATGATATTATGAGAAAATGGGCATTTTCTGCTTTCTTCCTCTTGATATATTGAATCGTAGTAAGAGGAAATATAGAGGTCACAAATTTAATACAATGCAAACAGATTATTTTATATACCATAACAGCACGACTTCTTGACATGGGTAGCTCTTGGAGGAATTTTTCAAAAGCATCAAGTCTCACTCTTCCTTTTATGTCCATCAACTTCACCCACTCCTTTCCAGATGTTTTTTCACCACTGATCACAATGCGAAAAAGCCGAATTAGTAACAACAATGCTACATAGTGACAACCAAAACTCAAAGCAAACAAGAACAAATTATACACAGATGTAGCACTATATGAAGACTGCTAAACTCATATTGATTCCCTGCAATGGCATTCTTTAACATAATCACAACAAAAGGGCAAAACAATTTGATACAAAATAAGCAACTAAAGTTCTTCGTTGTTTTGATAACTGGATGAAATACCGCCCTAACTACAGGTATGATACTGCGGAAATTCTACAGCAAGGGAAGCAACCACAGGTTATATAGATATAAAAAGAAGCTCTACACCTGCTATTGAGTTAATTTCTTCTCTCTTTTTTTTTTCATAAAAGGTGTTGATCATACAATTTCATTCTTCCTATTCTAGTTAGGAGGGGAATTTTAAAGGATAAAGCAGCAGAAACAAACAAAAGCAATGTCTCAAATGAAGCATCAGTTTTCACATATCCTCAAACTCTAACTCTACCCAAAAATCCACCAGAAACAACAATCAAACGATTGGTGAATAGTGGTCTGAGAGGTGTAAAATACCATTATAAAAAGCCAGGATAAAGAAAAATATATGCAACAGAGGAAATATGATTATAGAAAAATATTTAAACAGGAGAATAAAAACAAGATATTGCTCATGCATACTCACCTTTTATATATTCCAACAAATGAAACAGTGGAGGAAATATTCAGCTGAAGTTGGCCTTCCCATACAAGTTCTCCCTTGTATGCCGCACTGGCAGAATCTGCTCTTTCTAACTTCGCTGGGCTGTTATCAGACTTCCTGTAGATATCTGGCTTGGTATTCGTCACATCAACATTTTCAGGTTTTGATGGTGTAGTATCAGGTTCTGGGGCGTTCTGAACAGGAGATTTTGATTCAGACCCAGATCTAGAGTCATCCTTGTCTGGCATTGGTGTTGATTTAGCAGCAGCATCTGCAGGTAAAATTTCAAATGGTGGTTCGGAATTAAGAGATTCCATGAATTCATCAAGAGAAACAATGGGAGGGAGAAATTCAGCATCCTTCAATTCATTATCAACCATGAGCCCCTGCATCAAATCAGTCCCCTCATTTGAGGGAATGGTAATAGTACATGAATCATCGCCTTCTTTATTATTCTTCTTAACAGTTACAGTGGGTTTTGATTCATCCTTTTTACCGCCAGCTTTTGACGGAAGTCGGCTTTCTTTCTCATTAGCTTTTGATGAAACACGAACAAGTGAATTTGTTCCTACAGAAACATCTGCCGCAGCAACATCAACTGGTTCAACTTCCACTTGGAACTCACCCTTATGTGTTTTCTTAACCAATCGCCTTATATCCACATCTGAATCAGGCAAAACAACCATTTGAGCAAACTCCTCTGCCTTTGCCATTCGCCACTCTGAAAGTTCTTTGGAAGCAAGTTCCTCTGCTGTCATATTACACAACCGTTCTGGAGAAATCTCTCCAGCCATAACTCTTTCCCTGAGTTCAGGGTTGTTTCGATCCTTCAGATTAAACAGAAGAGATCTTCCCTTCTCTTTGTACTTCTTATTCACACCACCAAATAATTTAAAGAGTTCAGCTTCAATTTCATTAGCCACAATCTCTGGAGATTGATCAAATGATTTTTCTTTACGTTTGTCTTTACCAACTTTCTGGTCTCCCAATCCTTCTATGCCTGCAGTTGGAGCGTTGTCATTTTGTTCAACAGGAATTACAGGTTCCAATACCCAGGAGAGCCCATTTCCTTGCAAGAGTTCATCTCTGGCAAAAAGGTTATCACCAAATGCATCATCATCAGGCAAACTATAGTGGAAAGTTTGCCCATCAGATTGTGAGGTATGCATATTATTAATTGTGTTTACATTAGCAAAATTCTCATGAGATGCACTTTGGCCATCAAGAGAAGCAGAAGAATCCTCTTCACAAGGCAATTTCCCTTTCGACTCTACAGAAGAATTGAGAGCATCTGTAGCAGCATCAGCTGGTTGGTTGTTATCCTGAATCTTTCCTGGACTACCTGCAGCTTCATTTTGGGAATTTTTTTCTGAATTTGACGGATTGTTTTGCTCTTCAATGACCAAGGCCAGAGCACCTGCCAATGATTCCCTCATCTTGGACCTAACAGAAGAAAATGACTCAGCTGGTCCCCTTGGAGATGACTGCATAGGTGCTTGACCTTTCAATGAAGACTGCTTCATTGACCCAGATTTAGTAAGAACAGATTCCTTTCTTACCACCTTCTTGTTTGGTGCCGACAAATGCTGCGATCCTGGAGAACTTGGTGAGAACGGCATCATCTGTACAGTTCTTCTGTCAGGGGTGCCGGTTTGCTGCAACCATGGCCTATGTTCTGCTTGTGCAAATCGCTTGTTTGACAATGATGACCTTTGAAGTCCAGAGATGTTGGACATTGGTTCCTTTCGCTTATTCAATGCTGATAGTTGCTGCAGAGCCACATTATTTGACGTCAACCCAAGTTCCCCTGATTGCTTTTGTGGAACAAAAAACTGCTGCTGTGGCAATAAATTATAGGCATGAGATTGTTCCATCTGCCCAGTCTGTTGATTAGTTACTGATAGCATCGGTGTACCAAAACTATTGGACCCCGGATGAATCGATCCCATTTGCATACTTGAAACAGATACCTGCTGTGATGCCATATTGTTGTATCCTGATCTAACCGATCTGACTGGTATATCTGAAACAGGCACCTGTGCTAATGACCCTGTACTCCCAGATAACATCATTCCCATTTGTATGGATGAGTCCAGAGGATTAGTAATGGGTTCTAACTGACCCATCTGGCTGGTTGGCATTGATAACTGCTCGGATGCTAGATTATTGGACATGCTATCGCAGAAACATAAACATATGCCTAAAACTGCATCAGTGAAACAGATAGATCCTCAGCTTATCACTTCTTCAGTCATATATCATATATGAACAGTCACAACCATACAAAAGAGATAGTATAGTATCAAATTAATACAACTTAAACAAATTACTGCATGAATCAAAAAACATTAAAAAAAATTATATAAAATAAATAAATAAATCCTGTCAGACAAAAACATAGTTACCCAGCATGCATAATCAGCTCAAATTCAGATATCTACAAAGGAAATAAGAAGAATGAAAGGCAATCCTACCCTTCTGAACCAAATCAAACTAATACGATTCTTAACCCATCCTCAATAAACTAAACCAACACAATATATGCATCACAAAACACTTTCTCCCTAACTTCTCACATCACAAAACAACTCAATATCCACATAATCCAGTCAAATATTTTCAGATCTTCTAAAGAACAGATATGTTCACGAAAATAAAAACAGTTACCTCCAATATTTTAAACACAGTTCAATAGATCATAGAACCCTATAGTACCGATCAATAAACTAAACTTTCAAACCCTATTCATATGACAAATTCTCAAACCCCAGAATATCCATCGAGATCACCATTTTCAATACACCGCAAATAGCTACAACACCAATCACGATAACAAGACATCAAATAAAATTGAAATCAGATCACAAGCCTACAATTAAAATAAAATTAAAAACGATCTAATCTATAAACCACAAATGAAAACGAAAACATTCAGTACACAAACTCATCAATCTTCAGTGAAAACGAGAAATAGAAATAAAAATAAAAACTCAATACATACAGCACGAAAAAGAACATAATCAAGAGAGTGAAAACATATTCGAAAAGATGAGATTCACTTACCTGAGAATCGACGATTGATGCAGAGAGAGATAGACGGCTAGAGAGATGAGGTTTGGGCTTGACTCGGCTACACCCTATACCTTTGTTTGGCTGAAATATAAAAACCCTAGAAATTTATAGTTTTTTTTTATTTTCCTCTTATTATCTTTTCCTTTTATCTGGTTTTATATACAATTTAGGGATAGATTATTTTCACACGTGTGAAGATCTAATACTACAGATTTAATCTAGAAACTACTGCGGCTTACACGTGTGTTTTGGTAAACAATCTCATTTGTGTGATTCTTTTGTTATTAGGTGCATTTAGGGGAGTATATGTTTGAGGGCTGGGTTCCATAACAAATTTCTTTGTTTGAATTTTGGATCCGGATTCAGTATTTTTTTTAATAATGGGCTCAAATATGGATATATAAAATTTGTCACGTTATATAAAATATAATACTAATTTAATAAAATGTAAATAATAATAATTATAAAATATTTTTAGTTTTAAGATTTTTATTTATTTAATTCGTCATTTTATGTATTTAGTTGGATTTGATTTATTTAAATTTAAATTTAATTAAATTTATTAAAAATTATATTCCATTTTTCTTTAAATGGGCAAATCAAGTCATTTATTTTTAATATTAAATATTTCATACAATATTTTTAAAATTTTATATTGAATTAAATATTTTATTTTTAAAATCATTTAATATAATTAAATAGTTATTAATTAAAGAAATAATTTTATTATATATATTTATTAATATTCAATCCTATTTTAAAAAATTTAATACTAAATTTATGAAAACAATAATTACTTAAAATATTAAAATAATTATATTTTAAAAAATTAAAATAAAACTGAATTTATAAAGAGAAGCATTACTTAAAATTAAAATTAAGTGAATATTTTCAGTTAAAAGTAATTATTTATTTATTTGTTTATATAAATTTAGTCTTTAATTTAAGTTAATAATTTGAATATAAATTTAAATTATAAAAATATATATTTAATAATTTTTAAATATTAATCCCAGCAATGTAAATAAACAAATGTATTATTATAATTACTTAACTTATATTTATTAATATTATCATCTTATTAAAACTAAACTCAGCCTACGTGGTTTCACATAAATATCCAAACGATATTTTTATTGAGAATACTTACAAGGTCTTCTCATAAGCAACAAAAAGATGTTCAACAGACTAGATTTGTGACCAAAAAATGAAAAATTTTCAACATATGCTTTTTCTTTGATTATGTATAGCGTCTATATAATGTAAACACAAATCTTTGCCACCATTCCTTCTACCATCCAAGGCGTATACACAATTTGTCGTTCATCAAGCATCTACTGGAGCTACAACATCTGAGCCAAAGAAAATGAACTGCATGAGCTTGATAAACAAAACCGGATAAGGGATTTTTCAAGCTATAAAATTGCAGATCCAAGGAACATATTCAAGGAAGGTCAATACATATATTGTGCGCGTGTATAGAAATACATCGCTATTACATTAGAACACAGCTGAGTTTGCTGAGCCATTGCCTGCCGCCCTCTCCCACCTATGCCGCCCTCCTATCGCCCCTTTGTTGGTTGTCGTTTGTTGCTGAACTGGAACCCAAGATGCTTGCTGTTGTACTGGAGATTGAACCTATAACTGTTTCACCAACCTCACTCTTGCATAGCGGGCATGACGCATTGATCTTTAACCACTTATCAACACAATCCTTGTGGAAAAAATGAGTGCATGGCAGCTCTCTCAGTTCCTCGTTGTTTGCATATTTTGCCAGGCAAATGCAACACACCTGTACAGAGCATATCATCAACAAATAAATTAATAATTTCAGTAAAATATTTTAACATTGTCTGAAAATGCAGAACCATTGGATGCTTCGATCTGATGGGTAATACAAGGACTTATAATCAGATAAAAGATCACCTCCTTTCGATAGAAATTTGAATAATAACGCATAGCCATCAAACAAAGTTTAACACTTGAATGTGGAAAGTAAATTAAGAACCCAGAGGGCATGAGCTATCCATACAACATGCAATATTTGCAATAAACAAAAAGAACACAAAAGGTTAATTAATTATCAAGGATATGAGGCTAGGAATGAAGTCATAAGATACTTACTGCATCTTCTCCAGAAATTGCGCGTTCCTTGTCTGTCCCTGCAGCCACGACTCCACCATCACCAGCACTATCTCTGTCACTACTAGTTCTAGATTTCTTCAACTTAAACTTGTAAGTAGGCAAAGCATTTATAGATTCTGGTGTGGCTCCTCTTGTTTGAGTCAGATCCTCTCTTAGCCCAAGAACAGAAATGATACACGGCAGGCAGCAGCAGATAGTTGCACACAAAATAAAGGGCATTGCATATCCGATACAGCTAATAACAAGAAACACTATACACAACCTACACAGGAGAATTTCCAAAACAGGATGAGCTACAATGACAGGCAGATTTGAGAAAAGGAAATGCGAGCTTCCACCAGACAATACCTGTACAAGTTTGGAGCATCTGCGGCTGATGAATGACCCCCAAATATCCACACATTGCCAACCACAAACCAAACCGCAAAGAAGCAATCTAATGCCATTTTCAAGTACTCTACCATTACCTTCAGTCTGAAGAGAAATCGACAAATTAACATCATAATTGAATAAGATTCAAGCTCTTGATTGACACAATTGACAGAATAGAATAAGATTCGAGGTCTTGATGAATAGAATAAGAATCCAGGTCTTGATTGACACTGGCTATAGCAATGATACTGCACAAACTAAGGTAGAACAAGCATAACCACACAAACTAAGGCGCAAAGCATAACCAGAACTAACCTTTTGTTTGTTTCATTTTTATGGGTTGGATGGTATGGTAATTTGTATAGCAGTTTAAATACTTGTTTTGAGGTTATAAATTGGAGTTTTCAACCAAAATAATACACCACAACCAACCTAATCCAATAATAACAAATCTAAAACCTTAAAACAAACAACATAAAAATCATAACAATCCAACATCAAACCCACCCATTACTACCATACAACAAACAGTATAAGATGTTAAATTTGCTAAATGAAGACCAGAAAAAATTTGGTCAATGAGAAAAGTTAAATATTAATGAGAACTGTCTCTTTCTGAGTCCACAAGCTGGAACCATAGACCCATTTGATCTTACCAAGCCAGCATGAAAAGCATCAATGTTGCAAGGCATTAACGTAACACAAAGCAATCAAACATTTACTACTTCAATTTGATGCTTCAAAAATTCCATACATAGTTTTAATGATGATAAACATAGTTTGAAATAAAACTAGTCAGCAGATACAAGTACTCAAATAATTCATACCTGGCGCTTAGAGCCCCGGTACTCTGCACACTTCTTTGTGATGCGGCAGGTCTTTGATCTTCTGCTTCTGAATTCCTAGTGACCGAAAATGACCCCCCATTTACCCGAGATGAGCCATTGCGAGATTGCACTGCATCTGGCTCTGATGTCTGATTGCGATGATGGTAACGCCAATACAAAAGAGGAAGAGTAGCAACACACCCAATTGCATAACCCACAATCCATTCAAACAAAGGTGCACGTGGATGCTCATTTCGCGACACTGACAAAACAATAATAGACGCAACAATCTGGCTCATAGTAAGGGCTAATTCAATAGAAATCCATAAACCTGAGTTTAAAGGACTTCTACGGCGGGTACGTGTCTCCCCTCTTCTACTAACATATGACCCATTTCTTGTGTTTATCCCAGTTCCACCACCATTAGACGTTGACGGTATAGACAAAGAAGTTGTTCTTCCATTGCTTGAAGATCTATCCTCAACCCGCAAACTATCCAAATTATTACTTACACCAGATGACGTAGATTCAGAAACTGGTATATTAATAACATGCTCTCCACCACCACCTCCACTGTTAACACTATCGTGACGGTCCATCAACAAAGGGCAAGCTTCAGTTTCACTTTCACTGTCTAGTCCCTGGAAGGGAACATCCATCTAACTCCACCAATAACCAAAACATAGAATCAAACCCCCACAACAACAACAACAACAAAAAAACCAGTCAAATCAACAATCCCCACCTCCAAGCTTCTCTCAACTAATTTCTCCAAACAAAAAAGAATCCTTTCTCCAACAATCCGCCTCTTCACAAACTCCAATCACTGCCAAAACAAGAAACCAAAACACCAAAGAAAAACCCAAAGAATCAATAAAAACCACACACCTAAAATCAACAAAAACCAACCTAATTATCAACAGCTCCAAACCATTCTTTCCAAATTACATAATCCGGAAAACATTCTCACAATCAATTCAACATTTCGCGAAATTCAAACAAGAAGCTGGAAACAAACCCTAAAGTTGACCGAATTGCGGAAACGGAGATCGGTGAATCGAGGAATTGAAATGGAGGAAAGGAAATTGAGGTGAATTTACCTGAATTGAATTGTGATGAGGAGAGGTGGAGGAAGGAGGATTGGAGTGAAGAGTTGGGAGAGGAATCGAGGAGGGATGAAAACGATGACGTTTATGAGGCTGTTAGAAGGGGTTTGATTTTTTCACTGGTATTTTTATTGTTTAAAGTTCTTTTCTTTATATGAAGAGGATGAGATAAAAGAAGAAGCCTCAGTTTCGACGTCTGTTTTGGTCTGCTGCGTGATTTCAGAGAAAAAATTATAAAATAAAAAATAATTAAAATTGTATTATCATTCACTATGTGTTAGTTATAAAATAATAATAATAATAATAATAATAATTTATTGAATTTGTTTTTAATTTATTTTAATATTATAATTATAATTAATTTTTAAAAATTATATTTTTATCTTTTTAAATAATAATAAATTATTGAATTAATTTTAAATTAATATTGTAATTAAATTATTTTACTAGAAAACTATATATCTATCTAATTTTTTTAGTTAACAATTAAAATATATATTTAGAAGTTTTTATTAAAATTATAAATATATTTTTTTAAAAATAAAAATAAATAAAATGCATATTAGTTATATTATTCCTTTTATTTTAATAAAATATTTAAAAAATAATATTATCATGACAATATTTTAATATATAATTATTTAAATAATTTTCTTAACAATTTATTAAAAGTTAGTTTATTATTTAAAATAAGTTATCAATTTTTTAATTATTATTTTATTTAATTTTTTTTAAAAATAACTTAAATACAAAAAAAATTAAAATTAATACTGTTTCATTCCTTTAGCTTGAATTGTTCAAAATCTGTTACTCTTATCTATTAAAAACTTATGTTTAGTTTATTTTTTATTATTTTATTACTACTGAATTTTAAAATTTTACTTCATACGGAATTTTAGCACGGCAAACATTCTGTTTTAGTAGATTTTTTTTAATGTTAATGTGTAATACATAAGTTTTCAAACAGGTGTTATTCGTGAATGGAATAAAACTGTAAATTAATTTATTAGCCACTAATTTTTTAAGTAATACTCTTTAAAAATTATTTTAAATAATTATTCATAAGTTACTACTTCAATAAAATTAAAAATATTTTAGTTTGAAGTTTCAAATAATTTTAGTTATATTTTATTTTATTTTTTAATAGTTAATGGATATATTTTAAATAATTTTATAAATTGAAATATATATATATATATATATGAATCTAAAAATAAAATTAAATATATTTTAAGTTGAAAATTATATGATATATATTATTGTCATGTTAAAATATTTTTTTAATATAATAGAGATAGTTCGAGGGTTAGAGCATCTCTCATGTTGCTGTGAATTTATAAATTTGTAAAATCATATTAGAATTATTTACAGTGATTCACTCAAAGTTAAGTTAACTTGAATGATCTAATATGTTTGGTATATATGAAGCTGATATAGAAATACGATGTTTGTCAACATGCGAGTGATTGATGGATGAGTTTTTTTTTTTTTCTTCAACTTTTAGTTTAATAAATAATTGCTTAACCAACAGCATTCTATACAAATTTAAAAATATAATTGTTCATATGTTATCATCATGATATATTTTCATTCATATCTTTTATTTCTTTTGCCACATCGGAATAAATAGACACATGAGCATTTCTTAGAGTAACTCATGCTTCTGTTCATCTTTCCATTCCCACAACCATGTGGGAAGAGTATTCTAAAAATAAACTAAAGTGGTGTTGTCTATTTGATTTGCAAGGATGAGGTGACAAATTTAAATATACACACTATGCACCAAGTATTTTTAGATGTTTAAATCCACATGCTATCTCACTAATTCCATTTTTCTTTATAATATTTTATTTGTTATAGTTATATTTCTCATTTTCTCTTTTCATTTTCATTTAAAAATATAATAATAATAATAATAATAATAATTAAAAAGTATAATTAACCATGATAGTATTCTATGGAATTCCTTGTATGTTTATCAAACATGTAACATGTTATTGAAAATATTGTTTATTTTCTCTGCTATATCAGTCCCATACCATATCATATGAGCATTCGCGATACTCCTAGTTTAAGAGCTTACTTCAACGATTAATATAATAAGTAGTGTCAAGTAGATACCTAGAGTTAGAAAAAAAAATATTTTATAACCATCCTTTACCCACTTTATGACATTAAAATACAATTAATGATATTGAAGAAGTAAGTTACCTTATAACTGATGTTTACTTAAAATAATATCGTGGAGTTTTCATGAAAATATTGTAATACCTTCTAAATTGTAAAAAAGAAAAAAAAAATTAAACACCAGTGATATCGGTGAATAACACTTTGGGTTGAGGTGTCAAACCGAATACTGTATCAACAATATAAAAGAATAATGCCTTATAAATTATTCCACAATAGTAACATCTGACCATGGATGCTGAAGTTTAGATCCACATAAAAAGGGATAATGTAATTTTGAGTACCTAAAGTTGTGCAAAATTTTCATTTAGGTACTTCAACTTTTCGAGGTTCCATATAGGTACTTCAACTTGCAAATTATAGGTCATTTAGATCCTCGAGATGACGTGTCGCTAAAAGATTTGAGTACCTATATGAAACCTCACAAAGATGGAGTACCTATATAATGATCTAATTTGCAAATTTGAGTACCTATATGAAACATCGTAAAGTTAGAGTACATATATATATAAATCTAATTTGCAAGTTAGAGTACTTATATGAAACCTCGAAAAGTTGGAGTACCTAAGTGAAAATTTTACACAACTTTAGATACCCAGAGTTATATTATCCCTACGTAAAAATAATTAATTGAGCATCTCTTTTAACATTTCACTCCTACAGTGGTAACATAACTCATTCATGTCTAAATATGGACCCCACACATAAAAATGAAATATGTGACGATTAACTATTGATGTAGGCCCCATTATTGTTTCTTGAGTATCGATGCTAGTGTGGGCATCTCCTCTTCTCACTCTTCATTAAGCATCTCATATGATCACCCATCTATAACAACTCTTCATTAAGCATCTCATATGATCACCCACCTATAACAACAACACCTCTAAATATCTCATTTTCTCTTCTCTGAGCATCTTCTTTGGGCATCCCATTGAAAATGATCTAATATATCAAACACTTTGATGCAATGTCATCAGAAAGAGATGAAAACTATATAATAATATAAAGATCTTTTCTTTAAAAATATGATATATTTTAAGGACGTGAGAAAGAGATATCGTCTCAGGTAATATTTTTGAAATATGTTTTTGGAGGATTAAGCTAGAGTCGTAATAGATTTTTATTTATTTTTATTTAAAAAAAATGTTGGGCTAATTTGACCTTAATAAATGTTTTAACTTTATTTGGTCATTTATATGCTAGATGATTCATGTCATTTACGATTTTTTTCTTTTTTTAATTGAGATATGTTAAGTTTTTAATAAGGGTTTGAGAAATGTTTATTTTTTATTGGCAAAAATAGGTCAGAGCTCCTTGAAATTGTAATATTTTTCAAGTTAGATACCTAAATTATAATTCTTATCTGAATATCTCATTTTTTATAAAATGCAAACATTAGGTACTTGAATTTGATTTTGTAGATGATAGGTTGAGCATATAATACACGTGCTATGACATGGAAGTTAGTAAGACTAATGACATTTGATATGGATACACATGGAAATCTTACTTTCAAGATGATGTATTAATCAGTTTGTCCAAAACAACATAAATTTATCTGCAAAAATAGATTCTTGCCCTAAGACCATTTTTTCCTTCTGAGGTTAACCTATTGTTTTTGTGTAGTATTGATTGTTGGATTTTGATTAGAATGTTCACTTTCTTTTATGCCTCTTATCAAAGTTATTAAGGTTTTTGTGTTGAAGTCTGTTGTTTCACTTCTTTTTGTCGTGTTTCAACTGGTGATTCAGATTATGGGTTCGAGTAAAGCAACTGTTGTGGAAGCTTTGTCACGTGTTGTGGTAGCTTTGTCAGGTAATACATTACTCACTTATGATTCTCGAACTATCAACACAAGTTGTAATTCACTTCACAAACTCTAAACCCCTAATTCGAAGATATATAAGGTTAAAGGAATCATTTTGCTGATATGGACACCAATATAACCATCCACGCGCCTCTGATTGCTATAAACTCACGACAAATGTCAACTCAGATTCAAGTATCTAGTGTTTGCATTTTATACAAATTGAGGTATTTATGTGGGAATTCGTATAATTTAGATATCTAATTAGGAAAAAGTTACATCTTGAGGGATTTTTGACCTATTTTTGTCTTTTTTAATCTTCAGGATATTAAACTACCACATCACCCGTTCTTTAAATGTTTTCTCCCCTGTCATTAATTTGGTAATCTCTCTCCTTAAAACTCTTTTCATCCTCTAACTCTTATTTTTTTTTTAAATATTTATGCACTACTTTTAATTTTGCCCATCGGAGACTTCAAAAAAGTTGATAGGCCAATTAAACTTTTTTGAAATTTATACATCTTTTAAAGATGAATTATAAAAAATAATCAAAATTACTTATGTATATCTATTTTGAAATTTCTCACAAATGTTTTACACTCTGTTATGGATAAATTTAATCAAAACCATTGTCAGTACGACCCAAGTGATGTGGTTAGCCAAATTTTGTTGACCTTATCATAACTTCGCCTTGTGTTAAAATAGGAAGGGTACTCTAATTTTGAATGAGGAATGTGGGCTGAGGGATTCTCACCCTAATATATCACTATTTTAATAAAATTTATTAAAAATATATAATACATCATTTAAATTTGAACGGCCAAATATAAAAAATTTTAATTCAAATAAACAAATTAAAACAAGTGGTGGTAGAATTACAGTTGATGTATAAAATTTTTAGGTTTAGAGTATTTTAGTATAGAATATAAATTTTAATTTAGGGTTCTTTTAACAAGTGTCATCATGACACTTGTTAAGTTTTTATTTGATTGGTGAAAATATTTTTTAATATATAAATAATACATATTGTATTAAAAATTGTAAGAAAGTAAAATATTTAAATGGTGGAATGACTTAAAAACTACTATTAAAAAGTGCCTCCATGCCAATGCCTTCATGACACCTTATAAAAAAAATCCTTTAATTTATAAGATTGTAACTATTTATAAGGTCGGGTCATATTAGATTAAGAGGGTAAAAACATTGATTTTATACCGAGCATACATTATACACCTTTAATTTTAAGGTGGGTTTGATCAGAATTAAAAAAAAAAAAAAATTGAATTACAAGTAAATTTAAAGGACTGGTGGATGAGTTCAAGACGCTATAGCCAATAATATTTTACAATATTCTTTAAAAAAAATATATATATATATATTTATTATAAAGTAATAAATATAATTTTTATTTTGATTATTTTTAATTTTTAAAGATTTATAAATTTTAAATTAATTTTTTTATAATTTATTAATTTAAATATAAAATTTAAAAAATTATTTTTTATAAATTTTATTTTATTTTTCTATAAATTATATAAAAAGAATTAAACAAATCGACCGATAAGCAAGCATATAATAAAATTTAACAATTACGTGAAATAGATAAACAGATGGAGGATATACGTGTGAATATTCATGTATAATAGTCATATGAAATAAAAAAATAACGGTGTCGTAGTACAACTAAAATTAAAATTATGAATACGTACACGTACAATAGTCTTGCTCAGTCTCAGTGGACCGACCCAAAAGTAAAAGTGCCACGTCAGTAGAGGGATATAGACTGGACAAATACAAAATTTTGGGTCCACTTGTCCCAACTCATTCAAAATTACGGATATGTTTATAGTTATATGGGTAAATACTCCGCTTCTAACTTGCATGGTACAAATTTCATATTTGAAAAATACATACAAAGAATAAAATAAAACTCTATTTGACTATATTTCTTTTTATACATAAAGAATAATATATGAAAAAAGATTGATCAATAAATAGTATACACTATTTAGATGTTGCCATAAATAGAAACGGAGGAAGTATTATTGTTTTAAAATTTTAAATTTTTTTTTCAAATTTTTTTAAAATTATTTTTATTTTTAAATATTAAAATATTTATATAATTTTTTTAAATTACAATTTTATTCTTAATTAATATATATATATATATAAAGTTTCTAGGATTATCAAAATGCTTATTATATTAAAGGGAAGTGAATTTTATACTAGTATTATAAATTTCAATACAGAATATAATATCAAAAAATAAATTTTACTTTCTGCTTCAAGTTTTACTCGAACTAAAATAAAATTTTTAAAATTATAAATATTTTTTATATTCGTAAATAATCTAAAATATATTTAATTATTTTATTAATATTAAAATAGTATAGCAAAGTGTAAAATTTTTTATTAAAATTTTATTTATATTGTTTAATTTATTAAAATTAATATATAAAATTATATATATTTTCTAGTATATAAATTCAATGAATCTACTAATAAATAAATTGGGAATTGAGGTTAATATAAAGTCGACATTCATAGAGAGGACAATTACAGAAAATGGAATAATCGAATGCAGGGCTCTTTCTCCAAATAAGATTACAAACAGATTAGATTCTTTTTTCTTCTCAACCAACATCATCGTCATCATCCAATACAACAGCAAAAGCCAAGATAATACATCATATCATATCATCATCAACAAACAACAAGTTACAACATGAGGCTGTTAAAAGGACCATACCCAAAACCACCAACCAAAAAAAGAAAGAAAAAAAAAAAACTACAGATCCTAACAACAGCCATTTTTCTTCCTAACAATAACATTTTCCAGTTGCAGACAATGGAGGAGGAGAAGATTGAAAGTTAAAAGTTAACTTAACAGGCGATGGACGTTGCTAAAGGTGTGACTAGAACAGCAGTGTTTCCAGCAATTGGCTGGAGCCTTGCTGCTGCTATCTCTAGTTGCTCCCAAGCTTCCTTTCGCTTCTCGGCTAGAGAGCTTAGCTTTGCTTCGTCTTCTTGGTACTGAGTGTGGCAAGTTAAGAAGAGTACATCATCCATTTCTGAGAACATCTTTCTGACGTTCAAAGTCAGGTTGAGCACTGCTTGGTTCCAATGTGTTTGAGCGTTTTTTTCTAAGACGGGGAATATGATGGGGAGGATTACATGCCGGTTGTGTGCTATTAGGTTGACGATTTGATCGTTGTTCCATAAGAAAAGGGATCTTTCAGCTACCTGAAAAGGAAGATTTTGAGGATCCAATCTGGCAAATTCTACTTATGCTATAGGATAAGCTATCATACTCAAGATATAATAAAGACATTAACATAAGGAAGAATGTCATGGTCAGGATTTGGTGCAAACAAACAAACAAATCCGAACTGTAACAAAAACCAACTACTTTCATGAATTAGATACTATATCTACCACATCACATGACTTGTTAATGGGAGCTAAAAACCAAATGAGGTAACACTACACCAACTCCACACAAACAAGCAAACTGCGTTTGAGATATAAAAACGAAATGTTGACTGAATTCAGAAACTATCTTTTCAGATTAGTCCAATATAGTCACTTTCTTATTTGCTATTTAAACAGATGCAGGCAAAATTCTTTGTAGCCACACAAACATAAGAAAACCAACAAAAAAATGCCAAGCTGTCGCACAAATAAAACCACATTCTTCCTATGTACAGCTACCATTCTTGAAGTGGCTCAATCTCACCTATATCAGTAACTATGATTTCTATAACTTTCTACCACTGAGGAGTGAAGAAAATTCATGTAGGCAAAATCAGAAACTAATTAATACCGAGTAGAGATGGTTCTCCTGATTGATTTCATCTAGACAGTTTACTCAATCCATCACTTGGTTCTAACATGTGATTCAAGGATCAGTGTTTCAGTAGTCAGCAGTAGAAGGTTATCCAGTGTAAATTATTGCATGAGCTCTCAATGCTAGAGGGAATAAAACTATCCATGAAGCTCAAACACAATGAATAATTTACCTACCTACTCTATAATTTCACCCACCTAACTTTCCAAGAAGCACCAAAATGGGAAAAGGACTCGAAAATGGACGAGGGTGGATAGTTTCTAATAAGTACTAGGGTCAATAGACTGGGATATAATCAGTGAACTGCCAAATAACTTCAAACGATAATGGACTAAAAGAAATGCTAACCCTAAAGAAGAAGAGAAGAATAAACAGCACAACATTTTAAAACATAGAGCAACACGAGTATACACAACAATCTGATAATGGAGAAGGTAATAATACCTGGAAATGAGGACTGTTAATGCAGCATCCGATTCGCCAGAATAATGGAGCCATAACCTTTTGAAACTCTACCATATTGATAGACTCCAAAATCTCTTCAATTTCACCTAAAAACATCACTTCCTTCTGACTATTCGTTATAGGCCAGTACTTCAACAACCCATTTATCACAAGACTCGCCAACTTCGGTTCCTTCTCAATAAACTGCATAATACAATAGGACAGTTGCTGAAAGTACACCCCCAATGATTTAGGCTTATGTAGAGGAATCAACACCCTCCTCATGAAAATCTTATGCTCCTCCTTCAAAGGCAATGCGAACCCACTAATTATACTCCCAAAAATCTCCAACAACTCCGCAATCCCATTATGCTTCTCCGTCTCGAAAACAAACCGATAAAATATATTACTCATTGCTTTCCTAATAAACGGCCTATGAACCATAAACTTCCCGTAAACCCTATGCAAAATAGTCTTCAAACACTCCCTCTCCCTTGGATCCTCTGAATCAAACAAGTCCAACAACCTCAAAATGAACGAATGATCTATATACCTTTTGGCCACTTTCGCATCAAGACAGGAAGAAGTAATAAACTTAAGCAACAAATCATACACAATTTGCAAATGTGGCCAAGCAGGGTCAAACATGGGCTCATCATCATCATTTTCACTATGGTTGGCAACATTAGACCTATAATTAGGAGGAAAAACTCTAAACAAATTAACAGCACACATCCTACACATAGCCAGAATTGCAGGCTCACTAAATCTCATAGACCCAGATGCTACAAAATCCAAAAGCTCAATCAAAGTCTGTTTCTTAACATCTTTCTCAACACAATTCTTACTTGGGTCAGTGAAATCAAAAGTAACACAACAGAGACTCACTTTACTCACAAACAAATTCATCTTCTCCCCATTAGGCACATCCTTGAAAGGAATCAACGGCTCTATCCCCGCCACCACACTAGCTGGAAACACAGCAGACGACGTCCTCTTCGGCGCATTCGCTCTCCCAGCTGCTGTTGGAGAAGAAGATTTATCATTCTCTTTACCAGGTCCAGACGAAGTAGGACTATTACCCACAGTGAACGAATTGGACCGAGTTAACTCAGGCGAGTCAGGCTTGGACGTCTTCTTAGGTAGTTTATTGAAGAATTGTCTCAACATTGTGATGAGAAACGAAAAGGGTAAGAGGAAGATGAATCAAAGAGTGAAATGGGAAGAAATGGATTCAAATTGGGAACATGGTGAGGTCAAATTAGGGTTAGGGAAGAAAACCCTAGAATGGGGTCATGAATCATTGAAGAGAAAAAAAAAAAATCAGATCTTGATGAGGGGAAAATGCTTGCAGAAAAGTTGTGATTGCAATTTGCATGGATATATCAAACCATTCAAATGATTAGATAAAAATGGAGAATCTTGAAGATTGATTACAAAGGAATCCAGGTACTGTAAGATCCAAAAGAAGAAACTTTTTTTCCTAGAAGATCTAATCTAGTGAAATTTTTTTTTGAAAGAGCAGATAATGATGGAGAAGAAGGAGATTCAGAGAAGGAGGAGGAGACACAGAACACAAACTACGCTCAGAAATGTGTGTTTTGTGTTGTGTTAGTTGAGTTGGGGTGGATTTGTTTGTTTTGGTTTTGTTTTTTTTTTTTTTTTTAAAAAAAAATTTAAATTATTATTTTTTCTTTTTTCTTTTTACTCGGTTCGATGAGAAAATTAAGGCATTCTCTCGGAAAATGCAGGGGATTTTAAAAGAGAAATAATTGTTTTTTTTTTTTTATATATATATATATAAATAAATAAATGTAGAATCAAGAGACATGAGATGAAGAGGTTGCTTCGGTTTGGTTTTGAAAAGGTTGTGGTGGGTCCATGTGATCAGATTTGACACCTGGACTGATGAGCGTTGGATTGGTGTATTGGGATTTTTTTGGATCGTTATAGCCATTGGATTGAACAAGTGATCAGTGGCAACCATGTGGTGTCACCTACGCTATTATATGTAGAGGAGAGAAATAATTTTTAAGAAATTAATATTTAAAAAATTAAAAACTTTTAACCGGTATTTAATTATTATTTAAATAATTTTTAAATTAAAAATCAGATTATTTAAATAAATTTCCAATTTTTTTTACAAAAACACCTTATGTAAATTTATCAAAGATGGAAATGAGATTGACAGAGCATGACCCCTCGTGACCCTGCCAACACGGTCAATAGTAAAAACCATGTTGTCTAAATTATTTTTAAAAAGGGTTTATTTAAAAAAAAACCCCACTTTTCCAACGTTTCATTTTAAATTTCCGATTTTGAAAAGTTTGTAAAATTATCCCAAAATCAAAACCACTACTAGTTTTGATATTTTTTTTGAGTGGTTTTGGTATTTTATGAGTGGTTTTGAAATTTATATGCTTTAATTTGGAGATTCGGAAATTCCCAAAATAAAAAATACTCATACGACACCAAAACTATTCAAAAAAAAAATACCAAAACTACTGGTGGTTTTGATTTTGGGGGTGATTTTTTAAACTTTTCAAAATTGGGGGTTCAAAGTGAAACGTTTGAAAAAGTATGGATTTTTTGGAAATAACCCTTTTAAAAAATATTAAAAATAATAATTATTTTTTAAGTTCAAACTTTAAATAATTTTTTTTAATGTAAAATTATTACATATTCAAAATTTATATTAATAAAGTTTCTTTCGTTCTTAATAAATATTTTAAAGTTTTTAAAATTTATTTTATAAAAATTAAATTAAGATCTATCACTATTATTACGGGTGTAAGTGAGTTGAGCTACTTGCGAGCTATTCGAGATTGACTCGACAAATACTCGAAATCGACTCGTCCTTCACGAGTTGGAGTCGAGCTCGAGTCGAGCTTTTTTTCTAAAACGAGTCGAGCTCGAGCTCTATATTACTCGACTCGTAAACCTCGCGAGCCTTATCAAGTTTTACTATCGAAAGGGTAAACGAGTCGAGTCGAATTTGAGTAGACCAAATTCGAGTCAAGAATAATTACATAAAATTAAAAAATTATTAATGAAAATGTTAACTAGTTTTAACGAGTCGAATTCGAATAGTTCGATTATCATTCGATTTCGAGTTCGAGCTTGATTTTTGGTACCTCGACGAGTTCGAGTTCGAGCTTGATATAATCCTTCACGAATAGAGTCGAGTCGAGCTTGGGTATACTCGAACTCGGCTCGACTCGTTTACACCCCTAATCACTATTCTACATATTTTATAAAATTACCGAATTTATAAAATATATTTAAATTTTATAAAATTTATTGTAATATGAGTCATTGGCTAGTCAAGTTGTTTGGTTATTGGAAAGAAATAATGATGAATATAGTGAGATATAATGCTATCTACCGTGGAAGAATCATGACTACATACATTTCACGTTATGGAGAAAAACTTCAATTTCAAAATTGGAGACTCCACCACATGATTAAGAAAAACAAAATTTTTTAAAAATAATTATTATAATAATTCAACACACGAGATTGGAATTAGAAAAGTGGTATAAATTGCAATAATGAAATTGCAATAATAAGTGTTAAATCTCCAAACCATAATGTCAGACGTAATTTTACTCGGAATTTTGATTTTTTTCAATAATGATGTGCTATAACTTGAGCGTTAAGTAACTTAACGTATAACTATATGATCGGGTTTTCTAAAAGAACCATAACTACTCTTAAATAGTTTTTGTAAGTAGTAGTAAAAAAAACCAAACGTAATTATAATCATTAGAAATGTTATTTAAATTTTAATAAATTAATTTTTAAAAAATATTTTTTCCGTTTTTTAATAGATAAAATATTTTAAAGGTGGGTATTATTTATCATTCAAGTAAAACTCTTTATATATAAAAATAATAGTCTAGTGAGATTTCATTTTATTCATCTTAATATTTTTAGTTATATACAATAAAAAATATTTCGCTATTAAAAATAAATATAGGATAGCGTTTTTGTAAAATATTATAATTATTAAAAAAATTACTTACTTAAATATTTGTGTATAATTTAATAAATTAACTTAAAAATTATTTATGATTTAAATTATTTAAAAAGTTAATATTATACAAATATAAGCATTTTTTTTTTCAATTGTGAATATTTGTTATTTATTTTTTTAAAAATTTATCTATAAATAATATTTTTAAACAATTATAAAATGAGTTTTAAAAAAAAAATCACACTAGAATTTCTGTATAATTATAAAATAATAATAATAAAAATAAAAATTAATTTTTAAAATATATTATAGTAAAATTTAATAAATATATTAAAATTTTATTATTTAATTCAATCAATTTTTTAAATACCGAAAATCTTTTACTGAAAAGATAATTTAATAACTAATTATTTTTTACTTTATACTTTTTATTTTTATTTTCTCTACTCTAAAACTATCTATAATAATATTAATACCCGAGAAACAATTTTCCACCACCTAAATATGCATATACATAATTTTCCAAAAGTTACATTTATCACAAACGCAATCGCCTTTCATATATTCATACCAAACAATGAGATAAACACATAATTTTAAACAATAATGTAAATTGCATTTTTCTTTTTTCATTAATGAAAATTTTAGATACAAAGGGCTCTTGCAATAACTACAATCCTCAATTTGCCTACACTTGCAACCTACGAAACCAAATCCTAGCCACAGGTTAAAACGAAATTATTCTTCACAACAAGAACAATGTGAAGTGAAGCGAAGAGAGAACATAAACTGTTCTAAAATGTGTGAACTCTAGCAATTACAGGCTACAAGCTATTCATGATCTTCTGGAAGCACCAGAACCGGTTGATGATAATCACATTACAACATATGATGATGATAAACAGACAAAATAGATGATGGCATGGACATAACTTTCAAAAATTAGATGAGAAATCGCGCGAAAAGGCGTGTGTTATAAGGAGGGAGAGAATAGAAGATTAGAATATCGACCTCAAATGTGGTGGGGGTGGCTAATACTACTGAATATGTCATGTAAACTCCATTGCATCAGAAGATTGATTGAACTCGCTCTGTTGGTGTTAATGATGCGACACGCTTGAACTGTAATGGACAGCAGTAGTTATGTTAAGAACTGTAAATGAGTGTGATTGTGATTATGATATGAAATGTTTTGATTTGTGTTAGGCAACAAACCTTTTCTTGTCGATATTTTTCGCGTATGGCGTTTAGTGAACATCCATTAGTGTTTAGCTGCAGATCTTCTAATGCGAGTACTGTACATTTAAGGTCTGATGCCCTGTAATTAGTATAATGTTCTAGAGTTGGATTCTGCAAAAGCGAGCGAAAAAGTTTCAAGTGATGTTATGAGGAATGGAAATAAGGAAAGAGAGCTAGGTGCGAAAAAAGTGCTTACCCATGGGTGCTCTGATTGGTTGAGTGTCCATCTGGCAAGGAAAACTGCAGATGCAGCTGTGAGTGAAGGGAGATACTTTAGGAAGTCATACTCTATAAGAGTTAACTCTGCTAGATAATTCGCCAAGAATTCAAGTTCTACGCATGCGACCTGGATATCAAAATGCAGTTAAGCTGCTGATTAGTATCTATGTATATGATAATGATTGTTACTCAAGAAGTTTAACAGGGAAGAACTATTTTCTGACATTACCTCAGAAGAAGCTTGTGCTGCTTGAATGAATCTCCTGAAACGGAAAGTGAGGAAGATGAGAAACAATAGACAAGTGATCAGGAAAATGAAAATGTGGAAGATGATGGTAAATGCATCACCTGAGAAAGGTTTTTGTGGTGGGAACGGATAATTGAAAGTACATGTAATTTAGAACTTCACTCTCCATTTTTAACACCTGCAGCATGACTTCAATCAGAACCGTATAAATCAGTGCATGAATGCTATTTATAAGAATATATCCCAATAAAATGCAGAGTTAAGAGAATGAGCTTAGTTTAGCTTTATTAACAAAACAATCTTAGAAAGAGAGTAAGGCCTTACAAGTTAGAACTAACCTCAAAAACCTGATTTTACTTAAGATTAAGGGCATTATAGCAATGGCTTTTGAGAAGTGACAGATGGTAAGTTTATCCTGAAATATATAACTTAAGTCAGTTGTTAATGTTTCCTTTCTATTCCTAAGATTTCAACATAATAAAATGTTGAATTGAACTGGTTGGTTCTACCTTAGATTGTTTTTGCACAATGCTGAGTCTGATGTTAGTATTCAGTAGCCAACAGAAGTTGATTACTCTCATAACCATGAGTTGTTATCAGTACACTCCCCTATTCTTCAAACAGGTTTTCTTTTCTCCTAGTTTCTAAGATTAACATATTCTTTCATCCAACGATTCGGATATGAACAAAGCAAGCTTAAATAATACTTCAATACTGTATGCACATTTCTTTTACTACAAATACATAACGGCTGATCAAATATACAACGTCATAATGACTGCTGAATATGAAGTGACAAGCATTGCAAAGCATTGCTGAATGTCAAGTTAATGCGTACCTCTCCTCTTGTATAGGTATTATCAGTGATGAAGCAGAATTCTTCCACTCGTGGTGCACAGATTTCTTCGTATTTTCTTCAAGCCAAAACAAAATATAAACACAAAAGTGTTAAAAGTGCCACCATGGTCATTCAAGAAAGATAACACAAATAAACATGACGAATTCTTATGCTCTGCTTTCAAAATAACGAGATCAGTGTGAGGTTATGTTCGATATCTGAGTACCATTTATTTATCTAAGAGAACCACTTAAAATCAATACTTAAATTCATAGTCAGCTTATATAGCAAAGATCCACTCCAAATCAAGAAATCAGTGTGATTATCAAATCACCCATCTATCTTCAAAATCTTAGAAATTATCTATTAATTAATTAATAGAGACTAAAATTTCGAGTACAATACTTACGAGGCAATCAGCATACAGGAGACACCAAGCAGCTGAAGTCTTTGTTTTTCAATATAATGGTGGGAGAGAAACCGATCGATGAGATTCACAGTGAGGTAAAGTGTGTCCGGAGCCAACTGATATTCTTCGGAGACCTGAGATAAGAAACATAAAGTAAGAAAAGTTAAAAAAAAAAAAAAAGTGATTTCAGAATTTAAGTATTGACTAATAGTAAAAATCCAGACAATTGAAGAATTCAATAAACGAGCTTAGTTTAAAAAGCTGTTAATTTCCAATTAGTATTTCAGCAGAAAACTGAGTTCAGAAAGCTGTTATCTCATTGCCCAATTGCATTACTCGAATGACATTATAGGAAAGAAAAACAAAAATGATAGAGGCGAAGGTAAAAATTGTCACTTGACCTCTCTGGAAAAAGTAATATGAGAGACCCACAGGACCCAGCAAATTTATATATATACAGGCACAATAAGCACTTGTTTAAAGCTTATTAGCTACTTAAGCTGGGAGGAGAGACAACAGGGATAAAGACGACCTTTTTGGTTCAATTAATAGTTTCTACAAGATAGAATAAACACTGTGGGTCTACTTGATAGACCTTTGATTCCAACTAACCTCTACAAGCCAATCAATCAGAATTCCACGCATGTTAGGATTGATATCTTGCTGCAATCTTTCCATGTAGGTTGTTGAAGGTCTTTGATGAAGCTGACAAGAAGTTTAATTCGAATTCAGCAACCATGGTTATGTTATATACATACAGCATAAAACTGCATACATATATTTACCCAGCAGATTTTGTTGTTTTCAAAGTTTATTCCTTAAAAATGAATACAATCTAAACAGCGACCAGAGCTTTCTTCGAAAAAAACAGTTGGGATTTTCTTTCCTGTCACTTATATTCTGACAATACATTATAATAACTTGTTCCACAATGTAATGATAGTCATGACAGGAAGTTCCATTGTATGGTCTAAATGTTTGTCAAAAATCAGGGAAATATAATTAAGGGGGAAAATACAGAACGTGTAGCTGTACTTTGAAATGAAGACTACGGAACCAACCTCTATGACTCGTATATTACTGTATATATCAGGGGCATACAAACTGCAAGCTTGAGGATCTTTCATATCCGAATCGATATTTACTATGCATGAATCATTTGCTTCGCATTCCTGTTTGGTTTCTTCTGCAAAATGAAGCACACAAGTGTCATTTCGATGTATTATGATATACCTGGTCACTGTGTACAAATGTGAATAGTTCCGGTTAAACAACAAAAATAATTTAATTTTTACCCTACTTTTCAATTATTTAGAGGCATTGATATCATCCTTCTGAAATGAAAATAAGCAATGTCAATAAGAATTATCAATAAATTGAAACAGAACACTGACCTTTCTGTAGAGAAGTTCGGAATCCAAAACGTTTCTTGGAAGCAAAGGTGGGACAAACCAGGTTAGGTCTGTCCCCACACTCACTTCTAGTACTACAAATACTCATTTCTACGGATTCAGTTCCTTTCAACTTCATTTCTGGTTGTTCCACCATCCTTATTCGTGACAGTTCCTCAGCTAATTTTGTTTTCACATATTCGTCTTCAACTTGTATTGCCTCCACAGACACGTCCACAGCCACCTTTGCAATTTTCTTTGGAGGGCCACTAGCAGCCCGCTTGCCAGTCTTCCAAATATTCAAAATATAAGAAAATGTCAAAAATTAAACAAAATAGACCGTCAATGCATTCAAAGATAAATAGTAAGTTAAGCCATTTGCTTTTAGATATTCTCTATCAAATAACAGATAAAAACAACCTACCGAAACAATGTTATGGCAAAGTATAGTAGTATACAACAATAAACTCACTCAACCTGTAACAGAGAGTTTCATATTGTTCAAAGAATTAGCTCTGCTCACCTGAAGTTTAGAAACATTGATACAGTTGATTTGTGAATTTTCACAGATGTTACTAACATCCCTTAGCACTGCCCTTCTCTTATATGGAACTCCTGATACAGCATTTGTAGGAGCTTTGTTCTCATCTGATGCTGCTCGTTTGGAATTACCTCTAAGCACTCGCTTCTGTTCTGGTTTAAAGCTAGGTTTAGATGATGGGAATACTCCTCCAGACGTCCCCAAAGCTCTTGCTCGTGCTCGTGTCATTCGCGCAGGAGCTTCTCCACCTTTAACTGCTGCTGTACTTCCTTTGTTCATCATTGCTTTCTTCGTAAAGCACAGGCTAAAACAGACTCTAGATCATCAAGCTGTTCATTTGGACCTGCAGTTCTATTGGCAATTCGATATAAGAAAATATACCACGAACCCTCGACATTACAAGTAAAATGTACTGTAGTATGCTTGCTAAGTTATAGAAAGTCACGAGCCAGTTCCAGCTACCCAGAAACAATCATAAATCAAACTTCTATTGTTTTCAAAGACATGCAGTGAGCAAGAGTATTATTTTGAACAACAGATACACAGAATCAACATTCGCTTAAGTCCAAAATGTCACATCAAACATTCATTTCCATTTATTTTAAATTGAAACCAAGAAGCAAAAGATCACACAACTCAACACGATGTCTATCAATGTCAATGCCGCCTTCAATTCCTTCAAAAAAAAAAAAAAAAAAAATCAAATATACACATGCATTACAAACAAAAATCCTCAGAATCCCAAAAATAAAAATAAAAATAAATCACATAAAAACATTTTCATCGCTGTATGCCACAGAGTGACCACACCAACAAAATAAATCTCAACACCTACTCCTCTGCACCACTCCATTTCAAACCTTACACGTCAGGAAAACACAGAGCAAGTAAATCCGAGTAAAAATCCATTCAATTATCAGATCCAAAAGCCAGTTCACCGCAGAACAACAGAGTGTTCACCACACTCTTCATTTCTTCACTTCACTCTCATTTAAAAACCACATTATCGAATCGAAACCCTAACGACAAACAAAAACCGTGTTCTTATATCATCACAACACTCAACACTAAAAGAAAACGATAAAATTCAAACAAACAACAAAAAACTCCTATTTCATCCACCGAAATTCCTCCACCTCATCCATCAAACCACACTCACACACACAAAAACACATACACTCACTACAAAAACAATAAAACACAATAAACACCGTACACATTTCAAAAACAATCAACAAAACGAACAAAATCACAAAACGAACAAAAACGAGAATCTCATTCGCAGATCTACACGTCGCATTAGAAACGACACCGAATCCGCAACATTTCATCGATCCATAACACACATATTCAACCTCAGTCAAAAATCATCATTAACGGAAACAAATATCAAACTAAACACAACACTCTCACTCGCGAAATGAGCTTACTGATGTTAACGGAGCTCCGGTACAGCGATTCGCTTGCTCCGGATAAGCTCTCTAGAGCGAAATGACGAAGACTCGTAGTCGTAGTAGTGGTCCGAGAGCGATAGAGAGAGTGAGAGAGAGAGAGACAGTGAGAGCTCTTAAATTGAACAGAGCAGAGAGAGAGGAGAGGAGCGTGAGCGGGACGGAGCACAGTTTAAACATCGAAAATAAAATAATATTAAAAATTAAAAATGAAAATTGCAATATTTTTTAAATGACCTTTTTACCCCTACTGTTTCTACACTTTCGACGACTGTTTCGTATTCGTTTTTGACTATGCATGTGTTGAATTAAATTTTGTTTAGGCGGGACCGTGAGTGAAGTGAGATGGACGGATGAGATTTTGACACGTAGGTGGGTGTTTTTGATAAGTCAAATGTGAGGGAAATTTTTTTGTAAAAGGTGATGATTTAAGACAAGTAATATATTTTTACATAAAGGTTATTTTGAGTGAGTGTTGAAAAATGATTTGAATTTTGATATGTGAAAATTTTGAATTTGTTGACACGTGTCACGAAGAGTCTAGATATGTTTGTTGTATGACTTGTATGTGTAATTTTTGTCATATTGTATTTTTTTTTTTTTTTTTTATGTACTATATATTTATATATTTTTTTTATTAGAATAATTGTGGCAAAATTATTTATAGTGAATTATTGTTATGATAGGGCAACTAATTATAAAATAGAAAGAAAGTAATTTTAAATTTCTATGTAGTTTTTAAAATAATTTCAATTTATTTTTTTAAAAAAAAAGAATAGTTTATTTTTTAATAAGTGAAAACGGTTTGAGATTTTATTTTTTCAAAAAAAATAATTATTACATAGTGAAACAATTAAAAATAATTCATCATCTATATTTAACTATTTTTTTTATATTTAAAAATACTACATTTTTTAAATAAATAATAAAAGAGATTAAAATCATAATTAATTCGAGATATTTCAAAATTTTATTAACAAATAAAATTAATTGTACTATTATTTTCATAATAATAAATAAGTTTTACTTTTATTTTCATAGTATATTTTATAAAAATAATTCATTTTATTTATTTTTCAATCATTAAAAATAAATATATTTTTATATTTTATAATTATAACAAATTCAATAAAAGTAAACTCCACAAATTATACGTTAAATGGTTTTTTGTTTTTAACTATTTTATATTTTATAATTATTAGAAATTATTTAGCAAAATTTAGCTATAATTTAAGTCAATTTGATAATACAAACATAAATCCACCAAATATGTTAACATCAACTCTTCAATGGAATTTTTTTGGGTTCAAAATGATTTCTTATTATTTTTATTTTTGAAATATTCAACTCCTCATGCAATTGGAATGATTTTTGAATTACAATCTAGATGGTAAAAATCTTTACACAATGGATTAACTTTTATTTTAAAAAATAATAATTAAAAGGTATATTTTTAGTTGGTTAATTTGGCATGAGAATATTTTCATAACTAAAATTTTATTCAAATAAAATATAAATGTTAAATATGTAAATAAATAAAACATAAGAAATCATATTAATTAATTACAAAAATTTACACAAACCAAAGAATATTTAGAGATAATTAGTTAAAAAAACTCTTATAAAATAAATTTTGGTTGATGACCCTCCCTAGTGTAATGTTTTATACATGAGACTAATTATTTTTTAAAACGAGGTCATTTAATCGTTTGACCCGAATATTTAGTCCCTAAAAATTTACTTTTACAAAACTATTATTATTTTCTTAAAAGAAAAAAATATTACTCTTCTTACTTTAAATATTCATATAAAATATAACAATTATATTTTATAGTCATATAATGTTGAATACTTTTATTAATAATATTTAATATTTATCAATAATTTGGAAATAAAAATAACTGCTAAAGAACATTCGATTGTACATTTGACACGATATCTTAATTATTATTATTTTTTTTAAATACTTGTCCAAAATTAATAATAATTAAAATAAATAAAAAGTGCAATAAAAACAAGAATCTGCCAATAGTATTTCCAATTAATACAAATGCCAGAAAATTAATTGCTGTCAGATAAAGCACAAACAATTGGCAGGTAATCTAAATATGGAAAACAATAAATTCAAAAAAATAAAAACCAAATAATAAATACTAATTTATTAAAATTCATAAATTATGTAATCCGTTAGATCAAACAAATAAATGCTAAATTTAAATATTCGATGATTCAGGTAGATAAATAGAATGTAATATTAAATATATTGAGCTGAAAAATGTGAAGTTTCTTTAAAATTATATAAATATTATTTTTTAAAAGATGACAATAAATAAAACTAAAAAACATCAATTGAATTTTTTTTTTTGGTTTGAAATATTTAATTCTATGTGTTGCTGTTTTTGAATATGATAATATGATAGAGCAATTATTATTACTATACCGACGTTATTCACAAGTGACAATTATTTGGTGTCATGTAGGGTATGAATTTAATTAATAACGGTGACTAACTTCTAGTATGATGTTGATGGGTTTAGAGATGATATTTTAGTGTGATAATAAGTAAAATTGGACTTTTTCAACTTTTTTATTTTAGTTTTAGACCCGTCCTAAATTTTTTACATTTTTAAATTGTTTTATAAAAAAATTGTAAAACTAAATTTTAAAATTATTATTATTTTTTTTTTTTCAGAAAATGAGCTTCCCGGTATTACTACCGGGAAGCAAGCAAATTTGCTTCCCGGTGTGTAATACATGGAAGCAAAATTTTGCTTCCCTGTATTACACACCGGGAAGCTGGCAAAATTCAAGCTAGCTTCCCGGTACTACACACGGAGAAACTATTGAATATGTGTTTTCTCGGTATTGAATGGTAAAATGGTCATTTTGGTCTATATTTTGAAAAAAAAAATTCAAAAAGTTTAACTTTGTAAAAAAATTAATGTTGGTCTAAAAAGATAATTTTTTTAATAAAAATGTCTAAAAGTGCAAATTACCCTATTTTAGTTATTGAAAAAGAAAAACTATTATTTTAAAATATATATTTTAAAGAAAATTTAACATATTTATTTATTTAAAATTTTATCTAACGTATTGGTATTGATTTATTAGGCCTTACGAGGAAAACTTAATTTGAAAATATTATATATATAATTATTATTTTTTATTTAATTACTAGATCATATATTCAAAATAGTATCAAATTTTAATTAAATTAAATTAATAATTTTAATCC